>CM062814.1:624829382-625429382 GCA_031772625.1 Pinus tabuliformis | reverse complement strand
AAGTGAATGGAATTAATGGCCATTCAAAAATGATTCAAGGAATCTGACACCCAATTCGTTAGGAAACAGATGGCCACCTCCCTGCGAGGCGTTACTCAGTGATGATGACGCAGAGTAGAGGAATTCGAATGGACAGAGGTAAGGAAACCATAAGGCCAAGAAGCGGAAACGAACAGTCAAAAGAACAGACTGGCTTTAAAGCCATGATCTGACAGAAGCAGAGCAACACAAGAAGGCAATGACAAGGGTTAGCAAGAAGGCAGATAGCTAAGAGCAGAAAATAGAGAGTAGAAGCCGAGCTGACCTGAAGGCAACATCGAACCAGATAGAGCCACAGAGAGTCAGGGAGTTTGTGTACTCCATAGAAGGCTTGAGAGGTTTAAGCAAACTCCTCGGCATAGGCCTGTCATACTACTATGACCATCAGGGGTCGAATTTCAGTAAGGAGAGTCTGTGCACTCCATTCATACTGACTTTTATCTGTTTAGTGAGACTTGAATTGAGCTCATTGTAGTAAAAACTCTGCTTGAAAACATAATAGAGAGGCCACCACTAAGAGCTGGACGAGGAGATGTAGCCCAGGAGCATTAGGTGAAATCCTTATTAAACTTGTTGTCTTACATGTTTTCCTGATATGTTTTCTCTAACTGCCTTAGTGTCTGTGTATTTTGCAATCTTATCGATCCATTGCATAAAGTAACATAGGCACATCCATGCACATGAGTATGTAATACCTTTAATTCTTTATCCTGGATAAATTCCAGATCAAGTGGTATCAGAGCTCTAGGTTACTAAGGTTAGACAAGCTTGTGCTGGATTTTGTTGTTGAATGCTAACTAGATCAAAGCTTAAATTAGGAGAAGGAGAGTTGGTTGAAACTAACCCAGAAATTGGAAGAGTCTATTCTAAGAGGAAAATGTCAGAAGAAAGTCCCTTGGAATCAGACCCCTAGTTCATGGATAGTTTTATGACCATGAGATCCATGGTGGAGGAAATGTATAGGGAATTTAAGAAAAATAGAGATGAAGATTCATCAAACTCCAAACAAGACAAAGGAGTAGAAGAATCTCTCCTCCATGACCACTCTAAAGGCAAAGGGAAAGAAGAAAAATTTCTCACACCTCCTAATAGCCCTGAAAATAAAAAGAAGACATCTTTGATTAAATTAGATGTTAAATTTGATTTACCAATATATGATGGAGAGTTGAATGCAGAAAAGCTGGATAATTGGATCAGACATATTGATGTTTATTGTAGAGTGCAAAGCATTAATTCAAACAAGAGTAAGATTCAGTTGGCCAGCCTACGCCTTGGAGGCACTGCCTTGGTATGGTGGGAAGGTAGGACACAAGTTGACATGAAGAAACATGGTAAGATTCTTTCTGTCTGGAGTGAATTTGTTTCTGCAATTAAAAAGAAATTCTATCCACTAGCCTACATGCAGCAAGCCATGATGAGCTGGCAAACTCTTTGACAACTAAAAGGGCAAAGTGTACAAGGTTACACCCAAGAATTTAGGAAAAGAGCTTTGATTCTAGGAATTTCTTTAGACTCACCTGAGACTCTGCTAAAGTATATAGGTGGTCTACACAGCTACATGAGGCACACTATCCTCATGTTTAATCCCACTAGCATAGATGAGGTATCCGTTCAGGCTACACATCTAGAAGCTAGAGGTAAGAATGGGAACCCAGAAGTTGGGGGATCATCCAAACCCACTGCAAGAAAAAATAAGGAGAAAAGAAAACAGAAATGGAAAGAGAGGAAGACAAACACTGTACAGAAAAGCAAGTCTTCATGCACTCACTGTAAGAAGGATGGGCATGATGATGAACACTGCTAGATTCTACATCCAGAGCTGATACCTAAGAAGTTCGAGGTCAAGAAGAAGAAGACTGTTGCAGCTATTAAAATGGATTTGGGATTAGACTCAAGAGATGAAGCAACAATCACAGCCACAGGTATAAAAGGTAAAAATTTTGAAGCATCTACTAGTAATTCTGCACATAATGAAGAAAATGAGAGGAAAAGACATGAGCTTTTTCATAGTCGAGTTATTTCCAATCATCAAAAGATTGATACTTTGTTTGATAGTGGCTCACAAGTAAATTTAATTTCTGAAGCAATTGTAAAGAAGTTTGGATTACTAACCACACCTCACAAGAAACCATATCCATTAGGTTGGTTATGTGATAAAGCAAATCTACAAGTGACTAGACAATGTAAACTTAAGTTTTCTTTTGGGTCAGCATTTGTCGATGAGGTTGAGTTAGATATAGTTACGTTGGATATATGTGGAATTGTTTTAGGAAGTCCTTACTTGTATGATAGAAAAATTATTTTCTATAGAGTTGAGAACAAGTATCTACTCGTTAAAGATGGAATCGAATATATTGTAAGAGCTCATAAGCTCAAGAATAATTATACTCTCATAAAATCAAGGCAGATGAAATGAATTGTAAATTCATGCAAACAATTTTTACTGATGGTTGTAAAGGAAAAGAAACCTGATAAAACCAATGTATTTGAGGGTTGTGATGCTAAACAGAAAGCTGATTTAGAAAAAGTTGTTTCAGAATATGATGTATTGTTTCAAGAACCTAAAGGTCTGCCGCCCAGAAAGGAAATAGTGCATGATATTAATTTGTAGCAAGATGCTCCATTGCCTAACATTGGAATGTACAGGTTGTCCGCTTTAGAGAATGCAGAAATCAAGAAGCAGGTACAAGAGCTGCTCGAGAAGGGGTTCATCAGAGCTAGCACATCACCATGTGGGTCTCCAATTGTTTTGGTGAGAAAGAAAGATGGCTCGTGGAGAATGTGCATTGATTATCGAGCACTAAATAAGATAACGATCAAAAATCATTATCCCCTTCCTCGCATAAATGATCTATTAGATCAGGTTGAAAGAAGTTGTTTATTTTTCCAAGTTAGACTTGCATAGTGGCTATCATCAGGTCAGAGTTGCAGAGAAAGATGCATGGAAGACTGCTTTCAAAACAAAGCAGGGATTGTATGAGTGGCTGGTTACGCCTTTTGGCTTAACTAATGCTCCTGGTACTTTAATGAGAGTAATGAATGATGTACTAAGACCTTTTCTTGATGATTTTGTAATTGTATATCTGGATGACATTCTTATATTCAGCAAAACGTGGGAAGAACATTTAAATCATGTTAAGCAGACTCTAGATGTTTTGAAAAGAGAAAATATTTATGTTAAACTCTCAAAATCTGAATTTGGCAAAACATCTTTGAATTATTTGGGACATATAGTAGGGGGTGGTGAATTGAAGATAGATCCCTCTAAGGTTGCAGTCATTGTAAATTAAGATAGATCCCTCTAAGGTTGCAGTCATTGTAAATTGGCCTAAACCCAAATCTGCTACAAAAGTTAGAAGCTTCTTAGTAGCAGCACAATATTGGAGAAAGTTTATTTCTAACTCTTCCTTAATTGTAGCTCCCTTACATGCTTTAACGGGATTGAACAAGGTGTTTCAGTGGGGAGGCAAACAACAGAAAGCCTTCGACACCTTGAAAGAAAAGATTAGTACAGCACCAGTACTGGCACTGCCCGATCTTCAAAGGCCATTTGAGATTGAAACAGATGCCAGTGACTATGCCATGGGAGCAGTGTTGATGCAGCATGGTAAACCCATATGTTATCATTCTGAGACATTTAATTCTGCAGTAGTTAAATATCCCACATATGATAAAGAATTGTATGCATTAGTACAGAGTGTCAAAAAGTGGAAACATTGCTTAATGGGAAAAGAGACAGTTATACATATTGATCATCAACCACTTCAATATCTAAACTCTCAAACTAAGTTGCAACAATCAAGACACTATAGATGGATGGGTTTTCTACAACAGTTTCATTTAATCATCAGATATAAAAAGGGCATACATAATAAAGTTGCATATATGTTTTCCAGAGCAATTATAAATGCACCTACTATACTTAAGCATAATTCAGTATTGCATGAGGGCTACATTGAACAATATGCTCAAGATATAGATCTTAAAGATGTATATGCAACTTTAAGTCAAGGCAAACGAGTAGAAGAATTGGATTATCATGTTAAGGACCAACTCTTGTATCATTTTGGGAAGCTATGCATTCCACAAACTGAAAGAGTAAAGATAATTCGAGAAGCACACACTTCTCTAATATCAGGTCACTTTGGTGTAAGTAAAACAGTTGCACCGCTGTAAAGATTTTGTTATTGGCCAAAAATGAATGAGACAATTTCTAGATATGTAAGAGGGTGTACCATGTGTGCTAAAAGCAAGCCCAACAATAGAAAACTAGGCTTGTACACTCCACTACTAGTTCCTTCTCATCCTTGGGAAAGTGTTTCCGTGGACTTTGTTGGAGAACTGCCTAAATCTAGGAAAGGTCATCACTGTTTATATGTTGTTGTGGATAGGTTCAACAAAATGTGTATTTTAATACCTTGTAACAAACAGATTACAGCTGAACAAACTGCAAAGTTTTTGTTTCAGCATGTATGGGTTCATTTTGGATTACCCACTTCCATAATATCTAATTGAGATACCCGATTTGTTTGGAAATTTTGGTCAAGTTTGTGGGAATTGATGGACACCAGGCTGAAGAAGAGCACAGCTTTTCACCCGCAAACAGATGGCCAAATAGAAGTGGTCAACAGGACAATGATCCAGTTGCTCAGAGGCTATTGCAGCAAGCATCTTAAACTTTGGGATGAACATTTATGTTATGTGCAGCATGCTTACAACCAAGCTAAAGATTCTTCTACATAGAGATCTCCTTTTGAGACCTGTTTTAGTTTCACACCAAGGTCTCCCTTGGATTTCGTCTTTGGTAAAGACATAGCAGTTGATGGACACAGTGATGTGGACAAGGCAACCAAGTTCATTGAACAAATCCAAGAGATTCACCAGGCAGTACAGGAACAGCTGGAAAAGATCCAAGCCAAGTACAAGGCAAGGCATGACAAGCATCGGATGGAGCATAGTTTCCAAGTTGGTGATCAAGTCTGGCTGTATATCAGCAAAGACAGAATGCAAGGTGAAGGTAAGAAGTTGAAGCCAATAAGGTATGGACCTTTCAAGATACTTGAGAAAATTGGTGAGAATGCTTTTCGCCTTGATCTACCAACTTATATGCACATCTACTCAGTTGTTAATGCAGACAGCTTGAGACTATTTGAACCTTCATTAATTGAAGATCCCGAAGAGTAGAGTCAATTTCCTTCTATCGATGATCTGTTGCCTGAATATCTTAATGAATTGCAAGAAGATATAGTTTTGGATAGGAAGGTAAGAACTACGCGCAGAGGGGATGTTGAGTACCTCAGGATTGGACTCAAAGGTTCAAAGCCAAGCAATGTGAAATGGATAGAAATTGAGCAAGCGAGGAATCAATACCCACACTTGATTGATACTTAAAAGAAAACCAACTTTTGGTGGTCCAAAATCTTTTTCAGTGGGAAAGCCGTGATCCGAATTAGATTCTAAACACTCTCTGAGTTTTCATGACTGTTTCAAATTAAGCCAAAAGATTCAAGTCTTAGAAAAATCAAAGCTATCAGAAGGAATCCTCGTAACAGTTGCAGTTGTGGCCAGAGCGGAGCAATGAGGACCCTCGGTCAAGCGCGCAGACCGTTGGCCCATGGTAACACACGCTAGCGCAAACTGGAAAAACCGGAGGCCAAATCAAGAAACGGGGGTGGTTTCTGATACGCGATTAGTGTTAATCGCGTATCGCAGGGCGTCCCCCTCAGTGAAGGAAAGCCCCGAAGCTCCCAGACCCGAAAATGCTATGAAATGTGGAAAAGTAATGCGTTCGGTCCGTAGCGCGGGATTCCCCAAACTGACAGGATATCGGAAGGTCTCCAGGCGGTAAGCAATTTTTTCTGAGTCCCGCCCGATGCCACACATCGAGCGACACACGTCCGGCGGATGAGAGAGAAAAATGCCCACACCAGACGGGTAAACGTCATGCAACTTGCTCACCTGATACGAATGATGACTGTCGGATCTGGGGAGCCCATATCAACGACTAAGGCGCGTCCCGATAAATGACTGGATTTAACAAGTCAAAAAGCAAGATTACAGGGGATTTGAAGTCCAACGTGGACAATGAGTTGGAAAATGATTCATGTTTCATGGGTGATCTTGAAGTGAACGGAATTAACGGTCATTCAAAAATGATTCAAGGAATTTGACACCCAATTCTTTAGGAAACAGGTGGCCACCTCCCTGCGAGGCATTACCCAGTGATGATGACGCAGAGCAGAGGAATTTGAATGGATAGAGGTAAGGAAACCAGAGGGTCGGGAAGCGGAAACGAACAGTCAAAAGAATGGACTGGCTTTAAAGCCATGATCTGATAGAAGCAGAGCAACACAAGAAGGCAATGAGAAGAGTTAGCAAGAAGGAAAATTGCTAAGAGAAGAAAACAGAGAGTAGAAGCCAAGCTGACCTGAAGGCAGCATCGAGCAAGACAGAGCCAAAGAGAGTCTGTGTACTCCATAAAAGGCTTGAGAGGTTCAAGAAAACTCCTCGGCGTAGGCCTATCATACTACTATGACCATCAAAGGTCGAATTTCAGTAAGGAGAGTCTGTGCACTCCATTCCTACTGAATTTTATCTATTTAGTGAGACTCGAATCGAGCTCACTGTTGTAAAAACTCTGCTTGAAAACATAATAGAGAGGCCACCACTGAGAGCTGGAGCAAGAGACGTAGCCCAGGAGCATTGGGTGAACTCCTTATTAAACTTGTTGTCTTACATGTTTTCCTGTTATGTTTTCTCTAACTGCCTTAGTGTCTGTGTATTTTGCAATCTTGTCGATCCATTGCATAAAGTAACATAGGCACATCCATGCACATGAGTCTGTTATACCTTTAATTCTTTATCCTAGATAAATTCCAAATCAATACTTGATGGTCAACAATAAAAGAAATATTCTAGGACCCTTTCTCTCAATTCCGTCATCGTTTGACCTCCTTGCCTGGAGCAGACAACAGCAGCAATTTGAGGGCCTACAAGAAAGGGAGGGTTTTGTGGCCTCCGCTTCTAAAGATCGGGGTTTTGGCCATATTGAGCCAAACACTGTCCATGGGATCATAAACACTACACCCAGCAGGCCCGAACTCCTTCAGGACGCCTATGTGCAACACGACCCTAGAAATAAGGTGCAGCCTTCGGGCTTTTTCGAGGGCTTGGTGAACAACGAACCGAACAAGCAAGAGCCAAGGGACTCGAACCCGGAATGCAGTCCGGCGAGATCAGGAAGCAGCCACACAAACATGCAGGATCCGAAGGCAAAGAAGGGCAAGCAGTCCAAGCTATCCAAGACAAGGGAAAGGGGCCGGATGTTAGTATTTGGAGAAGGCATCAGAATGGACAAAGCTGCCCTAACAGAAAGCACTGTCCTAGTGGGACGTGTCCGTGGAAGGAACTACTCGTTGGGCCGCCTGAAACAATGGATGATGGAAGTCTGGGGGAATGTCCTGGAGCAGCTCCCTGTGGTTTTGGCAATGTTAAGAGGATGGTTTGCGCTAATATTCGCTAAGCCAGACGATGTGAATTAGGTATTGACCTGATACTGGCACCTGGAGATGACTCTCGTGCTTCTCAAGCGATGGACAACGCTCTTCGACCCGGAGAAGGAGAGTATTGGAGCAGGGCCAATATGGGTTCGGCTACCAAGTCTCCCACTGTAATTCTGGTCTGAGGACATTTTCAAAATCATTAGGGATGACCTTGGCACTTACCTAGACCATGACAGATCATATATGGACACTGGAATTCTAGCAATGGCCCGCATCCTAGTTTACCTGGACACTAGAGATGGTTTGGTGGAAAGCTATCAATTTCAGTTGGGATCCACAATCCGTTGGCAGGAATTGGACTATGAGGGAATTCCGTTTAGATGCAGGAGATGCCATGAAGTTGGTCACCTCTACAAGTCTTGCCCACTGGTCACAGGGTTAAGGCCAACCCCCCCGAGAAGCTATGTCGTGGCTAACACTCAGACGGATTTGGGAATGGCGGAGATCACAGCCCTTCAATCTAGACTGCCGAAAGGACCAGATAGGCAGCCCCCAGCTCCTCCAACTCATCCTGAGTCGGAAAACTGGAACTCAGAGGCTCTGATCACCAGGGCACGCTCCAGAGAAGGCATGGGTTTCATGGGTATCTCCTCTCCCTCTCACCCTCATATTTCGACTGAATGTATAAATTATGTTTCTAATTCTTTGCATGAAAATTTGAACATAGTCTCCCCCCTACCCAAGACAAGCCAAGCCTGTTACCCGGTGGTCTCCGCTCCCAACCCCATCCTAAACACTCCCTGCTCTACCAGCCAACTCATCCAGCCTTGAGTGCCCCCTGGGGACACGACTTCTGGATCCTCCCACCGCTACAACCTGTGCTCCATCCCTCCCCCCCTCCATGCCTTCGGATTGGAGGAGGACCCAATCCCACCTCTCCCCCCCAAAGCTCCTCGGGGAAGGCAATCCCATATCTCCAAAGCTATCAAAAGAGCCAGCCTGGAGGTGGCCTCTAGTATTCAAACTCCCATAGATCAGGTCCTTAGAGCAAAGGGGAACCCTGCCTCAGTGAATCCATGAAAGGCCTCTCCTTTAATTGTAGGGGTTTAGCCAGCCCTGATAAAAAGTTGGCGTTGAAAAGACTGTGTCTGGCTGAAAGTTTGGACTCCCTAATGCTTCAAGAAACCCTTGGAGATGGCCCCTTGGTTCTACAAACCCTAAAACCCTTTTTGCCCGACTGGGAGTTTTTCTTTTTGGATGTGAGAGGGCGCTCGGGAGGATTAGCTCTGGGCTTCAACAAATCCTCTGTCAGGATCTCTAATGTCTGGGGAGGGTAGGGCTTCCTGGGAGCAGACATTATTTCAAACTCACCCAACATCACCTTGAGGATCTTCAATATTTACGGCCCCTGCCATCACAGAGAGTCTTTCTAGGAAAGCCTTTTACAGGTGGACTTTATGCAGTCAGAGAACCTTATCATTGGGGGAGATCTAAACTTCTCCCTGGGGCTTGCAGAATCTTGGGGGCACAGGGCTCAATCTGATGTCCTAACGAGCTTTTTGGAAAGAATGTTGGATGACAATCACCTCATAATCTTAGACTCTACCCGCAAAATGCCTACTTGGAGGAATCGCAGAACAGGGGATAACACCCTTGCCCATTGTCTAGACCGATTCCTTATAAATTCGCCCCCCTTAAATAGTCTTGGCCGAATCAAGCATTGGGTTGGTTCTGGGGGTTGTTCTGACCACTCCCCAATTTTCCTGGAAATTGAAGATGCAGCTAGGAATCCAGGCTCCCTTCACATCCAATGTTGCTTGGATTGGTGAGGATGGTTTCCAGGATTTGGTTAAAGAAAATTGGACCCACTACAGTAGGGAAGTTGGGGTGTCTCCTGCTTCAGTCATTTCAAACAACCTCAATTGTCTCAAAGGAAAAACAATAGCTTGGGTCAAGGCCAGAAAACAAAAATACGAGGAGAAGTTGGTCAATATTGAGGCAGAACTAGCTCAGCTCGAATCATTGGGGCTAACAAGTTATGGTTCTCTACACACTAAAGAATAGCTCATTAACCTAGAGAAAGAAAAAATTAAACTCCTAAGATGAGCCGAAGAGACTTGGCGCCTAAAGAGTAGAGCTATTTGGTTAAAAACTGGAGATGAAAACACAAAATTCTTTCAACAATTTGCTAGAGGCAGGCGAGGTGTCAACACAATTTGGGCACTAAAGGACCAGCATGGGAGAGAAGCCAACACCTTCGCACAACTAGCAGACTTAGGGGTTCGGCACTTCTCGAACATCTACAAGAGCCCAAGAGATGCAAACATAGCGGAAATCCTTCGGGTGGTAGAGGCGGTCCCTCGATTTGTCGAGGAAGAAGAAAGGGAGATGTTGAATACGCCCATCACATTGGAGGAGTTGGAGGCAGCCCTAAAAAGTCTTGGAAAAGACAAGAGTCCTGGGATGGATGGATGGCCCATCGAATTTTACATTACCTTCCTTGAGCTCATCGGTCAGGACCTCATTCTGGCCATCGAGGATTGTAGAACCTTGGGAATAATGTCGGAAGCCTTCAACTCCACCTTCATAGCCCTCATTCCCAAGGTGGACAAGCCTCAATCCTTTGATGACTTCAAACCCATCTCCCTATGCAACTGCATCTACAAGATTACCTCCAAGATAATTGCCCTCCACATTAAACCAATCCTCTCCAGGATGATCTCAAAGGAACAATTTGCCTTCCTCAGACATCGCCACATCCAGGAGGCTATAGGCACTGCCCAGGAAATGATCCACTCCATCAAAACCCTATCAAAAAAAGCGGCCATCCTCAATATCGACTTATCCAAGGCTTTTGACAGAGTCAATTGGACTTATCTTCAGCTCATGCTCACACACATTGGTTTCCCTCACCAATTCATCAAGTGGATGGGGAGCTGCTTCACTTTTGTTTCCTTCAGTATCCTAATCAACGAGGCTGCTTCCAACTTCTTCTGTTCCGAAAGAGGACTCAAACAGGGCAACCCTCTCTCTCCAATGATATTTCTTCTGATAATGGAAGGACTCAGCAAACTCATAAAATCAGCAAGGATCAATGGCACTCTGGGAGGAGTGGAAATCAATGATAGGACCACTATTTCTCACCTTATCTTTTTTTATGATGTTCTAATTTTTCTAAATGGATCCTATAGGGACACCTCTAGTTTCAAGTCAATTTTATCTCTCTTTTGTAAAGCTACAGGAATGGAACCGATCAACAATCATTTTTAGTTCTTGTCTCCCAAATGAACAAAGATTTGCCTCCCAACACTTCGGGTTTGTAAGACAGGAGCTGGAGGATGGTCTGAAATACCTGGGCTTCAGACTCAAGCCAAATGGGTACCGCATTGCAGATTGGGCATGGATGCTTGCAAAAATTGAAACTCGCATAAACATCTGGCAGCAGAAGTGGCACTCTAGGGCTGGCAGACTCACCCTCATCAAATCAGTCCTTGAGGCTATTCCAATCTACTGGATGTCTCTAACCTGGATCCCAAAAGGTATTCATTGCAGAATCAAGCAAATATGTTGTAGATTCCTTTGGCGGGGCCAAATAGCAAAACCTAGGTCAAGTGGGAGAGGATAGCAAAACCTAAGAAATGGGGAGGCTGGGGCCTTAAGGAGCCCCAGGATTTCGCAAAGGCCCTCGGAGCAAAGCTGGGTTGGCAAATTATTACCTTGAGCAGCCTTTGGACGGACGTGATTTACAATAAATACATTTATCCACAAACAATTTCAGATTGGCTTCACAGCCCTAGCCACAGCCACTTGGGAGTCTCAAACATCTGGAAGGCCATCACACACTACATTGATATCATCAAACAAGGCCTGGCTTGGAGGGGGGGGATGGCACCCAAATTAGAATTGGGGCTGATGCCTGGGAAGGAAGTGGTAATGCCCACATTTTGCCACAATAAATGAGGCAGGAACTCACGGACATTGGATACTCACACCTAGCACACATCAAGGTGGAGGGGCGGACTGAAAATTCAAATATGCAATGGAGGGCTTTTGAACACTTGGGCATAAGTGACAAATGGAGCAGGGAGTGGTTGAGATTCGTGGGGGCACTGGAGGAGGAAAATATCAAGATTACTGCAAAACAAGATTCGCTCATTTGGGTTAAGGTACCTACTGGCAACTACTCCCCTAAGGCTGGGTTCGCGGCCATCATGGAATCTTGGGAAATCAGAACTATTCGTTGGTGGTGGCGCTCCATTTGGAAGCTGAAATCCCCTCATAAAGTGCAGCTTCTCTTTTGGTCTATACTATCAAATAAAGTTCCTACAGACCAAAACCTGAAAAATTGAAATGTTCATGGCCCTTCTAGATGTAGCCTATGCAAAGCCACGATCGAGGACACCGATCACCTCTTCCTCCACTACTCTGTTTTGGCGGACATCTGGGGAATTATTACCACAGCACTCATTGTTCCTTCGCTGGACTAGCCACAATGTTAACGAGGCCTGGCAGAGTTGGTGGTCTAACATAGCCAGTCATAAACTAAAAAACTTTCCTCCCATTATCTGTTGGGGCATCTGGATTGTCCGGAACCATATAATCTTCCAGGACAAAGACATTTTGGGAGCGGTTGTCCACAACCACATTTTGGCCACTTACAACGCTATCCCTGAGAATCAAATTTAGCGCCCCCCCCAGATAATAATCACAGAAGTAATAGACAGAGGCCAGCGTTGGGTGTACTTCGATGGCTTGGCCCAACCAGAGGGCTGCGGGGGAGGGGCTGTCCTACACCTAAATGACTCTGTGAGCTTCAAAATAAAAGTGGGACTAGGGAGAGGCACAAACAACTTCGTGGAACTAAACAGTCTCAAACACCTCCTTCTCTTTGCCAAGGAAAAACATTGCCACAACATTCAAATATTTGGAGACTCTCAGATTATCATAAACTGGATAAATGGGATTTATAACTGTTACTTGCACACACTCAGAGACTTGGTGGAGGAAGCCATTGATTTGAAATCACAGTTTGAGTCTTTTGTCTGCTCTCATATCTACAGGGAAAGGAATGAAGTCGTTGATCTTCTTTCCAAAGAGACCACGCAGATGACCAGAGGACAATGGATGATTCATGAGTATAGGGATGGAGACTTTTTCCAGATCTACCATAGGCCTTTCATCGAAGAGGCAGTTCACCTGATCAATATGATCATCCTAGTTTTTTGCTTTCTGTTTATTTTCGCTCTACAGTGTTTAACATTGCAAATACAGTCACGGTTTTTTACCCTTCAAGTTTAATGAAGGATATATGTCAATATAATGCTCATAACATCTGGACTGACTTACCTGCTGATAATAGTGAAAGCATTGCTCTAATGCTGACATACAACTTGTAATTTTCTTGAAAATCTTAATGAAAATTATGCATTTTCCCTTGGAAAAAAGAAGAAATATTCTAGGCATTTCAATAAGAAAATATTACTTGCATGCTGCAAAGGCGCAGCATGTCCTCCCAGTACTTTAGTAAACATATTTACAATGAAAACTAAAAACATGCAGTAAACTTTCAAATATAAAAATGCTATATTACTTTTCTCAAGCAAAGTGCTCGGGTTCAATACAACCCACAATGCCCATACCAGTTACTGCAGCACCATATATTTCAGAAAACGCTATATATTTCAGAAAAATGCTCTACTATGATGATTTAAAGAAAACAACTTCAAACAAGGAATCCCAGTTCAATAAGGAAAGCAAAAAGAAATGGAGCCAAAGGCTATATGGATTCATGAATTTTCAAGTGTACTTCATACAAGATAAGACAGTGAATAATATTTAATTGTGAACAACTCAATAACAAACTGCTTTTGTTAAATCGGATAAATTAAAGGATATTCATCCTTGACTTGAGCAAACCGCAGTGTTTATGCTTGTTCTTACAGAATAGTAATGATAAATGATACAACACATTAGCATACTCGTATCAAAATCCTCCTAATAATTCTGGAAAATAAGAACTGTGCAGTAGAGAAGCCCTCTCTCTTAGCAATTGTGCATTGCGAAATCCTAAGGCTCAGATCATCAACCTTGCGTTTTGCTAACCCATCATGCACAGCATTTCCTCTCTATTATTTCACAGTGCACACTTCCGATGACTAGTCAGGTCACTCTTGCCTCAAGATACCCTCTTGTGCTCTTAGCTTGCACAATCCTCCCTCTCGATGACTACGTGTTGCATTTGATAGCTTGATAATAAAGGTGATTTTTTGTGTAACTAACTTTGTATTTCCATGAGTGCATATCCACTTCCAGGTGTTTCCACTCAAGAGATTATCAGTCTCACATCCTCCACTAACACTATGCCTTTGGTTACAAGACAAGCACCAACTAAGGAGGCCACTGAAAGCAGTGTTGAAGGTGTTGGAGAAAGTTCTAAATCAGGAGCACCTACCTTGGCATATTGTGGATAAGTATACTACTATATCATGGTTGGTCATAAAATATGCTTTCAATAAGAAATAGTTCCCATAGGATCTAGAAGACAGAGAAATTTAAATCAATGCTAAGAGATCCAGGCTCCACAAAGTTGCTTGCATAAATTTGGTGCTACCGTGTGCAAAAGCTATAGGATGTATATTGGAAGGTCTAGACTCCAAGAACATGATTCTAAGCAGTGTGAGCAGGAAAGATATCGTAACATATTATCCACATGATCTTCATTCATACTACAAATTGTTGAAGCCTAAAGAGTATATGAATTCTAAGTATTATGCAGTTTGGTCCCATTTGAATACAAAGGATGTGATCATATCATGGTGGTAGGAACCATCTAAGTTTCGCCAAAAGACAGAGGAGATCTACAGGATAAAATCATTAAATAAAGTCTACCAATGCCTCATGACAATGTGTTTCATACTGTATGGACGGGAAAGCACCGAGTTTTGTGAAGAAAGATGGATTTACATGCTTTATTTGGTGGTTACAGAAGGGAAGATCTTCAATTGGTTGGATATACTTTGCCAACAACTGCAGATTAATGTATCGAAGGCGAAGGAGGATGCACAATGCGGGAAAAATCGGTTCTTTATGTCTACATACCTACTTGATGGAATTTGTGCTAGAAATGAGTTTACAGGTCTAGAGTGGAAGTGGACTCAATAGCCGCTCTGTCAACATATATTGCAAGCTACTTTTAGAATTCGGTTAAAGGGAGTATATGAAGAATTAGTTGAGCATTGTGTTGTTGTGCTTTATCATATGATCTATGAATTTTAGGCTTCCTGCATGACCAATCAAGCTAAAGAAGCGACTATTGAAGTCGCAGATTGGTATGCTTCTTCTCCAGGAACCTCTATCAGAGTATTCGGATCCCAAAAGCCACCACACCTTTTACTGAAGTATGTGACTGATAAGGTGGTCATACATGAGATTGGATATCAGATTTGCTCAGGACTGTCACAGCTATTGCAGAAGAAGAAGTCACCATGGCCTCTCCTTCCCCTGCAAGTGAGGTCTTATGAGCTGAAGAGTCTGAAGGAAACGGAAGTAGAAGTTGTAGAATTTAGGCTCCTTAGGTTTGGTGAAATGAGTTTCCATATATATGACCCGAGGGGAGTATGCAAACAACATTGTGCTAAGCTGCATTTTTCATGGCCGTATGTTTCTATTTCTCTAGAAGATGAGGAAACCATAAAGAATTGATACAATGCTTCCAAAGCAACTAGGTCAGGTGATGAGGTGAGCCATTCTAACACAACTCATACACAAGACATTGTTCAAGAAGGGAACCAATAGGAAATGCCTGCTTAAGATAGTGTTGTCAATCCAAAGAGGAAGATCATGCATGATCTTGAAGAAGAGAGGAATGGAAAATTTAAAGCAAATCCAAACACCAAAGGTGAAATTGAAGTAGAAAGGAAAACAAAGGAATTAGAAGAAGCATGGATGAAGAGAGAAGAGGAGCATAAACAAGAAGAGGAACGCTAGCAGGAAGAAGAAAGGAAACATAAAGAAGAATAGAAAAGGAAGAAAAGAGAAGATATGCATAAAAGAAAGGCAGAGATGAAAAGGAAGAAAGAATAATAAGCTAAGAAGAAACAGTGGGAAGAAACTTTGTAGAGGAAGAGGGAAGAAGAAGAACGAAAAAAATTGTTAGAAGAAGAAGAAAGTAGAAGGAAACAAGAGGAAGATTTGCAATCCCAAAGGGTGGATGATGAACAAGAGGAGGACAATCAAGAATCAGATATTATGCCAATTGTAGAACAAATAAGTTATCATCCCCCACCTCCTCTCACTGGTGACCATCTCCAATTCAGCGAAATGGGAATAATTCCTCCACCAGCTGAGAGGGTCAAGGAAATTTCAAACTTCACCTTCAATGAGTTGAAGAGAAGAATAGTACAAGAAAGAAGAAGGTATTTTCCGAATGACTGTCATCATTATGTTTCCATCAACACAGAAAGGGTGATTATGCCAAACACTAGGAATAATCCAAGAGCAGTCGCAACAACGAATGCATCCTTTACAAAAGCCACTAAGGAGAAAACTAATTTCTTGATGTGATAAAATGAAAAATTAGCTAAGGAATTGGCTAATGTGAGTCAACATTTTGATCATCTCATGGCCAGGAATCAAAGAGTGTCTTCCACAAGTGCTAGCAAAAAGGAATTCAAAGCAACAATATTTGAAGAAATCAAGCCACTAGAAGACACTATGAAGTATTTATATGATGAGATGTTCACTCTCCATGAGGCACTGGCGCTCATGCATGAAGCACAGAAAGGATCACAAAAGATGGCAAAGGTCTTGAAAACAACCTATATAGCCATAGATGTGATCCAAGACTGGGGCACCAAATATCTTAGTACACCTATGGTGTTGGTCGGGAAAAGCAGATAGGATGTTGAAATGGATACGGCAGAAATCATGACGTTTATACAGATTTATGAGGAACTCCATACTTTTGTTATCAACACCATAACAACATATTCACAATTGTATCATGGATTGGACGCTTTGGTAAGGATGCACATGATACCTTCCATTGGCACGTTTACAGAAGTAAAGGGCAGGAGCATTATCAAGCAAGAGATAGAACATTTCTTGAACTATCAAATAGGAGACCACTTAGGATGAGCTCGAGGTGACCAAAGAATCTTATGTAGTATGTGACCAAGCCAACTAAGTTACACATGAAGTTAATCATGTTGTTGAGCAACGTTCAAACAGATTCCAAGACCATATATCCTAATGCACTAAAGGGTAAAATCAGATATAATCTTGACACACCATTGAAGGTTGAGCATATAGCAACAGAGTACAAATCTTGGCACCAATATTTTACAACAGGGTTACATGTTATCGTCATCGAGTTACAATTTCCATAATTTTAAGCATGATGTATTATTTTGTCTTATGGCTATATCCATATTTTGTCATATGTATTTTTGTATTTTGAAAATAATAAGAAAATGTAAAATGTGTAAGTGGAACTTCAAGAGTCACATTGGGAATATGAAGAGTCATTAGGTAGCTCAAAGGTTAAGGAGGAACTCAAAAGGAAAATGGAAGCTCAAGAGTCATGAGGGAGTCCAAGAGTCACAAGGGGAGGTGAAATGTCACCTCACATGTTATAAAGAAACCCTCATAACGCAATAAAATGGCTTGGACTTTTGGAGAGCGAGCCTTGGCTTCCGTAGTTTAGCATAGGAGAGAATATAATTATTTAGAGAAGCAAGTGGTAGCTTCATGTTCCACTATTGAGGCTAGTGTTTCATCATTGTAATCATGTACTAAGAACTTTCACTTAATCATCAGAAGCTCTTAGAGCTAGCGCACTTTCATGGATGTATCGTGAACGTTGTAAGTCGATTCTTTTAAGGTTTGCAATATATATTTATGTCCATACATACTAAAGGAAATTAATTATTTCATTGGCTTTAATATATATCTTGTTGAATGTGCATTATTATTTGATTTCATGATCGTTTTTATCTTGTGCACTATTTTGCAAGTTAACTAATGAGTCTTTCCTTGCTCTTGTGTGTCTTTTTTAGTATGGTACTATTACTTTTCTTCTAGAGGCTCACTCTTTCTTTCCCTTCTATGGAAGTACCTCCTATACATTACAATTGGTGTCTCACAAAGCTTACTCACTTGTTGACCTCAAATATATGTGTATGATCTCTTGTGTTTTTTATTGCAACCAAGGCATATACCTAAGATCATCATAATGGTGTCCAAGCCCATATTCCGAATGGGACTCATAACCCAAACAGTGTGAAGTCTAATTGGGATTTCATACCAGGGAGCCACCCTTACTGTTGAAAACTTCCAACACTGTCAAGAACACCATATACTCAATAGTGATTAAATGCACCCAAAATAACAAATACTTTTACCCTAGATCCCACATAGGTGAATAAGATCTAGTGGAGATTTACCAAGATTGAGAAATTCATGACAAAGGTGGAGCTATGTGAGCCCAGAGTTCTCATGCATTATGACTCACTAAAGAAAAAGTAGATGGTCATGGGTCAAATATGCCTTCACTCATCATAAACAAACTACTTGACTCTTGCATCCACTAATCTTCAAGCAGGTTGCACTCTTCGAGCTCTCATCTCTACAAAATTTCCCCAATTCTCCTTGCATTCCCCCATTGATGTCCTTATTCACTATAGCCTTCAATTTTAATGGGTTATCTTTGGAAGGCCAACCACAACAATGATTTGTTTCCACTTCCAATTTTTGCCAAAAAGAAAAAGTTAAATTGAAAAAAGAACATGTTTACAAAGGGAAAGCAACTAGGTGCTACTTACAATGTTTGGAGAGGATCCAATTCAAATCATTGCTTATGTGGTTAAACATAGTGACTTCAAGGAATATCTTGAATTTGAACAACTAAAGCTTTAAAGAAAACTTTGCATTTATCATTTTTCTCCAAATAGCAATTTCAAGTTATCCCAAATTTCCTTGAGTGATTTTTCTAGGCCTATGTGATGTAACTTTGGATCTCATAGGGGAATACCAATAATGGCTTCGGTTTCTTTGTTATTCAAACCATTTATTTTGATTTGTATGTGATCACTCTGTCCCTTTTATTATTTTCCACGTGTTCTTGGTTATTAGTTGCATCTATATTTTCACTTTCCAAGTGTGGAAATGGAAACCAAAATATTTTTTTATTAGATTCTCAATGAAAACATGAACTTGTGTCAACCATGGGAACATTCTTATCCAAACTAGTCAAATTAGTTGTTATACAATCAACTTACAAACACTACTAGAAAGATAAAATCAAAAAATAAAATCATATTTCTATTGGATATTGTTAATCATTGTTATTGAAATTAATGTTGGACATCAAATTTGACATGAATCATACAGATCTAGCAAGATCTAGGAAAATATGAGGAAAAACTAGTGAAGTTTCTCCAATAGTACAACAAGATCAAAGGTATGACTCCTAAAAGGTGTACAAGCTATAGAAAGCACATGACATTTAATTTCCGTTGTATGGAATAATCTACATGAAATTATATAGATAATGATGATTGCATTTTACTATATAGACAAAAAATTAAAGAGTACAAAAGTTGTACGGTGGGTTGAAATTATTGAATCATTGTAAAGACATGTGAAATGTGTTGGTAAATCAATTATATGGCCTTTGAATTCTCTTCTTAATGGCTCAACTTCAAATGGAGTGAATAACTAGAGGTATGACGAATGCACAAAGCATATGACGTCTAAATTAAATTCACGTAGTGGTCATATGGTGACAAATTAATATACAATAACTTCTACCCCTAGCAATTAGTTGATTTCCTTATTGTCTAGAGTCTTTGATAAAGAAAATATGACCTTTATTCTTTAACATTTGTATTAGAAAAATGTAGCTTATCTAATTTGTGGGCCGATTCTTTCCATTTGTGGTTTTACTTTGACAGATCTTTACATGCAGCAGTAGCTTCAATAATCTTTGGTCATGAGCCCAATTTGCTAGTAGCTCAATTCTCCTTTAGGTAACATTGAAGTTGAAAAGGTTAAAATTGTCTTTCAAAGGCCCAAGACTCTTGATATGACTTTGCACTCTAATATCATATTTTACATAAACAAACTATATTTTACTTAGTGTCAAATCCCTAGAGAGGTTTACATCATTGAGGAGCATAGGGTGATTGCACAATCACACACTTTCATATTATGAATAATTTATGTACTTATTACAATCGAATTTACCTCATTGAATATGAATGATTACTAAGCAAGTCACTTCTACTTACAAATGTGGGATACACTACCCTACACAAAAAGTGACCAAAAGCATAAATGAAAGGTTAAAATTGTAAAATGAGTTTATTACAAACATAGACCTTATATCGTAACAAAAAGAACCACATGTATAGATTGTGATCTAAGGTGAAGATAAGCAACAAATATACAATATGCAACATTCCCTTTTCAAAATCCCAACAAAGATACTCATGGCATACACGTGACCATGAGCCCCATAAGAAGAGAAGACCATCTATTGTGTGTTCTTTGAGTGATTTCCACTTCATCTCAACCACAATGTCAACAACTCAACCCAAACTAGTATCGTCTACCCTATCATATATCATTACATTTTGATACTATCAATCATATCCCCGAATGACTACCACTATTGTTGATTAGTTTAGTATGATTAGAGGAAATTTCAGCCTAAAAATGTCCATGAAATTTTCACGTAATTTCCATGTCATAATATGTAAATCCATCAAAAAAATTAAATTTTAAAACAAGTACATGTCCTAAATAATTTTAAATTGTTTAACTTGGGTATCCGTAAAATATTTTATTATTAATTTGGGTATCAGTGAAATATTTTATTATTAATTTGGGTATTCGTGAAATATTTTATTAATGTTATTTACCTACGTTACCCATATGAAATAAAATATCCAAAAAATTATTAATGCAATGCAAATCCCTATATTAGTGAAAAAATATAAAGTAAAATGAGGGTCCATTTGACATTAATAACCATACCCAAAAAAACACAAAAAAAAAAAAAAATTTGTTAAATATAAATAATATATAGACAGTTAAATACAAAATATAAATATAAACAATTATAGTTAAATAGTTAAAAATAAAATATAATTATAGTTAAATATAAAATACTTAAAAAGTAGTTAAGTCTAAAATATAAAATACAAAATAGTTAAAAATAAATTAAAATTAAAATTAAAATATAAAATAGTTAAATAGTTAAAAAAACCTATTCCAAACAGGAAAAATAAATAAATTTTGGCCAAAAATATAAAATATATAGTTAAATATAAAGTAAATCTAAATAGTTAAAAATTAGTTAAAAATATATATTTCAAAAAGACAAATTACCTCAGTCAAAAATATGGAATATATAGTTAAATATAATTAAATATAAAATAATTAAATAGTTAATTAGTTAAAAAAATATTCTAGAAAGGACAAATTACCGGCCAAAAATATATATTCCAGGAAGAATTGTGGCTTCAATAGACATGTCCTTAATAAAACATCATAAAAATAGTTAAATTAAAATATATATAGACAGTTAAATATAAAATATAAATTTGGATAGTTAAATTTAAATATAATATATATATATATATATATACAATTATTATAATGAAAGTGTTATATATTGAGGGATTTTGATAAAAGTAGAAAATTAGAAATAATATATTAAAAAAATTATTAAATCTCGTGCTAATAAATATTGTGGACCATAAATAAAAGTAAAATAATATGAAAAAAATATCTACATAACATTTTTTATTAGTTTTTTAATTTTTTCTTAGGAGACCACTTTTAAGCTGAAATTTTCTCTAATACTTAATTAAAAACTTAACACAACTTTATTCATTTAAAGATGTCCATAAATCATAAAGTAACTTTATTACAAACTTAGATCTTATAGCTCACAATAATAACCACATGTATAGATTGTAATATAAGGTGAAGAAAAGTAATGAATACACAATATGCAACTTCTTTTTAAAAGTCCAAGAAAGACGTTCATGCATATGTGTGACCGTGATTCCCATAAGGAGAAAAGAGAGCCTATTTATGTGTTCTTTGAGCAAGTTCCACTTCATCTAAAACAAAATGTCAACTCAACCCAAATTAGTATCTACTACCTTGTTGTACACCATTATATCTGTATACCATCAATCAAATCCCTAGAGGACTACCACTATCGTTGATTGGTTTAGTACGAATAAATAGTTGAAAGCTTTAACTCAACTTTATTCATTTGAGGATGTCCATAATTTCTCGTTTTAAGTGTGTTTTAGTTTTTGTGTGTTATTTTTTTGCCCATTAGTGTTTATATTTTAGTTTTTGCATGTTATTTTCCTCACCTTGAAAATGCGACTTGACTTAATTTCTTATGGACGAGTAATGTTGATATTCTTTCTATTGTAGATTAATTCTTTATAGATGATTAGAATTGATATTTTCTCTATTACAGTGATATCAATCAATATTAATGAAAACTTTAGAGCATCGTTATCCTTACATAGTAAATTACATGAGCGAATTATTTTTTTTTCCTAGAGGAAAAATCGTAACTTTTTATTAATTTGAAAAATTACATGTAGTAGATGTCAATTGTTATAGATCTAACCCAAGAATATTATAGATCAGATATGAAAATATAAGACAATGCAAATAAACCCAGAAATAATATGAAATGATTCTTTATTGATATCAAACCCTTAAGGAAGGGCAACACCATACATTCACTCCTTAAGAAAAGAGAACACTCCACAAGCCATATGCCTGTTCATACAATAATCCTTGACTATCTCTCCATGTGGAGTCTCTAGCCTCTATATAAGCCTCATACATACAATACCATGGATCATTACCATGGTTCCCTCATACCATCAAACTAATACCATGGGCCCATTACATTATTATTAACTACTTGTGGTCCCTTACATGATATGGGTTAACCACCTTATTTATTACTATGGCCCATCCCATTATTACATTATTACCTTGGGTACCTCCCTTGGTACCCCATATTATCCCCCCCTAGGTATATAACATCAATGGCATATGCAATATGTTGGTCGTAGCCTTCAAGTAAATATCAAAAACTAATGGTCGTAGCCATGCAAAAATATATAGATTTGTACATAATTTACCATGCAGGGTATACTGTTAAGTCCAAAAGCACGAAAGAAATATATACAATACATCAACAAGTTATAAACACTGCTGAAAATTGCAAATAATTTAGGGCCTAACTACCCTCGGATATGCCCTATCAATATAGGGTCGATGAGTACATGAGTGAATTATTATGGGAGTTGTCTTTAGTGCGACTTTTTGGAAGCTTTTATGGTTGGTTTTTCCAGTGTAATTTCTCTAAAATCCAGCAAGAATTTATTGAAATCACAAGCTTGATGGGTAATCTTGTGCAATCGAAGTGCCCTAGAGCTTTTCTGGGGTGTTGAATCCATATATACAGTCAAAAAACTAGTTTAAATAACACAAATCAAGATTTCACCTCAAAATTTTCCACCCGAAAGTCCAAAAAGTCGCACTAAAGACAACTCCATTATTATGTGCATGTGAAAAACAATTAAAAAAGATATTTTAACAACCATGGAAAAATCCAGGGAAAAGAGCATATTGACAAGGGCTCCCAAGTACTCTAAAGTCATGATCTCATGGATAGAACCCAAACTCATGACCAATCTCTTTATGTAATACAACATACTAGATCATGTCCATCCATATATAACCACTTAGTTAAAGAAATTATACATCACGAACTCACTTACGTATGAGATGGACTAGTAAAAGATACACTATTAATTAATTATGTAGGTTTAGCTTAAGTTATCCTAACTACTAGAAATGCCAATAAATATTATGTTCGACAAAGTCAATATGGTAAATACTTTTAATGGGGGAGACTGGAAATTTTTGGAAAATGTCCTAAAAAGTCTTCAATTTTGGGGAAAGTTGGACAAAACCAAATCCTTAGATGCATTAAGGGTTCATGGATAATTGCTTAAAATAATTAAAGATATTTAGTTTCATAAGAACATCGTTTGAGACAAGGATGACTTATCTTTCTAGGCCTTTTTATAATGTTGTCAATAGCACAAACGTTGCTTACATAGTATTTATCAAGTTGTGATCTAGTGACAACTTGGTTTATTTGTTATATCAACAACCCATGTTTAAAACTTGGTGGGCATGTTGCTTCTCTATATGGAGTTTGCCAAATGTGGATATTGAATGATTGTAGCCTTTGAACATAATATTGTTGACGTAGCCTTCAATTGATCAGTGTAATGGAATTGACATCGTATCATCAACCCATTCTTCCCTTGGTGATATGAGGCTTATTTCTATGTTTATTGTCCATAAAAAGATGAATTCCCACTAAAACAAAAAAAGATACTATATTAAAGGAGAGAATTGTGAATAATTATGGGAGTTTAACTAGGGGAACTCTTATACCACACTTAAATTCATGACAACACACCTCATGATAAAAGGGACCTCAAATCATATTACAAATAAGGATAAGAGAATAGTTTTCCCTAAAATCCCTAAGAAAGAAGATGAATAGTTAATAAATCATACATACATGTGATTACTTACAATGACTTTCTCCACTATAAAATCTATTAGGCTCTTTATGATGATGAGACCTACATTTTTAACAAAAATGGGGATGCTACTATGTTTAAGCATCATCACTAAGAGTTGAAAATGGATTCCCTTTTACCTCATTACACCTTAGAACCTATCTTTCTCCCCAAACCAATGTAATGCTACTTCTTCTTATGTTTGTCCTTTGTGTGTGCAAGGTATTTTTGCAATGTCAATATTTCAATTAGTTATATCTCATAACATACTTCGAGAGATTGTCCTTTATCTTCTTTGTGAGATTGTTACAACAATTTTGGGATAGTAAGATAACAATTGTCACCCAAACAAAATAGGTTTGCACAATGACACAAAAAAAGAGAAAAAATAACCTCCTTTCTATCAAGGGTTTCATTACGATGTGCTCTATTTCAAGCTACAACTACTCTAAATTATTTTACTTCAAGGAGGGTCTCACCATGCATGTCCCTACTAATGAAAATACAAAATACTTACCCTATGATTTTACTTTACTTGAAAACTAATTGCGCTATTTTCTTACCATTGGAAGCCAATTTATGTAAAGGGCGAGCACAAGTACATCTTGAAGTTCTTGTATAAATGCAACAATGACAATAAATTTGGTCCCCACACAAGGATAAGGGGCAAACCTTCCAATAAGTGGATTGCCATAGAGAAGTAGCAAACTATCAAGTACATCTTGTATCTCTTGTATAAATGCAACAATGACAATAAACTTGGCCCCACACAAGAAGAAGGGGCAAAGCGTCCACTAAGTGCATTGCCATAGAGAACTAACAAACTACCAACCAATATATATATATATATATATATATAAAGAGAACCTCAAGAAATTGTATAGGTGAACTCTGAAAGGGATCAAAAATATCGTCTTAAATCGTAAAGATAAAAATATCATATATAAGTTGAATTACCTCTAGCTAAGTATTGTAGTAGAAGAAATGGGCCAATCTTCCTTGAGGCGAATTGTCTCTAGTGAGATTCTATAATCAAGTTTTGTTTCTTGTGTCTTACAAATCAAAGGGAAATAGGTCCTTGAAAATGGACCCTTATTCTTCAAGTTCACAAGCTTATTCATGAAATAGTAGTTTCTAGAATACAATATAGTCATAATGTCACCCCCATCCACCAAAATGGAAAGCATTACCAAATCTTCCCATTCATTATGGAACAAATTTAAGGGATTGGAAAACACCTAGAAAATATCTTGGTCGTGATAATAAAGTGTGGAAGAAGACATGGTTACCTCTACCAAAATCCTTGTGAAAAAAAGACATGCATTGGGTTTGCTAAATTTAATAATAACATTAAACTTTGAAGGACTAGGTAGAAGCACATTTTGGATTTTAAAACCATGGAATTTAGATGTAATTTGCACTATTTGTTTGATCACTTCATGGAGAATTATCCCAAACGAACCTAAAGAGATGAACCGCACAATGACATCAACAAATGAGGGTTTGAAAGCATTAAGAAATTAAAAAATGTCAAATTAGGCTAAAAATGAGAAGAAAAACGTTAATCATGTAGCAAACAAAGCTACTTTTCAATGGGTTTTTCACAAATGGAGTAGGAATTTGTTTAATTTTGGAATTTTAAATTTGGATTGTTGAAATGGCAATACTAATGTGCCCAAATGGTAATGTAAACCATGAATCCATCTCTAATGTCAAAAAATTGCAAAAGCATTGTGCTTATGGCTAAAATGGAGATTTTTTATTGTTGAATTCCATCGAGTTACAAAATAATATGGTAGTTTGCTACATATCTAGACAATGTTATAAAAAAAGAGGAGAAATCAAAATATAGGAGAAATGGAGCAACAATTCAAAGCAAGCATGTTAAGTTCAATAACCCAGACTTTTACAAAACCATTAAGTAATATTTTGAATGAGTCCAAATGTTTCAAAATAGCAACATGTGCATAGCTCCCTAGAGCTCTCCCAATCTTCATTTCTTATTAAAAAGAGTCATCAACAAATTTAGATGGAAGAAAAACAACTAAATCTAATTTAAAAAGTATACCCAAGCCCTTGATGCAAGAGCGATACCTAACCATGGAATGCACATAGGTTCCCCGTGAGTGTGATTTATTCAACGTTGGTGAGTCTTATTCTTCTTTATTTTAATGGTGGTTGTATAAGCGTTGAATATTCTAAGACCAAAGTTTGGAGGAAAAAAAAAACTTGTGGTTTTCTCCTGTGTTTTAGCATTTTTATTTTTATAATATTACTTTTAATATATATATATATATATATATATATATATATATATATATATATTTATTTGAGCTAAGGGTTTTGGAATATAAAACACTTTGAGTTCTATATTTGAGTAAGGGTTTAGGTTTGGAATACAAAATACTTGAGTTCACTTAAGCTCACAATTATAATGAGATCAAGAGGAAGGAAACAAGTTACTAAAATACTAATAAGGAAAGTAGACAAGACAATTGTTAGTTTTGTTAAATTCCACTAGTAAGTTGGTTGAACTTGAGTCATCATTTCTATTATTTTGTTTCAAAATTGGTTTGCTCTCTTAGTCCCTGTCACTGCAAAACACCTTAGTGCAAAGCCTCAGTGAGTGACCTAGATTGAGCACAATAATGAGGGTGATGTCATGGTCACCTTAGCAACAACTCCCCACATCTTAGTGATGGACACAATCCAACGTAAGGGAAGCTTCCCTAGTAGATCTTAAAGATCAAGTAACCCAATTTGATTTATGCCCCCTAAGGGTTCTACAAGAAGGTTTCACCTCAAAATAAGGATATAAAAATTAAGGTTTTAGGGGGGATTAAAGTATAATTCCAAGAATGTGAGTTCAAGGGTTCTCAGGGCTCAACATAAAGGCTTAGATCAACGAATAGAGGATTTAATAAGTTCCCAAGCACTTACAATCAATCAATTATGCATGGTAGTCATAAACTAGGGTTTTAAACTAGAAATTGCAGCAATCAAATAGTTTATAACCGCAATAAGGAAAAATCCAAGATTTTATGATAAAGAAGTGTAAAATTAGGACTAACTAAAAAGTAAACAAGAGAATATATTAAAACAAATTTTGTGTGGTACAAATATGTATAACAACACAATTAACCTTAGACATCAACCCTAAATTATGGCTGAAAATTGCATGTAAAATGATAATTTTGCTTTTCTAATCAATTGCAAACAAATCCTAACCCTACAACAATGACATCCAAGACAAATAACGGTTAATAGTTATGGTTTTGTTGTAAATAAACTCTAATTTTCCATGGAACAAATAAAATAAATATAGAGTTTAAAAGATTGGCACAAGAGATAAGACTAATGTCTTTCTCAATCTAGAGGTAATGGAATCTAGGAGTAAATATCCTCGGGAGAAAAGAGATGGATGTGAATTCAAAGAAATCAAGGGGAATAAACTAATTCCCTTCAATTCTTTAACCCTAGCATCATTATATCTTTTGGGAAATTCAAATTTCTTCTACGCAAAAATTTAAGAGCCATAAAACATCAACAAAACCTTGGTAAATATTATACTAACCCTAATTCATCAACAAGAAAAATATTAAAACAAGATAAACTCACAATTTCATAGAACATATCATCAAAGATCACTAATAAGCGACTGAGAAAGAGAACCATCCATAAAAAATCATCTAAGAGAAATTTGCTTCGCTAGTGCTCCATTGTGCACAAGAGAAGAGACAAATAGCTAGTAAAAAATATCTCCAAGTGTGACAATGATCTCCCTTATTTATATGAGGGTAGCTAGGTCGCTTTTCCTAAATTTAGACTAATGGCCCTAAAATAATCCAAAATCTATGATACAAGTTGGATAGGTCACAAGCCAACCCCCAAAGATAGCTCAATCAATGAAATAACATAAAATTATGCCTCAATTAAACCACGCGTGTGACATTATCCTCCAAAAGGTGTGACTCTTCATGAAATATGCAATTAATGGCTCCAAGGGAGCATCTCATCCCAAAAGTCATGTATCCTCATCATAAGGATGCCACATCATCAAGCAAAGTATCCTCAATCCTAACGCCATCAATAAAGGCAAACACATCATCATCCAAAGCATCAAATAAAGCATGTCATTGTGATAAACAGTGTACATTCCCCTTCAAAGGGGTCCCATGTCATCATTATCATTTGTTGGAAAATCGAGGTAGTTGTAGTTTAATGTTTATTCTCCTTACTAGATAATTACTTGTGATATTTGTTGGCATTTTATTTTTATTTTTTACTTCTTCATCAAGTAATTATCAAAACATGAAGATCACAAAAACACAAAGAACACAAGATATAGGCTCCACGCTAGGGAAAAACCCCACAATTGGAGAAAACCCAAACAATCCTCTTCTTATAGAATCAGATCTAATTAAATTTCCAAGACCCAATGACCAAGTCCAAGACCTCCTCAAGCCCCAAGTCAGCGCTCCAAAAGATCTTCTCCAAGCAAGACAAAATCAACGAAGGTCAACCTCTTCAAATTCAGCTCCAATTAAAGTTTTGTCCTTCAATTCAAGTCTGCAAATTCGACCTACAACTCTTGGTCTTGCAGTGTGCACAAAAACCCTAAACTTTCACACGTGTGAGCAAAGATAGGTCAAATTTTAGTTCTTCTTAGTTTGCTTGGTCTTTCGTCTTGTTTCCTTATCCTTTGCTCTAGATTTCTTCTTGCCTATGTGCAAATCAATCTTCCTTTTTCTTGGTATCCAAATGAGATGAAGTTCCTTCCCTTTTATAGCCTTTCTCAAGGCCTCTTATAGGCCAACTTTCACTAGGAGGCCCGATTTGGTCTTAGGAGTCCAAACTGACTTCATAAATTCAAAATAATGTTTTTCTTAATATAAATTGCCCAAATGGGTCTTTTACATGTGACAATAACTCTTTGACTCATGACAAAGATCTATGGACTTGACAAACCCTAGGAGGATAAAATGCATGATTGACATGTTGGAAAAAATGCAATGTCACAACTTATTATATCAATTTTCCTTAACCTTAATATTTGCTTGTGGTTAATCTTCTTCAGTTCTTTAGTTATATCTTTTCATCAAACAAATATCAAGAAGGAAATTGTAACAATAAAGGACACATAAATTAGGCTCTCAGCCAAGGCAAAACCCCTCCAAGGGGAAATCTCGGAAAACTCTTCTCTTCTTATAGAATCTGCTTCAAATGAAACCATAAAGACTCAAACCTAGACCAAGTCCTTCTCCAAGTACCAATTCAACCCTTCCAACAAGTCCTTCCTTAATCTTGCACCAACCAGCTCCACACTGCAACTTTGACCTGTCAACTTCAATACTACAACTCGTTATGGTACTTCAACCCTGTAATTTCGGCCTCGTAGCTGTCGCAAAAATCCTAATCTAGCTTCCTCCTAAGACCTTACTAGATCAAGATAGCTCATCCCAAGGTCAACGAGATCTAAATAGAGTATTCTTCCTTCCAACTATAAGATATTGCACTTCATCCTACTGCAACTCGAAGCTACAACTTCAGCCTCCTCCTGCAGCATCAGAAACCCTATAATTTTGCACGTATGAGAGACATAGAGCCCAAAAACGAGGATTTCGCTTCTTCCTTATATTCCTCTTGCCTTCTAAACCTTCGCTCCTTTTCTGCTTCTCCCAACTACAGATAGAACTTCTTATGAGATCAAACTTGTGAAATGAGTGTGTCTCAAATGAGGTCGAACTACTCCTTTGTATAGCCTTTCCAAGGGGTCGAATTCCCTCCTTTAGGCTGATTTGAAGTTGCCAGGGCCGACTTGTACTTTTGGAGTTCCCAGGACTTTCTAGACTCGAAAATAATTATTTTCCAATTACATTTTGCCCGAAAGGGTCTTATAAACATGATATTGACTCCTTTGACTCATGACAATAAATCTTAAGACCTAACAAACCCTAGCAGCATGAAGAACATGAAGAACATGCTTTTACCTATAAGACAATAAAAAATGAGCATGAAACCCATGCATTTAAAATGATAACTTTTCTTTTTCTTCTTTTGTTTGTTACATAGGATACATATTGAAATGAGTACAACAACAATTATGAAGACAGAAACTAGTTACATTTCCAACATGGCCTAGTTGACCATTTAAATGGGGCATGAAACCCATGCTTGAAAAGAAATACTTTCTTTCTTCTTTTGATTATACATAAAATTTACGTAATGACATAAGTACAAAGACAATTATGAAGATTGAAACTAGTTACATTTTCCAACACTCCCTCTTAACGAGGGAGGTATTCATAATTGTCCAACGGGTTTATCTCAAGTTGAAATATTCTCATAAGAAGGGATTCAGATTTATAAGCGTCAACAATTATATTATCATCATAGCTAGCATTGTCACATTACCAAGGCCTTGACAAGTACACTCTATCTCTCCACAAGATCAGAGCACAATGTTGGGAGGCATTCCATGGGACACCACACCGCCTCACCAAGGTACATACTCCACCTAGGATACCCGGAATATGTCTTCTACCGGACCAATTCCCTCAAGGAAATGTTTGTCCATCAAACCATTCTTTAGCCAAGTCAATGTACTTGAATTAGGAGCTCCATCCTAATACATCACAGTACATGACTCAAGAATGTTTGTCCAAGATGCTTATCCAATCCAACATTCTCCTTATCCATGTCCATGTACTTGACTTAGGATATCAGTCCTAACCTATCATAGTCCTTGACACAAGAAGAACCTTGTTAATTCAATCCATCATTCCCCCTATCTGTGATGCATGCACTAGACTTACGGTGGTTAGCCCTGGCCCAATACATGACACGAGGAGAACCAGTGTCCATCCTTACTCTCTCTCAACCTAAGAGGAGAAATTCATGCTCACTCCCTCTCAAATAGGGAGAATTCATCAATAAGCCTCAGCTTGTGTCAAAAGTACTCATACTTCCCTGACATCAGATACATGTTATAATTGTAGCTTCCTTAACTAGCCCTATTATCACTGAGTTTGCTCATCTTGCAACTTCTTGAATTAGGGCTCCAAATCTCCCTCCTAACAGTTTATGATTTTGTACTTGAGGTCTTCACGTACTACATTCTCAACTATGTCCACCACTACTTGCATTGCTTTCTGCCTTGAAGATAGTCCATTACACAGTTTCTTCAACAAACTGATTATCACAAAGTTAGCCAATCCATTGTTTTGAACAAATTGGTTGACCTTTCCAATCAGTGATAAGTCAACACAGCTTCATAGTCACAAATAATTCAACCCTCTAGTTACTATTCTCATCTTTCCAAAATAACCAACTCTTAGGATCTTCATATAAACCTTATTACCTGTCCTTTATGATCTCTAAACATAGCCCTTTAACTATTCTATTTTTGCTTCAAATCGACAGTCCTTAGGGCGCCAATCAAACTTCCTTTCAAAAGTGACCTAGCTTCTTCAAGATTACTAACATGAGGTCTTGCAAGCACAACCCATTTGATAGTGAATGTCCACTACTTCACTATCCTTAGGGTTTTCATAAATCTACCCATACAATAGTGAACCAACTCTTTTATTCATTGTACAAAAATCTTCTTCAAGTTTGCCTCTAAATAATTATCAATCTGAGCCTACATCATTCAGCCTTGTCTATGGCTTCTTTGTACTTGCAAAGCAAAACAAAAACCCCTCACCGAGGACCTTCTTCCTGTGTGTTTTCCATACAGAGATGTGACCTAGTTTTGGAAATCCTACTAGATAACATGTCCTCCAAAACAAACCCTTCTTTCAATCTGCAATTACATGGAAGTTTTGTCCCTTCTAGACTGTGAGAATCTTCTTTCCAACCTTCTAGACCTTGGCCAAATGTCCTTCAAAGATCAGTCCCTGAAGCTCAAATCCCAACCTCTCCTAGTAGACCTATAATCTTCCACAGGTCTGTAATTTGGGCTCCTTTGAACAACTACTTGTTGCCCTCCAACAGCCTCAAGATGTCCAACACAAACTATCGTAAACTAGGACAAACCATCCAGTGACGAAACATTAATTCAAAATGGGTAAACATACCTTGTTCCTGCAACTACAATTGCTCCTCGTTCTCAGGTTCTGTGCAAATCTGAGCTCTAGTTAGGGCACAACAATAGCCATAAAATTTGCTCCAAAACTTCCCTTAAGACCTTCTTTCTCCTCCAATCATCTTCATTGTCCTTCACTGTGTTTGCAACTTAGATTAAGCCTCTTTCTAGGCCTCTCGGCCTTCCCAAAAGGTAAGTTGTCCACCTGCAATCTACTCAAAGGTTTGCGGCCCAAAATAGAGGAAGAGAATACCTTTAGCATTGCACAAGAATTCCCAAATTTCTTCTCCAAAGCTTCAGTTTGCTCCTTTTCAAACTCAACCCTAAAATCAATCTCAAGAAGACACAAAACAAAGCTCCTCCTTTCCTTAGCTAGAGTCCTTCAAATCTACGGCCAATTCGGAGAAATATCTTTGATGGTATTGCACTTTGGATAGTTAAGAGTATGGCTTCCTTAACAGCCCATCTTGACATTCAAAATCAGTGTTTACATGGACTACATCTTAGAAAGAACTTGAATTGTTGTCAATTTTTTGGAAAAGATGGCATACATCATTAGAGTAACTCATGTCATAGTCATGCATGCTCTTTAGGAGAGACAACAGATATCATTGTAGAGATAGGGTTACCAATCTACCATATGAGACCATGCCACTTTAATTGAATGTCATTGTATTATTGTTATTGCAAAATTTTAGCGAGACTAACCAGATTATCATTTTGTTGTTTTGTCGTTTTGTTTGCATTCACATATTGTAGGAGCTAGAATCAAACACATTATAACTTCTTATATCTTAGTTTTGATCACTTGTATCAACAGAACTCGGATTCATGTCAAGAGGAAGAACTTGATTTGTGTCCTTACAAAAGATGTATTACTCCTTGCACTACACAACTTGTATTTCCATTATACTTTGATCATAGAACTATGTATTAAGACAAGAGAACCTCACATGTTTGTATATGCATATGAGTGTAGTGACTTCACATACCTTACATATCTTCTAACCGTCCTTCATGATTTAGGATTTTGTTCTTTCAATACCATACTTAAACATAACTACCTTATCATAGTCTTTGATGAAGGAACCTTCTGTAGAGGTATCAACTATGCCCACAATAGTGACCTTCAAGCCTCTTTTTACCAACCTTCGCTCTGATACCATGTTGGAAAATCAAGGTAGTTGTAGTTTAATGTTTATTCTCCTTCCTAGATAATTACTTGTGATATTTGCTGGCATTTTATTATTTTGTTTTACTTCTTCATCAAGCAATTATCAGAACATGAAAATCACAAAAACACAAAGAACACAAAATATAGGCTCCACGTCAAGGAAAAGCCCCACAATTGGGGAAAACCCAAACAATCCTCTTCTTATAGAATTAGATAAAAATGAGATTTCCAAGACCAAATGACCAAGTACAAGACCTCCTCAAGCCCCAAGTCAGCCCTCCAAAAGATCTCCACGCAGGACAAAGTCTTCCAAAGTCAACGAAGGTCAGCCTCTATAAAGTTTGCTCTAATTAAAGTTTTGGCCCTGAATTCAGGTCTGCAACTTCGACTACCAACTCTCGATCCTGCAGCTTGCACAAATACCCTAAACTTCTACACATGTGAGCAAAGATAGATCAGATTTCAGATCTTCTTCGTTTGCTTAGTCTTCTTCTTGTTTCCTTGTCCTTTGCTCTAGATTTCTTCTTGTCTAGGTGCAAATCGAACTTCCTTTTTCTTGGTATCCAAATGAGACGAAGTTCCTTCCCTTTTATACCCTTCTCAAGGCCTCTTATAGGTCAACTTGGTCTTGGGAGTCCAAATTGACTTTATAAATTCAAAAATAATGTTTATTTCTTAATATAAATTGCCTAAATGGGTCTTTTACATATAACAATAACTCTTTTGACTCATGACAAATATATCTTGACTTGATAAACCCTAGGACCATGAAATGTTGATTTTTTGTAGCATCGAATGTGCTCTAGCCATGAAAATTGGGGGAGAGGCTAAGGCACATGAGATTTCCAAGACCTAGAAATCGTTTGGAGAATTTCCACCCGGATGAAGAGTTATTAAAATAATCAATATTTTTAATGGGTTCCTAGGTTTAAGTCTAAACTTAGGAAAATAAAAATATTAATGGGTATTAATAAAGATAAGGGTGAGAAACTTCTAGGAGACGAGGATCAAGTCTATCTTAATCTTAATCGTTGATTAGAGACTTAATCTCGGTCGCTGATTCATCAACAAGAAAAGTATAAGAAAGACTTGAGGATCATTTGGAGATACACCTGCAGATACTCAGTATCTCAAGGAGAATCGATTCTCAAGAGAAGGAGATCGATTTCAAACGGAGAGTTGCAGGGTGGAGGAAGAAGAGGGCATCAGCAGCAGTCTGTGACTGTGGAGGAGGTGACATGGGGACAATGAGAGATAGCGCAAAGAAAGACGCAGTCCAGAGGAGAGACGTAGCCCTCACGCACGCTGACGCATAGGGACGCAGAGCCACTCAGAGCCACGTTGAGCCACTCAGAGTGACGCAAAGGTGACGCAAGAGTGAGAGAAGGGTCTCCAAAGTGTCAGAAAGTTAGAAAGGGAAAGCCTCAGGTGTTTTCTTTCAGTTTCTTTGTAAAATCATTCCTTGTAAAACTGATTGTTGCTGAAGATTAATAAAACCCTCATCTGCTGCACCATTTTTCCCGCGTTGGGTTTTTCCGGGGATAATTGTCCAAAAACCACTATGTTGATGTGATTGGCTCTTGTGCATCTATTTTCTTTGTGTAATTATGTGATAACTGCAATAGAATTTATTTTAATATTTGTGGAAGGGATTTCGTAAATAACTTGTTGTGAAGAATAAGTAGGTGAAATAAATCAATTGTTGCAGTGGAATTTCAGTGTAGAAATTTTCACATGAAATGCATGCTTGACCTAGTTGACTATTTAAATGGAGCATGAAACCCATGCTCGAAAAACAATATTTTCTTTCTTCTTTTGTTCAATACACAAAATATACATAATGACATAACTACAAAAGACAATTATGAAGACCGAAACTAGTTACATTTTCCAACATCATTGACCATTGTTAAGGGCAAGGCAACATCTATCAAATAGGTGCAATGTTAGCTGAGGAGTGTCCTACCATCTCCAATGGTACATCTACTCTCAAGGCAACATCATAGCTCTCATAAACAACATCCAAGGCCTTGGAGTTGGGAAAGAGTATCATCAACTATGTCAAGTCATCCTAAGGTCAATGCTCCTCAAGAAGTGCTAAACGTCGTTTGTCCAGGTACCCTATGTCATCATCAAAATGGATGGAAATTCCTTTCTAAAATGTTGGGGAAGCATCATATAGTCCCTCAAGTGATGTTGGTTATACATGGGAGCAATATCTAGCACATACTCAAACAATTGAGTGAGATCAATATCATGGGTGCAAGAACCATAAAAGTATTTGAGTGGGCCATATTCAATGTTCAAGCCATCAAAGTACTTCACACAAGCATCATCTTCAAATGTCTGACTAGCTTATAATTGTACAGAAGTTACCATTCTCAAGTATGGGAGGGTTATCACATGGCCTTATTAGGAGATTCCAACCCTAAGGGGAGAATGGTTCCTATGCCCACCCTTTCAAAAGATAAGTGTATCTAATAGATGTTATGGACTAGGATTTACTTTACGAGTGGTGTCATAGTCTTGCCAGGTTATATCAAACAATTTTCCATGAATGCCTTTATAGGGGGGGCACGTAGTTGCTTAAGTTACCTTCCCTCACCTTTGTTTTTCCAAGCCCCAATATGTGCCTTCTTCTTTCTTTACATAAATGTTTAACAAGCTCCATTAATTATCATATAATAATGAGATAACGCCTTTTAGTGATGAGTCGTTTGTTGCTTCATCGAGGCCAATATGTTCTTAGAGAGTTCCTTTTACTTTGATAGGTCTTATATGCATGGATACTCTTGGGGATGAGTGCCTATATAAGTGGGAGTAGAGCTCAAGCTACAATTTGGTTTTTTCTTGCTTCACATCCTTTTCCATTCTTTTGTGTTTTGATATTTGGCTTATGATTTTTCTTTTCTTATAGTTGTATCAACCTCAAGTATATACAACCCCTTCTTTTCATAAGAGAAGGTCAACAAGAAACCAGCACAAGCGACAGACAACAATCAATCAAAAGATGGGATAACAAAGTAGGGGGGATGATGACAAGTGCCAAGTATGAATCAGATGGAATGTTATCATCATCAAAGCCTCCTATTTGTGCCCCTCCTAGGTTGTGAAATAAATACACCAAGGAAGGTCCCACTAGACTAGGGTGAAGCAATAACCACCAAGATGAAGCAAGGGAACGAGTATACAACCAATAGCATTCTATCATTCAATTCAACTTATAATTCATACTAGAATATCTTTAAACATTACATGAAAGCAATTGAATACAAACATTGCTAATGTACCTCACAATAGATGACCCACCTTCATCTAAACTAGATGAATGGATGCATTGACCAGAGAGTAGATGAGAGTCGTCTGAGGCTAGCTATATGTGGATCATGGTAGGGTTGTTCGCTGACAAATTACATCATAGAAGAAAATTTATTCTAAGGTTACTCATACATGTGGGTAGGTAATGATTTCGAAGTCTATCATTTTAGAAGTGTAAAGAATAATTAAAGGGCAAGGGAGAAGGTAATCTTTTAGGTTTCATCCTCGTGCAAGACATCATATTTCCTCTTGAAAAGGAGGCATGGCAAAATGAAGATCAATTAGAGAAATTAGATTCTTAAAAAGGAGGATGGATTAAGAATAAGAGATTTGTGATTGAGGGATCGCAACTCAAATTGATGCAAGATGGTCATTTGTGAAGATGGGGATTTTTTACATGGGTCAAGAGTAAGAGACTTGTGATTTTGATAGAGGGATGGCAACTTGAATTGATACAAGATGGTCATTGGTGAAGATGGGGATTTTCCCATGGGACTTTTTTACATAAGAAATATTCTAGTTTTGAGATTTTGCAAGTTGTGAAAAAAATGATAAATTAGAAAAATTATTATAAAATTTGTTCTATCAAACCATATCTCGGGGACACTATATGATGCAACTGATTCTGTAGTCTATACCATATTTTGTACCTCATTTTTTATAAATATAAATTATTAGAAAAGAGGGTTGAAAAGAATATATGGCGGCAAGAAAGTGTCCGACCTAGACCTATTAGTCGCATTTTGTACTCCATTTTCTAAAAGTAGAAATTATTAAAAGACAAGGTTGAAAAGAATATATGGTGACAAGGTGCACAACCTAAAAAGAAAAGGAAGATGTAGTACGGAGGTAAGTCATAGGCTCTTAACATTTTCAAATGCCTATTATGAAAAATGTGCATTCTACATAGTAAATACTTGATATTCAACAATAAAAGAAATATTCTGGGCATTTCAATAAGAAAAGATTACTTACATGCTGCAAAGGTGCAGCATGTCCTCCCAGTACTTTAGTAAACATATTTACATTGGAAACTCAAAACATGCAGTAAACTTTCAAATATAAAAATGCTATATTACTTTTCTCAAGCAAAGTGCTCGAGTTCAATACAACCCACAATGCCCATACCAGTTACTGCAGCACCATATATTTCAGAAAATGCTCTACTATGATGATTTAAAGAAAACAACTTCAAACAAGGAATCCCAGTTCAATAAGGAAAGCAAAAAGAATGGAGCCAAAGGCTATATGAATTCATGAACTTTCAGTGTACTCCATACAAGATAAAACAGTGAATAATATTTAGTTGTGAACAACTCAATGACAAACTGCTTTTGTTAAATCGGATCAATTAAAGAATATTCATCCTTGACTTGAGCAAACCACATTGTTTATGCTTGTGCTTACGGAATAGCAATGATAAATGATACAGCGCATTAGCATACTCGTATCAAAATCCTCCTAATAATTCTGGAAAATAGGGTCCAGTACCTGTAAGCTTATCCACTCAATACAAATATGACCAAAGCTAAATCAAGCCTCTGTTCATTAATGTATGTAACAGCAAACTCACAAAGAAAAACAACACACAGTTTAGGTGAGGCTTGATTCTTCGGTTTAATCAGGATACAGTCAGTACAACACAATAAAGAAAGACAAAAAAGCTTAAATTTGCTAGACTGTTACGCCCTGCACACTACAATATTAAATACATAATCCACGTGCCAAAATTTGTGAATGGCTCTTACAAAAGGACAAAGACCTGAATCTTTCAACCATGCAACCCTGATATTCCTTGGAAATCAATAAGGTCATGGTTAAGCACCCAGTTGTCAAGGCAGTGGCATGCCAGGCCACCCACCAAGGTTTAATTACTCCCAAGACATGAATAAGCCGTTTGGGACAGAAGACAGCCCCAAGGGATAGCTCAAATGGTCGAGTTCCCGTTGCTAAGCACTTTCCCAGTTGGGAGGTCACAGGGTCAAATCTCCTCGAGGCCCTCGGGGTTAGGCCTGTTATGGCCGACGGGCAGATCCCTTCGGGTGGAACTGCCCCGCTTCTCTACCGTGGATGTAGCGGCCACTCAGTGACCGTGAACCACAGCTTAAAAAAAAAAGCCGGTTGGGACGGGTGCAAGTCCTGGGTGTGGAATAGTATCCCCCTGTCAGAATAGGCATGTCAGGCCAACCACCAAGATTCATTTCCTCTCAAGGCATGAATAAGAAGTTGGGGCAAGGTATAAGTCTTGCATAACTTTAACGGAATAGTATCACACAGTAGTGGCAGCTTACCACAACGGAAGTTCTTTTTTTAATGGTTCACCGTCTGAAAGCTCATTCACTTGTGCAAGCAGGCTACTTATGGTGACCAACCTCTTTGGGCCAGTTGTAATGCTTCTGCCGAATTTAAAAGAAACACTTTCAAAAAAAACTTAATGGAAATGCTATGTCTTCTGGAATGAGAAACAGATGTGGTTTTCAAAAACGGTAGGGTTTCAGTAATGACACAAGATTTAAGGAATTTGGGAAATGACAAAGATATTCCTAACAGAAATAGATGTAATACCAGTGCATATACATATGGACTGGCTGCACTCCAACATGAATAGATAAATTTTGGTAATGCCATAAATAAATATGTGACAACGGAAGCTATCTACTGCTAGCAAATAAATAGCCACTGATAAGTATCTCAACTGACCAATGATTAACAATACTATAGCAGAAAATGACATAACTATATATGTGCAAACTTTTAGTTCTTGTAGTGATCTAGGGAAATTTTCTTCCTAGGGTTTTCTTATTTTGCCTAACATTTCCAACCAAACTTAATGCATTCATACACCAGCAAGCTTTTCTCATAAAATTCACAATTTATTTCAGTAACAATAGTGAACAGCCTTCAGGACATAATTAATTCTGCTTCAAAATTGCTTCAAGGGAGCGACGGACTGTTTCAGATATCATTCAGCGCAAGTCCTGTGGTTAATGGGCCACAGAATTACTTCAAACTGCTCAAAGGAATGTCCAATGCTGCCACAGAGGATAATCGAGCAACTTCATAAATACTGACGAGGAGAAAAACCCAATGACTTCCTCAGAAGGTTTACAATCTACTTCAGCGAATGGTTACTTTATGCCACAGACAAGCTTGCGTCACTTCAGAATAATATTCGGCTGTCTTGCTTCAGTGAATGGTCACGAACTACTTCAGCAAATGGTTACTTTATGCCACGGAAAAGCTTGTTTTACCTCAGAAAAAGGGTTCAGAAAATGACGCACAACCCCAATAGTATTTCGGCCTGCTTCAGATGGGCAATTTCCTCTGCTACAGGATGACCTTGGAAGGATTTGGCCTTAGTAAATTTATCCTCAGAGAAATTCAGCCAACTTCAAGGTGGTTTATTTGGCTTTTCCACAGAATTTTCTCACAAGATACTTTTTTGCTCCTTCAGATAGTTAAATTACCTGTGGCCAGAGACAAATAATTCAATCGAATTGATGCCTCAAATGAATCCAACCCTCTTGTATTTAGAGATTTCCTTGAGGGGATTTTTCTCCTTAATTAATTGAGTGAGGTTTACATCAAACCCCAACTTTGGGCATTTTTGCCCCTGTTGCCCCAAACATTGGATATTTTGGGGTTTTCCCCTTTATCAAGGACTATAGCCTATGGGGATCGATAGGCTACTTTGTCCCTTGGGAACATTACAGTCACCCTTTCCTGACATTGCTTGTCCTCAAGCAGTGGCATGTCTGGATGTTGCCTAATTTCTACTTTAAATTTTAAGAATAGCAGGCTTCCTTGCCTCCTTACTGCTGTCATATCAGCAATCAGCACCCCCATTTTCATTTTGCATCCCAATGGCCATAAGATTGGCAGGGAAAATCATCATGCAATAGTCACTGCCAAGCTTTCCCCCCACATTCCCAGTTTCAAATGAAACCACAATGGCCATCGTATCTCATTCCAGATGGTCAGTATTATCTGCAGTTGGTGGTATCAACTTCTCAGAAATTTGATTCTGCAAGTTTGTCTCTTCCTCGGCACAGAGCAATGGAATAAAATTGCCTTTGCTTAATGCAAGAGGTGGGAGTAATTGAAAATCCATACCATATTTGGCTTCTGAAAACAATCTCAATTCTGCAGTGTGTGTCCTGTTTGAGGTTGCAATGTGTGCCCTGTTTGAAATCTTTCTCAGATAGTCGGCATATTAAGGGCCTATTAGGACGGTATGTATGGTTTTGCCGCTTATCCCATAGCCCAAACCGCTGAAATTGCACTGGAATGCCAACTTATTCCTTGAAAAAGACAAAAAACATCCGGCTCTTATTATGATCGACAAGTTCAAAATACATGTCCTTACCAATTTGATCTACAAGATCTTCATCCCATGCCACTTTAATAATAGTATAAAGATGTGTTTTTGTCTTCTCTTTTCGTTTCTTCTCCTTCCCTTGTTCTTTCATCAACCTTACCCACAGGGGCTCCACTATATCATCAACATTGCAGATAATCTCATCCCTATCACTTTCTCTTATATACACAAGCATATAAGCATTAGAGTATTTGGTAAATTTAAATGGTGTCGATGAATCCTAGACTATTGACGAGGTGTGGATTTAGCTGAGGAAACTCCTCTTTACCACCATAATGTTTCTCCAATACTCTCTCTACTTCTTCCTTTGTGACTCTTTCTTCATCAAACTTGTACCACTGGTCTGAGAGAGTTGGTCTAATGAAAGCGTAATAATGACTACCATGCACACCTCCACTGTGAACCAAAACACTATGAAGAGTATATAAATTGTACACACTTTTATCTGCATCTAGAGAAATATATTTGCCACTGTCTCCATCCAAGTCAAGTTGAAGTGGAAATTCATATCGATCATTTATCTTAACCATTGTATCTCGCATGAAATCATATTCAAATTGCTTCAACTGAAGTTGTAGTACAAGAGGAAAATCAAGGAAAAGAACACCTTTTCTTGCATCTTGTAGTCCATACTACTATGCATTATATTTGTTATCACCAATTTGTCAACTTCAACATACTTATCAAATGAAGCATAGACATCTTGACAACCTTTAACATCAAGTTGTAGATCATAGAATGATTCATTCCTTGTAGTTTTATAATCCACATATATGCACTCAATGTAGTTCATATGATGTCCTTCAAATAGATGCTTTATTATATCCTCAACAATTGTGCCCTTCATTTTATCTTCCAACTTCTCGCAAAGCACTCGATTTAAGTTTTTAACTCCTGCACAACATGTTGCATGAAAGAATCATACATGTCCCATCGAAATGATTTTGTCAAGTCTTTCGTTGAAACACTGGTGTCACTTTACTACACTTTATAAAACATGCTCTATAGAGCCAATGGAATGCTTTTTGACGGTATATCATTTTCATTGGTGGGCATATGATAGACAGCCTTTTCTGAAGTAAGGAATATGATATAATGTTTGGAGCAAAGAATTCATGTAGCATGTTGCCCCTCAATTCTTCAGCCCAACAAAACCCATTTGCTTTTTAGAATAATATGACCAATAATCAAGTACCCTTCATGCACTGACTTCGGCTTCCACAATCAAAGTATCATCCACCAAATATACTTTTGTGGGGTCGTAAACTTCAAGTAGTGACATGAACGATGCAAATCCTCAATCGCTCTCCAAGGCATTGAACTGGTGTTGTGTTTCTTTCTTGATGGTGAACTAGTGATAAATCTTATTGACAATAGTCGTACTGAAGAAAGCATATTTGCTCCAACCATAAGGTAATGTAGCGGAATCTGCCACATCTAAACAGAGGGACAAGTGGTCGGCATTGTTTCCTTTGGAGAATATCAACACACTCCATTTATAACCCCTCATTATGAAAACATCTCAGTAACACTTCTTAATATTCAATCTGGAGACATGCTCAATCATCCAAGTGAATTTGTAAAGTGGGGGCTCCTTCGTGGGTTGATTCTCTCTATTGTGCTCACTAACTCGCTTTGTGTTGGTTCCAATGTATTGGCCATCGTGCTCTGCCCAACAGGTACCGTTGATATGCTATCAAAACCATCAAATTTAAGAGATTGGTTTCTTGTATCCCCCTTTAGATGATATAGCCAATCAAAATGGTAAGGTGAGGGCTTGGGGTTGCTTATAGGTTCTTTGGATTGAGTTTTTTCCTTCCTTTTAGGAGGATATAGCCATGTCCAATCATTTGGGCATGCCTTTGCCCCAACTTCAGTATCTCTTGTACCTTGTTTTTCTGCCTTGGGTTCCACATCAATGTCACTTGATCTGTCTTTCCTGTAGCTAGCCCAAAAATCATTAAATACTTATGTTGTGTGCCCTTATCCTTCACTTCAGGTGCTTGGTCAGTCTTGGGGTCCACGTGTGTTTGACCCTTGGAATCTTTTGCAATATCTAATCCATGCAAATTGATCCCAATGCTAGTTTTCCTGGGGGCAATAAATTGAACAGGGACATGGTGATTGCTTTCTGCATTGATTCCAAGTGGGGGAAGAATCTGAGACATCCCCTGTTTGTGTTGCTGCCACAATTTTTCCCAAAACTCTCTGTTATGTTGAGAAATCACTAGGGCAACAAATCAGGGTTGATTTCTCTTACTTGATAATTCCTTGTGAATATATGTTGGCATCTTATTACTTTTATTATGTTCTTTTCATCAAACAATTACCAAAAAATAAACCATGAAGATCACAAAAAGACAATGAACACAAGATATAGGGTCCAAGCCAGGGAAAAACCCCACAAGGGGGAAAACCCAGTCAACTTCTCTTCTTATAGAATTAGACCAAAGTGAGAAATCCAGGACCAAAAAACAAGACAAGACCTTCCACAAGACTAGAGTCAACCCTCCTTCAAGCCTTCCTCAATCAAGTCAAGTCCAATCAAGTCAACGAAGGCCAAAGATCTTTAGATCAGAACTTCAGACCTGCAAATTCGTAGAGTTGCCCCAACACCTTCACAAAAACAGAATTTAGACGATGTAGTTCGCAGAGTTGCCCCAGTACTTTGCACGTGCGAACAAAGATAGACAAAAAGTTCGATTTTTCTTCTTTCTAGATCTTCGCTCTCTCTCCTTTGACTCTTGCTCTCTCTTCTTTGATTTTTGCTTGCCTTCTTGCTCTTTCTTGCACAAAAATAGAAGTTTCCAAGTGATGACCAAATGAAGTCGAACAGCTCTCTATATATACACATCCAGGAGGTCAAATTGTCCCTTCCAGGTCCGACTTGGTCTTGTGGAGATAAAACTGACTCTTTTGACTCAAATAAAATTCTTTTTCCTTTTTCTAGCAAAAGTCCAAATGGGACTTGACTCCAATACAATAGATTGACTCATGACAAATATTTTTTTGACTCAATAAACCCTAGAAGCATGAAGAACATGCTTAACTAATGAAATAATAATAATAAGTTCATTTTCTTCTTTTGTTTTTTCATAAGATACAAGATGATACAAATACAATAATAATTATGAAGATAGAACCTAGATATATTCTCCAACACGTTCTCCATTGAGTCTTACCTGAAAACCCTGGCTCTGTGACATCAACCCAATCGGTCATAGGTTGGCAAGGTGAGCCAACTCTAATACCACAGTAGTGATTTAGGGTGATTTTCTTCCTAGAGTTTTCTTATTTTTCCTAGGGTTTCCAACCGAACTTAATGCATTCATACAACAGCAAGATATTTGTTGGAATCACGATCATCATTAGACCAAAACGCACAGGTGTTAGTCTCCGCTACAATCGACAGAGTTAGGATCCACAAGAGGCGGTTAGTCCATGTCGCGAAACACATGAGAAGCGCTGAACCCAATGTCCAACAATCTCCCCCCCAGCACGAGCCAGGTGAGTTTCGAACTCGAGACTTGTTGCTCTGATACCACTTGTTGGAATCACAATTGTTGTTAGACCAAAACCCGCAGGTGTTAGTCTCCACTACAATCACAAGAGTTAGGATCCACGAGAGGCGGTTAGTCCATGTCGCGAAACACACGAGGAGCACTGAACCCAATGTCCAACACTTTTCTCATAAAATTCACAATTTATTTCAGTAACAATAGTGGACAGTAACTTCAAAATTCACAATCTAAAGAATGACGATTCAGCAACCAATATTCAACCATCACTTTAACAAATATGTATCGGATCCAATACTTGCTTGAAACCCTACTAACAGTGCATGAACTGGAATCAAATTGCTAATTCTACTATCTGAGGAATAGATCCGACTATCTAAACTCTAAAATAGATTCTTGTAGCAGAACCGCACTTGCCTCACTGCATTCAGGACGTCACTACTCCAGAAATACTACAGGAAGGGGTTCGTATGCTCTGTTTGCCTTAGGATATAACTAAATCTGCTTTAGAATTGCTTCAAGGGAGGGAGGGATTGTTTCATATGTCATTAAGCGCAGGTCTTGTGGTTAATGGGTCCCAGAATTACTTTGAATTTCCCCAAGGATTGTCCAATGCTGCCACAGAGAATAATCGAGCAACTTCCAAAATATTGTCCAGGGAAAACACCTAACAACTACCTCGGAAGGTTTACGATCTACTTCAGCGAATGGTTACTTTATGCCACAAACAAGCTTGCGTCCACTCAGAATAATATTTGATTGTCTTGTTTCAGCGAATGGTCACGAACTACTTTGGCGAATGGTTACTTTATACCACGGACAAGCTTGCGTCATCTCAGAAAAAGGGTTCAGAAAATGATGATCAACCCCAATAGTATTTCAGCCTTCTTCAGATGGGGGATTTCCTCTGTTACAGGATGACCTTGGAAGGATTTGGCCTTAGTAAATTTATCCTCAGAGAACTATGGCCAGCTTCAAGGTGGTTTATTTGGCTTTTCCACAAATTTTTCCCACGAGATGCTTCACTGCTCCTTCAAATAATTAAATTACCTGTGGCCAGAACAAAGAAAAGTAACTAGGTAGAGTGGGATCACCTCCACCGAAACTAATCCAAGGAAAAATGGGGTCTTAAAACCCTCAGAACCTCAAGCTCAAAGAAAAACAAAGATAAATAATCCAATCCAATTGATGACTCAAATGAATTCAACCCTCTTGTCTTTATAGATTTCCTTGAGGGGATTTTCCTCCTCAATTAATTGAGTGAGGTTTACATCAAACCCCAACTTTGGGCTTTTTTCCCCGACTGCCCCAAACATTGGGTATTTTGGGGTTTTCCCCTTTATCAAGGACTACAGCCTATGGGGATCAATAGGCTACTTCGTCCCTTGGGCCAATTAATCCCTTGGGAACATTACAGTTCTCTATGCTTGAAAGGCTTCCCTAAATACAACAATGCCAATATAGCATCCAACCACCACAACTAAATAAAATGTCTGCTAATCCATGCCAATTATGCTTTTACAAAATACAAGCATGTCAGTATCAAAAAGATTGGCAAGATTTCTGCGTGTCTTTTGCTCATTAGGATATGGGAAAGACCTAAACTAGGCATTGCTTCACTAATATAGAATGCATGGTATAGAGAATGAGGAAATAGAACAACATAGGGTAGAGCTGGAATTTGGCCTTCACCCTTAACAATCAAACACAAAATTCATAACTGTAAAATACTTTAACTACCTTTCAATTTACATCCATAGAAATTTAAGTGTCATTGTCTTCTAAAAATTAGAGAATGATAAATATTTTCCAAGACAAAGTAATACAATCCATAAATCTACAATAAAGCTTCAAATATTATCCATGACCCTAAAACTCTGAAATCCCATATCAGTGATATTAATCCATTATTTGTACTAAAAACTAAAAATCCCTTGATTATGCAGACAGTTCACCCCCAAGACCTGTGCCCAGAAAGGATGGCCAGAAATTAATAGATAACCTCACAATTGATGACATGAAAATGGAAAAACAGAGATGAACTGAGCCCCATTATTGCAACTAGGCGAGACCTACAATTGGATTCGGTTAGAATTTCACACTCTAAATGATGGTGATGTGAAATGACAACTGAGCTGAGTTGAGCACCTGTGGAAGCTCACTTAACCTGACACTGAACTTTAGCCTTTTATCCTCATGCAGAAGAAGAGAACTATTAATCTCATGGCATGGATATATGTTAAATTGGCAACTAGGGCCAAACTCCATGTGGGTCAGCTTATTTATGGCAGCTAATATTTTTGTTGGATCCCTCTCGTCGAGAGGTGTAGGATTGATCCAAAGATCATCCGATTCCGATAAGTATTTATGGAGATATGAATTTATTTTGTTTATGTAATTATTATCAAGCCGACCAGCTCTTACGTAGGCTCTAGAAGCCCAACCGACGTGTCTATTCAACCTCTACGTTTTTGGTATAAATAAGAGAGGATTTGGAGTCATTATAACACACATTCTTCATGTGATCTCCTCTCCACGTCTTGGGTTTTTGGAGAAGGAGAAACACTAATGAAGGATGCCCTTAGATGATGCCCTAATCCAACGCAGTAATGGAGACACTTAGCCGCAGGTCATGGAAGACATTTACACGCTATAAAAGAAGACTCATATCCACAGCAATTGGTGGAGACTTTATACGCTGGTAGGAGAGGCCTAATACACTGGATGCACAGGTCGTGGAAATAATATATTAAAGCGTGGCAAAGACATATTACAGCGTGGAAATGATATATTACAGTATGGCAATGATATATTACAGCATGGCAACATATATACACGCAGGTGACAACATATACGCTGATCATGGAAGATGTAGCCGCAGTAACATCAAGACTTTATACGCTGGTCATTGAGACAGCATACGCAGCAATATATATATATATATGCACAGGTCATGAAGCAATATATGCATGAACAGCTGGGAGTCCTTATGAAATTAATAGATGGAGACCTTACGCAGAAGATATATACGCACAGCATACGCAGCAATATATATATATATATATATATATATATATATATATATGCACAGGTCATGAAGATACATATACGCAGCAAATGAAGGAGATCTTATATGCTGTACAACGCAGTCAATGAATGGTAACACACAAACCGGTCTGATCTGCTATTCTTGAATAAATTAAGGCAGCAGCAAGGTCACTTTGGTTATCAGTCCCAGATGTCTCTGAGGTACAGTTGTAACCTAACCTAGGAGGTGTGATGAGGACGCTGTAAACAACAGTAATGAGGATTACGTTGGGTGTCATCTCAATAAGTTTCAGTGTTTCTCATACCTGTAACAATGATCATGGGCAGCATGACAGATGAGATCATGGGCAGCATGAAACATAATAATCATGGGCAGCATGATAGATGAGATCATGGGCAACATGATGCATGGGCAGCATGATGTATGAGATCATGGACAACATGATGTATGGGCAACATAGTGATCATGAGCTGCATGATGATGCATGATGCAGCATGATGGTGCTACACGGTAAGGTGCAGCAAATGGACGAAAGGCAGCACTACAATAGGTGAAGCCGTCACCTTGGAGAATCAGTTGAAGCAGAATGTCTTCAACTGATGTCATCGTTATACGAAATGATCTATGCTAGATCTAGATAAGTCAAAGTGTTGACTTCTGTTGTAAATGTACTCTCTCTCTCTCTGCTGAACTTTGAAGATAAAAGAAGATTTGATCAAAGGGTTTCCCCACACATTGTGGGGTTTGTCCTTGGCTCGCGCCACATCTTGTGTCCTCTTGTCTTGGCTTGTCTTCTGCGTTTTATATTTATGTTCTATCTGCAGTTTATCGTAATGCTGATGTGATTGCTAACTGTGAAAATTTAAATAAATTGCTCTAGCATAGAACATACCAAAACTTAACATGGTATCAGAGCTGAGGTGAAGACAATGCCCAAGCAAGAGTGAAAGAGCAATCAGTGAAGACAGTTGGGACAAGACAAAAGGATCAATGGGTTCCTCATAATTCACCTAGGGTGAATTCAAAGCAGAGAATGTTATCAGAATGGCACAACGGAAGATTCTTATGGTCCATCTTAAGATCACTTCATTGAGAAGTTCGGATCTAAGGGTGGAAGGAAAGGCGGATGCCTTGTTGAAATAAGTTCGGCCGTTATGCGAAGGAGTGTCCGAATGGCAGAGACACATCTCTTGATGAAGATAACAATCATTCCTAGGACATCTTCTATGATCAAAAGAATGACTGGTAATGCAGGTCATCAAGGAAATGGTCGACTCTTCCACGAAAGCAAGGAACCCCAAAATCTCTTTTATGTACCTGATCGAACCTGATGTCCATCTCGGAAATGGAAGTCAAAGGTTACAGGGTGGCACTTATCGATGAAAAGGTACGTGTTTGAAAATAGATCTTTTAAAGATGTTTTTGAGTTCAGGGTTGTATCAAGTTGCAGGAAGTCCACTAGGGACCATGTCCATTGACTCAGCACTGGAGGTCTGTGAGTCAGATGGTGACTAGGATGCCTGAATTCAAAAAGGAAGCATGAAGGTACGTGTCTGAAATGTACCAAAAGAAAAATATTATAAGGGTACCATTCCCCTCATGCAGCAGGTTCACAGGTTTGGAACAACCCGAGGAGTTTGAGAATCATGATCAAGGAATCTCATGTATACAGGTGGAAGAAAGCCCTCTATGGCTTGAAGAAAAACACCTCAGGCATAATATGAGAGGATTGATAGCTGTCTAATGCAGCTGAGATTCACTAGGAGTGAAACCGATCCAAACCATTACTCGAAGGTTGTGGATGATAAACCTCTCGTACCAGCACCTATGTCTAACAGGTGCAGACTCTCTCATTTATAGGAGACAGAGGGAGTTGGATTCTGAATGTGGGAAGATAAGTTGCAAGCTTGTGACTGCCTCGAGGATCTTAACTTTCAGAAGTTATATGGTAATGATGTCGGACCAGATTTGGGAAATGCCTCTGAGTTTCATAAACTCATTCGCGTTGATGTTCTTGGAGAACCTCCGTCCGGACATCTGTGTTGCAGTTAGCATGGTGAGCTCATATTTGGTTGAGCCTCACTTGATTGGTGCCAAGAATCTTCTAAGATATCTTTAGGGCACAATCTCTCATGAATTGAGATACACTGCCGAAAATATGAAACCACATGATTATTCGAATGATGAGTGGGCAGGAAGTATGGAGGATCACTAGAGCACTTCTCAGTGCTGTTTGGAATCTGCCTTGATATCCTGGATGAGCAGGAAGCAGAAGTCGGTGACTCTGAGCACCACCAAGGCAGAATACATTGCTGATAGTATGGCCTTCTGTGAGGCAGTCTGGTTGCTGAAGCTCTTCAGTAAGCTGTTTGTACACATGATGAATACCACTGTGAATCTCTGTGACAACCAGAGATGGGATTCGATTATTGAGGAATCCCGTTTTTGACAATTACTCCAACAGATAGACATCAATTACTGCCTTATCTGGAATATGGTAAGTTGATGATCAAGGAGGCTCCATCACACTGAGATGATGTACAGGACAGAGCCCTGAGGAAAGATCAAATTTGTGATTTTCCCGAACAACTTGGAGTCGTCGAGAGACCTTTGTAAAAGGGTCCTGCATGCTGCATACATTGAGCTCTAGGAGCTTTGGGGGGCTTACAGTTCTATTGGAGCAACATACGACCACAGGGTGACTCACCCTCCCCTGGTGGTGCGCACTGAAACAAGATGATTTGCTCTCTTGTGGGACAAGATGATTCGCTCTCTTATGGGACAAGATGATTCGCTCTCTTGTGTAGCAGGATGATTAGTTCTCCTGTGAGGCCTGGATTGATGTGTTCTCCATGGCGATTGTAGCAGGATTGATGTGTTCTCCTGTGAGGCCTGGATTGATGTGTTCTCCATGGCGATTGTAGCAGGATTGATGTGTTCTCCTGTGAGGCCTGGATTGATGTGTTCTCCATGGCAGCCTGGATTGATGTGTTCTCCATGGCGATTGTAGCAGGATTGATGTGTTCTCCTGTGAGGACAGGATTGATTAAGTTCTCCTGTCGAGGCTTCCTACCCATGCAGTCTGGGACTCATGGGAAGTACCTCTCATCTGATCAATGAGCAGGGAAATGAAGTTAGGGACCATAGTAATACCGATGGACACATCGTTGTATCTACCGTACTCCCTATGCTAGGATGTCCTCCATTGATCTGGGATCAATGATACTGGTCTGGGACCAGTGGTAGGAGTTGTACATGCTATGACGCTGACTTCGGGTCGGCTGAGACTGATCTGGGACCAGTGGTACATACTCCGAGACTGACTTCGTGTCAGTGCAGTACTGGTCTGGGACCAGTGAGAGTGGTACATACTATGACGTTGACTTCGGGTTGGTTGAGACTGGTCTGGGACCAGTGGTACACTCTCTGAGACTGCGATACTGGTCTGGGACCAGTGGTAGGAGTGGTACTTACTATGAAGCTGACTTCAGGTCAGTTGAGACTGGTCTGGGACCAGTGGTATGCACTCTGAGACTGACTTCAGGTCAGTGGAGAATGATATGACTCATTCTCGATCAATTCTTCTTCTTCATAGTTCAGCGGAGATGAGCAGAGCAGAGCAGAGCCAGCAGAGCAAAGCTAGCAGAGCAGAGCAGAGCTAGCAGAGCCAGCAGAGCAGAGCTAGCAGAGCCAGCAGTGCTGAGCAGAGCAGAGCAGAGCCAGCAGAGCTAGGCAGAGTAGTGCAAGGCACTAATGGCAGAGATAGTACAGTCGTACATATGGATCAGCGGATGGAGTTCTCCCTAGTTGAGAGGGAGTGTTAAATTGGCAACTAGGGCCAAACTCCATGTGGGTCAGCTTATTTATGGCAGCTAATATTTTTGTTGGATCCCTCTCGTCGAGAGGTGTAGGATTGATCCAAAGATCATCCGATTCCGATAAGTATTTATGGAGATATGAATTTATTTTGTTTATGTAATTATTATCAAGCCGACCAGCTCTTACGTAGGCTCTAGAAGCCCAACTGACGTGTCTATTCAACCTCTACGTTTTTGGTATAAATAAGAGAGGATTTGGAGTCATTATAACACACATTCTTCATGTGATCTCCTCTCCACGTCTTGGGTTTTTGGAGAAGGAGAAACACTAATGAAGGATGCCCTTAGATGATGCCCTAATCCAACGCAGTAATGGAGACACTTAGCCGCAGGTCATGGAAGACATTTACACGCTATAAAAGAAGACTCATATCCACAGCAATTGGTGGAGACTTTATACGCTGGTAGGAGAGGCCTAATACACTGGATGCACAGGTCGTGGAAATAATATATTAAAGTGTGGCAAAGACATATTACAGCGTGGAAATGATATATTACAGTATGGCAATGATATATTACAGCATGGCAACATATATACACGCAGGTGACAACATATACGCTGATCATGGAAGATGTAGCCGCAGTAACATCAAGACTTTATACGCTGGTCATTGAGACAGCATACGCAGCAATATATATATATATGCACAGGTCATGAAGCAATATATGCATGAACAGCTGGGAGTCCTTATGAAATTAATAGATGGAGACCTTACGCAGAAGATATATACGCACAGCATACGCAGTATATATATGCACAGGTCATGAAGATACATATACGCAGCAAATGGAGGAGACCTTATATGCTGTACAACGCAGTCAATGAATGGTAACACACAAACCGGCCTGATCTGCTATTCTTGAATAAATTAAGGCAGCAGCAAGGTCACTTTGGTTATCAGTCCCAGAAGTCTCTGAGGTACAGTTGTAACCTAACCTAGGAGGTGTGATGAGGACGCTGTAAACAACAGTAATGAGGATTACGTTGGGTGTCATCTCAATAAGTTTCAGTGTTTCTCATACCTGTAACAATGATCATGGGCAGCATGACAGATGAGATCATGGGCAGCATGAAACATAATAATCATGGGCAGCATGATAGATGAGATCATGGGCAACATGATGCATGGGCAGCATGATGTATGAGATCATGGACAACATGATGTATGGGCAACATAGTGATCATGAGCTGCATGATGATGCATGATGCAGCATGATGGTGCTACACGGTAAGGTGCAGCAAATGGACGAAAGGCAGCACTACAATAGGTGAAGCCGTCACCTTGGAGAATCAGTTGAAGCAGAATGTCTTCAACTGATGTCATCGTTATACGAAATGATCTATGCTAGATCTAGATAAGTCAAAGTGTTGACTTCTGTTGTAAATGTACTCTCTCTCTCTCTGCTGAACTTTGAAGATAAAAGAAGATTTGATCAAAGGGTTTCCCCACACATTGTGGGGTTTGTTCCTGGCTCGCGCCACATCTTGTGTCCTCTTGTCTTGGCTTGTCTTCTGCGTTTTATATTTATGTTCTATCTGCAGTTTATCGTAATGCTGATGTGATTGCTAACTGTGAAAATTTAAATAAATTGCTCTAGCATAGAACATACCAAAACTTAACAATATAACTTTCTAAGACACAACATTGGATCTGATCATTCGAGTAACACATGACAAGGAGGGGCAACCTTGACTACAGTAGAGCCCAAGTCTTTTTTATTCCAAACACTCGAAGAGACGGAATCTGTGATTTTGGCAGTACTGCAAATCCTTCAAAGCCAGCTGCCCATAGAGAGCCAATGCAGATTATAGTAGAATTGAGGATGCAAATGACAGCGGGGGTGTGGGGGAAATATTATGCAAAACATAACATGTTTTGAGAAAGAACATTGTAGCCATTATTTTTATTGTTTCCATCAAAGGAACGGCATAGCTTCAGCCTAAGGCGACAGAAGAGCATAATTTTAATATAACTCATGAGAAAGTATCATTGTTCCCTCCTCCCCTCTCAACCTGTGCCTGCCAACTGGGAACATAAATTTCTCCCTCAAACCTTGTCATTACCCATCAAAAAAAAATGGAAAAAATAAAACTTCAATGGGGGTCAAAATTACAATTACTTCCATAAAATCAGCAATAATCCATGAGAGGTATCAGATATCAAGATTGCAGATCTAGCACACACATCAGATATCAAGATTGCAGATCTAGCACACACATCAGATATCAAGATTGAAGATTAGGTTGGGATTGCACAATATTCTGAGAGAAAAGTTTGAAGGTTGGCGGAGCAAAATCAATGCAAAGAAAGACACCCAAACCATCCACAAGTGCTGTTAAGCATTGCAAAAGTTGCAAATGGTTACACACAAGGAAACAAGATTGCATGAATGAAGAATTCAACTTTCTCTTTATAGATTAAACACAGCAATTAATCTCACTATAAAAATCAGTGATAATAATAACGTACAATAATAACAATTCTTAGGAAATCACCTGTGATTTTGTTGTCTTCAGATCACCATGCAACAGTTGATTTCGCCCAAGCTTTCCACCCAAAAAGTATACAAATTTTACTCTTAGTATTTTTCAGATCCTGTCAAATGGAACAAAACAGACTCAAAGTTTGAGCAATCCCTTCCTTACCCCAATATCTTATCTCCTCTTTCCCATCAACTTACCACCCAACTGGTGTTTTTCATATATATATATATATATATAACACAGAATCTTCCTATAGGGAGAATGGTAAAACATGGCACACTATTAGGCAAAAATGACAGGCAGCTTGTTACATAACCCCTAAAAGCTATGGGTTGACAATTTTGCTTCACGTCAGCCCTGACAGTCTCCTCTCCAAGACCACCTGTAAAAAAACGTTCAAATTGAAAATTGAACGCAAAATTCCAAAAATGACAGGCAGCTTGTTACCCAACCCCTAAAAGCTATGGGTTGACAATTTTGCTTCACGTCAGCCCTGACAGTCTCCTCTCCAAGGCCACCTGTAAAAAAATGTTCAAAATTGAACGCAAAATTCCAGTGCTGCATGGTGGAACATTGGAATAAATTCCTTGTTTCGAATAAAACATGCTAAATTTAACCACAAAATAAATTGCAAAAGACATTAGACTGAAATCATAGAAACTGACTATCCTACAAAATCCCTCAAAGTGAATCTGGTGTTTGGATTAAATGAGCGAGCTCAAAAATAGGTGTTTGCTAAAATAAAACACATGCAACAAAGAACAATGAAATCTAACAACAAAGGGGACACCTTGGACTTAACTCCTGTTTTTAAATGAAGCATGTTAAATTTATAGACAAACAAATAGCAAAAGACATGAGCACTGAAATCTTAGAAACTCTCTGCTAGAAAAACGTCAGTGTGAATCTGCTGTTAGGATTAAAATCTAAATAAGGCAAAAATAAGCCTCTTCACAGAGGATCGGGAAATAGAATAACCCAACAGACTGTTGAGAATCACAAGAGATGGTAAGACAATAGAATGGAACCAAACACAAACCCTAAATCTGCAATAAAGATAACAAAAAAAGAGCACTAGGGCACCACAACGCTCACAGAGAAATCAGGCAAGAGTGCAACCCTAGAGAGAGAAAACCCAGGAACAAGTTTGCTAGAGAGAGAAAGCAACCCAACAACAAGAGCGAGTGCAACACTTGATGATGCCCTTAAGAAAATTACTTTATTAAGAATGAATGAATCACTTGAATGATAAAATACAAATGAGAGTTGGGTATTTGACAATTTGCACACAACTGAAGAGTTGATGCTTTCCCGAATGGGACTTTTGAACCTACATATAAAAGATCAACCTTAGCCAAGCCTGCAAATATAATAAATATATGATATAAGGTTGGACGTGGCCAAGGTAAAGATCACACCCCTATTTTCAACATCCCCCCTTAATGTGTAACAAGGGCTGCCAAGAGAAGATGTTACATATCATCTCCATGAAAGCCATGTCTCTCACAGAGATCTCCCATAAGATCTTAGGCAGCATTAAACATGCAGCGGAGTGTGAATGGTGGACAATGCTTCATTTTAGTGAGCATATCAAAGCTTCGTTTTAGTGAGCATATCATCAACCTTGGTTAAAAGGGCCCAAGGTGGAGAAGACTTCCAATGATGCTCCAATCCACCTTCTAGTGCAATGAAATTGACTTCATCTAAAAGGGGGCATGGGCCACTTCGGCATAGGCATTAACCTGGACAAAGAAGAGGAGCTGGATTAGATGGATTGATGAAGAACTTCTTCATCATCATGGAATACTCAGCTACTAGAAGAGTATTGGAAGCAGTATATAATGTAGGAGAATAAACTTTCACAAGATTGGAGCCAGGCAAGTCATAAATAAGGTCCTTGTCATCATCATTTATCTGCCTAGTCAACAATGGAAGAGTGCATGAAGAAACAATCGAACGGTTAAGAGGAGGACCAACATCAGAAAGTCGAGGATAAAGATCCATTGAACATGTTGGGAATCATCTGCCAGAGAATAATTTGTAAGAAGCCATGGGAAAGATCCTAGCAAACCATGAACGGTAACTTCATCAAAGATGGCATATCTGCATTCAATCACTCTGGGTCTAATTGAAACTTCATTTTAGCACACCAATACGTCACAGTTTTTTTTAGTTCTCATTATCACTTTCCACTTGGAATATGGGCCCATGCACTTCATCTAAAAATTCTAAAATGCGCAATTAACAGTTTGTTTCATACTATTTCTAATATGGAATAAGACCTTGAACAACAAGAATTGGTGTTGGATTAATTTCTTTGAAATTTTCAGTTTGAATTTTTGAATGATGATAGTCCAGATTTGAAGAGTTTATTTTTTAATGCAGATATACCAAGAGGTGCAGGATCCAAACAAACAAGAAGTTGTGTACCAGTCCCCATTGTCTGTGACTGGGCCTCTGGATGGGGTTCCTGTGGCAGCACGATACCAATCCCTGGACATTATTGAACGGAAGCATCTTATTGCAAGGAGGAATAATACAACATAGTGTTATGATTTTGCATTGGTAAACAGTTTGTATGCCTCATTATGTCTTATCCTTCAACATTTACTTTGATAAATGAAAATAAGGCCCGTGATTTTGGAGAATGATATCTGCCAGTCTCAGAGACCACTTCTATACACATTTTACAACCTAAAATCTCATTCCAGATGTCCATAATGAGAGACCCTGGCCTCTCTCTCCTAGAGAGCCGAACTTGTATGTGTTCTGGCATGATCCCTTTTTCTCCTCTTGCAAGGTCAAGATTGTCTCTCATGTGTACTGCTGTTAGATTCAAATTTTGTATAAACATGTTGAACGAAATTATCCCCAGATATCTCCAATAATTTTTCAGGAACATACACTTGAATTTTTTTGTTAAATTCACTCGTTCGTGATGTTGCAGCACATGATTATAATATTTCTTATGTTATCTGTTGTTATGTGATGTCATGTAAAATAAATTTTCCTTATACAGTGAAGTTTTTTTATTGTAGGTTTTTGAGACATCATTGCAGCGCATTTGGACATTTGGCCTTCAGAATGGAGATACAAGCAATGATAAAGTTGAATTCAAAGCTTGGGAGCTCATATTTTCTGAGAAGCAGGGCACTTGGGAAAATCCACTAGTCACTGCAGAGCAAACTGTTGCAACAAATGATGTAGGGATGGTAGCTTGGTGCATTGAGATAAGCACTCCAGTTCCCTATGTTGAAAATACCGAGGGGGGTGAATCAATATTTCACTTGAATTAGTTAATTTTAACTTCACAAAGCATTAATTATCATTAGCAGTAGATCAAAACATAAATCAGCAACACCATTCAACAGTGCACAACATCAAAGCCAGTGCACAAGATTTTAGGTGGAAACCCTTTCGGAAGAAAAACCACAAAACACTTTTCATATAGGTATTTAATTATTACACCAACAAGAAGCTCCAACTTCCAAGATTCTCCAACAACAACTGGAAGAAGGCTCCAACCCCCTGATTTACCAGCTCCAACTGGAAGGACGCTCCAATGACCTGATTTACCATCTCCCACTGAAAGGATGCTCCAACACCCAACACAAGCTCCAACCTGCCCTAGCACGACCCTGCCACCTTGAAGTGTTCTCAGGCTCCAACCTAAAGGAGACTCCACTCTCTGCCTTGCACCACCCTGCCACCCTGAAGTGTTCTCAGTGTCCAACCTGAAGGAGACTCCACTCTGTGCCTTGCACCACCCTGCCACTCTGAATATAATAAGATTGATTATGATAAATGCATTGTCCAGCACTTGATCATTATACAATACAGCCACTGCTCCAATCACTATCCAAGCACATCAAGTCATCTGCTCAACATGTCAAACCCTAGCAGTATCTCAAACTCTGGTAGTAGACAGCATACATACTTTGATCATTAATACTATCAAACTATCATTCAATCAGCATGCCTGGCTTCTGCACAATATTTAGTTGTGAACACAGCAGTGCATTGACTCTCAATATTAGACTTCAATATCAAGCCTTAGCAGCAAAACCATTATCATTTGCATACCCTGGCAGCATCAATCATTCTAGCTCATCAACATATCATCTCATAGCAGCAACCTTTGATACACAAGCACACTCAGCAATAGCATATGCAAGTCTCGTGCCTGAAACCCTAGCAGCAAATCAAACTCTAACAGGCTCTTTCAAGCAACAAACCATTCTGGCCAAACATCGCAGACCAACCACATCCTCTTCAACATTACAATACAATACATAATCAGTATGTACAGAAAACCCTAGTAGTAAACAATTGGCATAATCTCAAGCTCATTGACAAAGCCTTCCCTTAAGACATAATCAACACCTCTGCCAAATACATCAGCTTGGACAGGCTGCTCACAAAACAACTCTGCCAAACTCATCAACTTTATTAAACCCTAGGAGCCACACTATGACATTTCAAGACTTATTAGCAATATATGAACTCTGGTTGTCAAAGCTGTAAGCAGCAATACTGGACACTGAAATTCAGCCCTCTGCAGCATATTTATATTTAAAACTCTGTCCAATTGTGTTTAGCGTGTTTAGCATATTTCGCAACCTCTATTCTTTTATGGCAGTAGCATACAATATCATATATATTCACTAAGCAATACAGAGGCTGTACAATGTCATAGCTCTAGGACACCACCCTCAATACGTATCAGACCCAGCATTCATAGGCATACATTTGATCATGCACGTACAGGAATATACAATTGGTCTTCGCATTCTACTATTTGTACTTGAGATTTCATAGCGTAGTTAGAACACCAATCATAAAGTAGACTGATTTAGTATCTGTCAGACTGCTCTTGAGGAAGCCTTGCCCAGATTACTAAATCCTTCAACCGTGATCAACAGGAAACCTTTTACAACAGCTTCAAATTATACTGACAATCAGCCCTTCAAAACAATGATGAATGATTATGACAATTGTTCCTTTATAGACTTCTGTTAGTTATTGAATAAGCCCTTGCTCAGAACTTGATGCAGCCTCAGAAGGTTCTAGACATAACTCTGTGAATCCTTTAAGATCTGGTACAATTGATAAATCTTGGCTCAGCCCTAGATAAGCCCAAAGGAAAGCCTTAGGTTTCACTGCAAATGTCTTGAGATAGAATCACAGAATTGGGGCTTAGACTGCCCTAAATCACCTCAGAATTGAATGCAAAGCAGTGTCATAGGGAGGCTGAGATTAGGGCTCGTGAGCCTTGTAAGTTGTAACACATCTGTAATTTTCCTTCAAGTGGCCTTACTCCAGTCTCTCATTCAACAAATGAAATGATGCAGTGATGCTCTGCCTCAGAAGGGTTTTAAAACATAGACATGTGCTCCCTCAAGCATTGGACCCAACCACAGATAAACTCCTGAATATAGGCCTTAGATTAGGCTTAGATTATGCTTCAAGAATATGACTTATAGCTTCTGTAAATGTACTCCTACTACAAGGCCGAATGGTGACCTTTGTTCCGTGCATAAGAGCCTCAGACTGAGCTCAATCAGACTTTAAGATTTTCCTTAGAAAAGCGACGAGATGCCTCAGGAAGGGGCTTTAGAAAGGCCCGCAATACAGTCTTATGACAAGTGAAAATCTAAGCTCAAAAATGTGTGAGAAGATGCAAGAAAACAGCCTTAGAATTTATGCGAAATATCCCACAAAACTGCTCCAAAATCACCCACAGATGTCCACTTTGGGAGCTGCAAGGGTTTCCCAAACAGGGCCGAGTAGGCCTCAGAACATTGCCATAGAAGGGTCTGAGACTAGGCCTCAGAAAATACTACAGATCTGCCTCAGAAGATGCTCAATAGCCCAGCGAAGAACCAATAAGGAAAAATAAACTTTATATTCCCAAAACACTCTCCAAAACTCAGCCTACTCCTTCGATTTAGTGTGACAAAACAATGCCTCGAATCAAAGACGGATGTATGTGAAATTGATTGATACTTCTGTGGAGAAGTCCACGCTTATACTTATAGTGATGGAGGGGGTTTCTAGAGGGGCCAACATGGCCTTATTTCATGGAGCCAACTTTACATAATTCAACATTTGAGTTTTAAAATTTGAAACTTTTGGAGCCAATATTTAAGGCCGACTTATCCTCCAATTATTTGAGACATTTTTCTCAATAGAAAAACTTGAACATAAGCCGAATTTGATTAGGATATTCCTCGACAAGCCCAACACAATTTTAACAAAATTTCTTTAAGAATAAACGCCATTAATTAACCAAACATTAAGCCGCCTTCAATCATTCAAATTTGGGGACCTTGGCCACGCTTTCGGGGCACAAACTTTGAGCAATCATATCTCCTCAACCGTGAGGAGTTATGAGACATGCCACCTACTATTGGAATTGGCACGACGAGGAGAATCAAATGAAGATGGTCTAGTTTGCAAAGACATTGATTTTCCCTGTCATTTTCTCCATCAAAGGCAGGGCGTCATGACCACACTGCAGGGGCTTGCTTCCTTCTTTTCCTTTCCTAACATTGGAACTTCCAATCAACGCAATCCATAGATGAGTATTTAGAGCATTCAAAGACCGATGTTGGCATCAATGACAACACTATTCAACACCCTAGTGGACAGAATATTTTAGTGGTGGCAAATGATGTTACACATAATGCAGGTTCTTTTGGTACAAGAGAAGATGCCTTTTTTGCTTCTGTCACTGATCTTGCTTGTCAAAAGAAATTGCCTTTCATTTTTTTGGCTGCAAACTCTGCTGCAAGAATTGGAGTAGCAATAGAAGTCAGAGCTTGCTTTAAAGTTGGATGGTTTGATGAGTTGTCTCTGGACCGTGGGTTTCAGTATCGTTATCTCAGTCCAAAAGACTATAAGCTCATTGGTCTGTCTGCAATAGCACATGAGCTAAAGCTAGAATCTGGTGAATTCAGACGGATTATAGATGACATCATTGGTAAGATGGACAAGATATGGAGAATTTATCAGGCAGTAGGGCAATTGCAGGAGCTTATTCAAGGGCATATCAGGAAACTTTTGCATTGACATGTAACAGGCAGAACAGTTGGTATTGGTGCAGACCTTGCAAGGTTAGGAATTTACTGCATTCAGCGCTTGATCAACCTATAATTCTCACTGGATACTCAGCTATAAATAAGCTTCTTGGACGGGAAGTGTATAACTCTCATATGCAATTAGAGGCCCAAAACTCATGGCAACAAATGCTGTTGTTCATCTAACTGTATCTAATGATTGAGGTGTCTCAGCCATATTGAAGTGGCTTAGCTATATTCCTCCATATATAGGCGGTCCTCTTCCTATTGTGAAGCCTCTGGATCCTCCAGATAGACCAGTTGAATATGCTCCAGAGAATTCATGTGATCCTTGTGCAGCTATTCGTGGTGTAGAAAATAATGGCAGGTGGCTCGGTGGCCTCTTTGACAAAGAGAGATTCACAGAGACATTAGAATGGTGGGCAAAAAAAAATGGTTGATGGGCGAGCGCAGCTTGGGGGCATCCCTGTGGGTGTTATTGCTGTTGAGACCCAAACAGTGATGCAGGTAATTCCCGCAGGCCAGGTCTGGTTTCCAGATTCAGCATGTAAAATGGCACAAGCTTTGCTAGATTTTAACAAGGAAGAGCTTCCTCTGCTTATCTTGGCAAACTGGAGGAGGGTTCTCTGGCAGTCAAAAGGATCTTTTTGAACTTTGAAGGAATTCTCCAGGCTGGATCTACCATTGTGGAGAATCTCCGCACATACACGCAACCTGTGTTTGTTTACGTACCAAAAACAGGGTAACTGCGGGGAGGAGCATGAGTGGTAGTTGATAGCAAGATTAATTCTGATGAAGTTGAAATGTGTGCAGAAACAACAGCAAAATGTGGTGTACTAGAATCAGAGGGAATGATTGAAATCAAATTCCATAAAAAAGATCTCCTTGAATGCATGCATAGGCTTGATCCGAATCTCATTTCACTTAAGATGAAGTTGCAGGAAGCCAAGGATGATCATCCCAGGGCTGAAGTAATACAGCAGTAAATCAAAGCTCGGGAAAAACAGTTGCTTCCTTTTTATAAGCAGATTGCCATCAGATATGCCGAGTTGCAAGACACAACCTTCAGAATGGCAGCAAAATGGGTTGTGCAAAAAGTTATAAAATGGGAAGAGTCACGAATCTTTTTCTACAAGAGATTGAACTGAAGATTGACAGAGTTTTCTTTGATTAAGAATGTAAGAGATGCTGCTGGAAACAACCTATCTCATAAATCAGCTTTGCATTTGATTAAGCACTGGTTTTTGGCTTCAAAGGTAGGTGATTATGGAGAGGAGTTATAGAAAGATGATGCTGCTTTTTGGCTTGCAAAGATGATCCCAGCAAATTTAAGTCCCATTTACAAGAATTAAGAGCGCATAAAGTGTGCATACAGCTATTGGATATAGGAAGTTCTAAGGCAGAGTTGCAAGCATTGCCTGAAGGTCTAGCTGCTCTTCTAAAAAAGGTAAATTTGTGGTTATTTTTCTTTAACAAAGGATTAGATATGATTCCTGGCTGTTAAGGACTGTTGATTTGGGGTAGCATCGGATGTGCTCTAGGCCTCAAATTTTGCAGGTAGGCTTGGGCACATGCATTCCAAAGAACCCAGAAAGCAATTTGGGAAATTCCACCCATAAGTGATTTTGTTAAAATAATTAATATTTTTAATGGGGTTCCTAAGTCTAAACTTAAGAAAATTAAAATATTAATGGGTATTAATCTAATCATGGGTGAAACTTCTAGAAAAAGACACAGATCAAACCAAAATGATATAAGCCTTTGATTAAAATTTAATCTAGGTCGTTGGTTGTCCAACAAGAAGATATAAGAAGGGGCTTGAGGGTCATTTGGAAGATACATTGAGAGATCAAGGAAATCGATTTTCTGAAGTGAGAAGTTCTTAGGAGGAAAAATCAATTGAAGAGATTTCTTGTAGCAGAGGGGCAGTGAGAATCTGGAAGAAGGAATTTCCGGAGAGTACGAGGAAGAAAGAGAACAGAAAGACGTCTAGAGGAACGTTGACGCTGGCCCATGCAGCACTGACACAGAGGTAGCGCAGTCCTTGAGGGGAAGTCGAGTTTCTTGCTAAGGGAAATCGAAATTCAGTTGCCGAAATCCGTGGTGTGAGTCCGAAAGGCAAAAGTTCGATTTTCTCAGCCAGTAGAGGATCCGGAAGAGAGGTAGCATAATACCCAACTAGGGTGATGCAGAAACTATCAAGAGTGACGCAGTCCTGCGCAGAGGCCACGCAGAGGGTGACGCAAAGCCTCCAGTTCAGCAGGATCAGTCATTGATTCTCCAGTGACAGGGTGAGATCATTTCGATAGTGTTTTGCTCAGTATTCTCTCTGTATCGGATTGTTAGTTGAGCATCCTAGAATTGTACTCAGATTTTCTCTTGCATAATAATAAAACCCTCAAAGTTGTTGCATCGGTTTTCCCTCATCGGGTTTTTCCGGGGACTGTTGTCCAAAAATAACGGTGTCCTATGTGTTTCTATTTTCCTTGCTTGGTTTCTATGTTTCAGAATCATATTTAATTTGGTGTATGCTCCTTCAGTAATTGACTTCAATGTTTCATGAAGAAATCTAAAATAAGTTTGTAATGTAATTTACGATCTAGGTGAAGTAGATTCAGTTGGTTGCAGTAGGAAACCTGAGATTGTTAGATCTAGGAATTTTCACATGGTATCGGAGTTGTTGATGTGAAACAAGAAGAGCAGATCTAGCACTGAAGCAAGGCCCACTGCTACAACAAGTAGTTGTTCGAATCCCCTGAGGAATTGCGCAGTTCTAGCCAGGAGGGTTATATTTTCGTGGGTATCTGTCTCTGAGTGAGCCGACAAAGAGGTAAGACTATCGAATCAAGAAATTGTCAAGGCAGAAGGAGCCACATAGAGTATCAGTGCAGAGCTAGAGGGACGCAGTTTTTTGCAAGATGAGTGCTGGGCAAAAAAGCCATCGGAAGGAAGAAGCAGATCGCATAGTGAGGGAATACTTCCTTAGTGATTTCTTGTCGAGGAAATCAACAATTCTCATTTGTTGAGCAGAAGAGGAGCAACAGCTTACCATCCCCATCAGGTAGTGCGTAAGCCAGCCTAGGAGCTACGCAGTAGGGAGAAAGAGGGAGCTAGTCGATAGTTTCAAAGGATATGGCAACCAATGGCTTGAAGGATCAGGACAGGTTGGACAGGGCTTCCAACTACGTCATCTGGAAGGCTAGAATGTCTTTCCTTCTAGATGAGCATGCCCTCAAGACGTATGTTGATAGTGTGGTAGTTGTCCCTACGAATGCAGATCCATTGAAGAAGTATAGAACTGAGATGGAAAAGGCCAAGAGGATGATCCTGGATGGAGTCAAGGATCACGTAGTGTGCCACATTGCTAGTAAAGGCACTGCTAAGGAATGTGGGATGCCTTGGCCACTTTGTATCAGGAATCTTCCGAGCAGCGGAAGATGTACTTAGAGCAGAAGCTGAGATTTTCTCAGATATAGAAGGGAGAACATGTGGATCCATTCCTCACAAAACTGAAGGAGACCCGTATTGAGTTGTCGGTTGCGGGGCACACACCTCAGGATTCGGAGTTAGTGAGACTGGCTCTAAATTCCGTCTCGGATGAATGGCAAGTCTTTGTCCAGAGTATCTTGGGCAAAGCAGCATTGCTAAATTGGGACGAGATGTGGGCAACTCTGAAACAAGAAGAGTTGAGGAGAGACTTGATCAAGGTCAAACTTGACGGAAGCAGCAGCAGCAATGGGTCGAAGCCCAAAGTAGAGGAGGATGATAACGCAGCCCTTGCATCGAAGGGACAGCAGGGCCAACAGAGACGAAAGAAGGATGTCTCCAAGGTGAAATGTTTCAGATCTGGCAAGATGGGCCACTATGCATCCCATTGTCCTTTGAAGAAAAAGGACAAGGATGAGAAGCATGATCCTAAGGTTGCAGCCGCAAACATTGAACAAGAGGAGTTCGCCATGACAGCCAAGATACCTCCAAGAGGGAGGTGGGCTAATATAGAATTGTAGTTCAATAGAGCTACAATTGGGCAGGACCATTGAGGAGCCCAACTCTTGGATCAAGACCTTACTACAGGAGCCCATGATCAGTAGTAGCGAGATAGTGGAGTTTTCAGTTGGTGCCATGGAGTGTTGATTCGACAGATGCAGTAGTTAGTAGCATCAGAATGTGAGCAGCGCAGAGCAAAGAGGCAGCAGTGCATGGAGGCACAGTGCAAAGCTTCAGCAACGCATTGGTTTCAGAAGACAGCGTGGGACTAGCAGCAGTCAAACTTTCAACACCAAGTTGAATCCACTGGATACTTGTCAAGTCTTGGGTGTTTTCAGTTGCTTCTCTTAATAACTAAGTTGCAGTACGGATACAGTGTTAGCAGTGGCAGTACTAGCAACATAGCAAATGCAGCGTTTGAGAGGGAATTGATGTACAGATGTGGCATTGGCAGTGGCAGTGTCAAAGCCAACAGTACAGTAGCACCAGAAGCGCAATAGTTGGTGGACAGGATGTCAGACATCAGTAGCGCAGAGGATGATGCTTCAGAGTCAGAGCAGTATGCAGTAGCAGTGTATTGACAGAGCACATTCCTCGCTAAGAGGGAGTGTTGATTTGGGGTAGCATTAGATGTGCTCTAGGCCTCAAGTTTTGCAAGAAAGCTTGGGCACATGCATTCCGAAGAACACAGAAAGTGTTTTGGGAAATTCCACCCATAAGTGATTTTATTAAAATAATTAATATTTTTAATGGGGTTCCTAAGTCTAAACTTAGGAAAATTAAAATATTAATGGGTATTAATCTAGTCATGGGTGAAACTTCTAGAAAAAGACATGGATCAAGCCAAAACGATCTGAACCTTTGATTAAGATTTAATCTAGGTCGTTGGTTGTCCAACAGGAAGATATAAGAAGGGGCTTGAGGGTCATTTGGAAGATAGATTGAGAGATCAAGGAAATCGATTTTCTGAAGTGAGAATTTCTTAGGAGGAAAAATCGATTGAAGAGATTTCTTGCAACAGAGGGGCAATGAGAATCTGGAAGTAGGAATTTTCGGAGAGTATGAGGTAGAGGGAGAACAGAAAGACATCCAGAGGAAGGTTGACGTTGGCCCATGCAATACTGACACAGAGGCAGCGCAGTCCTTGAGGGGAAGTCGAGTTTCCAGCTAAGGGAAGTCGAAATTCAGTTGTCGGAAGCCAAGGTGAGTCATGAAGGCAGAAGTTCGATTTTCTCAGCCAACAAAGGATCCGAAAGAGGGGCAATGTAATACCCAGCTAGGGTGATACAGAAACTATCGAGAGTGATGCAGTTCTGCGCAGAGGCCACGCAGAGGGTGACGCAGAGCCTCTAATTCAGCGGGATCAATCACTAATTCTCCAGTGACAGGGTGAGATCATTTCACCAGTCTTTTGTTCAATATTCTCTCTGTATCGGATTGCTAGTTGAGCATCCTAGAATTGTACTCAGATTTTCTCCTGCATAATAATAAAACCCTCAAAGTTGTTGCACCGGTTTTCCCGCATTGGGTTTTTCCGAGGACTATTGTCCAAAAATAATGGTGTCCTATGCGTTTCTATTTTCCTTGCTCAGTTTTTATGTTTCATAATCATATTTAATTTGGTGTAGGCTACTTCAGTGATTTACTTCAATGTTTCATGAAGAAATCTGAAATAAGTTTGTAATGTAATTTACGATCTAGGTGAAGCAGATTCAGCTGGTTGCAGTAGGATTCTTGAGATTGTTAGATCTAGGAATTTTCACAAAGACCATTTAAGAATCTTCAAGCAATGTAGTGTTTGTGAAGAATGCTAATAGTAATATCATTGCAATTTTGACAGGTTCAACCATCAATGAGATCAGAGTTGATGGAAAAACTTCGAGAAGTTCTCAACCCATCTCCACCAGATGCTCCCCATCCTCTCCCATTTCTCTTCACTTGAGATAAGGACGTCAAAAACTATTCTACCCATATCCACTAGATGTCTCCCCCCACCCTCTCCCATTTCTCATTACCTGAATTGGGGACATTGACACCTATTCTACCCATCTCCACTAAACACTTCTCCCCTCTCCCATTTCTCATCACTTGAGTTGACCTCCTCCAAATATGCCCTCCTCTCTTTGACTATTTAGGAATCAACACTTAATCACTGACCCTGCACTACCAAAGCCCCCTGTCACTTCCCATAACTTGGATCCAACCCAATGAATAGGTTGTAAGACGAAGAATGCAAATCATACCATACTCAACTCTGCAACGTTGTCTTACATGATCCTACCTCTTTCCCCAAACTCCAAATATCCTATTGTTATTTCCTCCAATTCAAGAAATGTCTCCTTCTCATTCAACAAATATGATAATTGCCTACAGCACCTCATCATTCTCTGATAACCTTTTAACACACCACCTTCCCCATCATTCTAGTTTACCTCTCAACCTTGACCCCAAGTCCATGGTTACCCATAAGACCACAATTTATGGCATCCCCAGACAACCCCCTATCCAAATCACCTACGCCCCCTCTTCTTATGATATGTTATGGGGCTTGAATATACAACAAGTGATACAAGAGATTAACACCAACAAAGCAATAGATGAGGAGGGTTTCTAGACAAAGTTTCCCCAAACATGGCATTCAAACATTGGTCCAATACATCACTAATCCATTTAACCACAGGTTGCTCTAGATTTCCACATGCATGCTCCCACCATGCTATCCAAAAATCGAGGTCTAGTGATGATTCGAATAATGATAGCACTATCACAATGGGCCACACTTTCTCCAACCTATATGCCACTACCTCCAAATATGCCCTCCTCTCTTTGACTATTTAGGAATCAACACTTAATCACTAACCCCGCATTACCAAAGCCCCCTGTCACTTCCCATAACTTGGATCCAACCCAATGAATAGGTTGTAAGACGAAGAATGCAAATCATACCATACTCAACTCCGCAACGTTGTCTTACATGATCCTACCTCTTTCCCCAAACTCCATTTCCTCCAATTCAAGAAACGTCTCCTTCTCATTCAACAGATATGAGAATTGCCTACAACACCTCATCATTCTCCGATAACCTTTTAACACACCACCTTCCCCATCATTCTAGTTTACCTCTCAACCTTGACCCCAAGTCCATGCTTACCCATAAGAGCACAGTATATGACGTCCCCAAACAACCCCCTATCCCAATCACCTATGCCCCCTCTTCTTATGATATGTTATGGGGCTTGAATATACAACAAGTGATACAAGAGATTAACACCAACAAAGCAATAGATGAGGAGGGTTTCTAGACAAAGTTTCCCAAACATTGCATTCAACCATTGGTCCAATACATCACTAAACTATTTAACCACAGGTTGCTCTAGATTTCCACATGCATGGTCCCACCATACTATCCAGAAATCGAGGTCTAGTGATGATTCCAATAATGATGGCACTATCACAATGGGCCACACTTTCTCCAACCTATATGCCACTATCCTCCATTAGAGATAATAGAGATACTTGATGAGGGATATTTTTGGGCTAAGGTCTAGGCAAGTTTTCTACCTCGGTACCAAACCATTGACCACATTCTCACTCATAACCATCATAGAGGCAAGACCAGTGTTTTAAAACTTGATCAACTGAAACTTGGACTTGATTGAGTTGACCACATGTCAAACTGACTCAGTCTCCAAAATAGTTCAGGGGACCAATTTGGTACCAAACTGACTGAGAAGTACACAGACTAGTCTAGCTCATTCAAGTCGAACCAAGTTCACTTGTCACAATCTCACAACATATGGATTTAGGGATTTGCATGTGGATGCACTAGCAGTAGGCAATGTAAGTGTGGATCCAGACATGGTAGGCAATGACACCACCTGAGGTAGGCCATGCAACTAATGTTCCAACAAGTTTCCAAGATAGGGATGCAAGCATAGGGAAACACACAAGGGGGGCATGCAAGAGTAGCCCCAAATTTTATGTAAATTCATTGGAGGGCAGGGGGACGTTGGAGTGTGTGTGTGTGTGTATTATAAACATGATTCAAATTCAAATTCAATAATGGAATACATCGATTCATACATCATAAATGATTCAATGAAATAGATATAATAAAATATTGTATACATCAATTTAAATCCATCATTCATCATTCTAGAATGTATAATGATTAAAATTCATCATTCATTATTCTAGCACTGAATAGTGCTAAGCAAAATAGTAGATACTAAAATAACTCAAACTTAAAAATAGTAAGAGTGATGAGTCTTCTGAGGCAATGTTACATTTACTGTTATCAACAATTTATTGCTGGGGGTCCAAAATTTTAATTATTGGAAATATCGGGGAAAATATCGGAAATTATCGGGAAACTTTAAAAAACACAAAAATAATCAAAAAAAAAAATCAAAATTTTAACTTCTAGAATAGCATCAACATCATACAAAGTTACAAACACATTTCTACATAAATATGAAAATAAAATCGATATATATATAAGATGTCAAGGGATAGTAGATACATCAGATGTCGATATTGAAATATGATATTTGTCTTGAGTCATAAGATCTAATAGAATGATACAAAATCATATCCAAACAAAAATAAATGTATTGTTGAGATGTCAGTGTTGTCATTGATGGCCATATAGATTGAATATATATACAGACAGAATAGAAGCATCGAACCCAAGGAGCAACCTCAAGGAGCAAGAGGAGGAAAGCCATCGGAATCCATTGGGGCCATCAAAGAGAAGCCATCGAGAGCCAAAGGAAAGCCATCGGAAGTCAAGAGTATGAACGACAAGCCAAGGAGGAGCAGATCCAAGAGAAGCAGTTCAAATAGAAGCCATCGGAAGTCAAGAACATGAGCGACAAGCCAAGGAAGAGCATATCTAAAGAGAAGACCGCATATGCCCAAGAGAAAGAGCCAAAGAGTAGAAACAGTGATATCGGAGGAGCAAAGACAAACGACATTGATGAAATATCCAGAACCAAATCGGAGGAATCATATCGGAATTTTGTTATGTGTCTCCACCCAAGAAACTTTGATCTCAGATATGCGATTTGCTTCAACTTCTTATATGCAGACCTGACATGATCTAATAACGAATTTAATTGTTCATTCGCATCCGCCACTTTATCGCAGTTTTGAAATGACGCCTCCGATAAGATCTTCCAATGAGAGCAAAGTTGTGATTGTCGATATGGTTGCGAACCCGACTGGCCTTATTATAACGTTTTAAAATATAATGTCGCGTCCATGCATCGAAACTTTCCTATCGCAAGTTTTGTAGGCATGTCATGTTAAAAATTCTGATTGTGATATGGTTGCGGACCCAATTGCTCTATCATAACACGTTTAATGTAATATTATGTCCACTGCGTCAGAGGCCAGAGCAAGTAGGTACGATATGTGTTATAGGAATATCGGCATTGTTGACATCGGAACTTTGACATGTGCACAACTTAAAAATCTTCAATATCCGTGTAGTTGCAATATGCGGGAATAAAGAGATGAGGTGGCATGTGGGACCTCCCGCCATCCATTGTAATATGGTTTCGCATTGTTTAAAAAGCTATAGCCCCTCCTATGTTACTATTATAATATAGTTTTTGTAAACAATGAAACTATGTTATATTTGGTTGATTATTAACAAAGACCCCTTCCGATATACTTTTAATGTGCCACCTCATGCACAAGTCCGTCTCTCCTCTAATAAGCATGTATTTTAGTTTATTGGCGAAACTCATATAAATGCAAGTCAAATACTTCATTATCAAGTATCAATTTCAGTCATCTATCACAGAGAGGAATATATGTTTAAAAGTATAACTAGGTTCGGTCTTCATAATGACATGTAATTGTGAATTTTGTAAATGATGTAATGAAAAAAATAAAATTATTATTGTAAGCCTTGCTTCATGGGTTTCATGAGCAAGTGATTTTATTTGAGATGGCTCCCATTGAGAGCCTTAGGATTGGTCATTAAAAGTCAAAGAGACTATGTCATGTATGAAGAACCCTTCTTGGGATATAACAATGTATATGATTCTATAAAATATCAAGATAGCCCTCCAACAAAAAGCACTAATCCACCTCTTGACGTCGGCCTCAATATGCATAAGAATATCATGTCGACTCAACTTATTTGGAGTCACATCTATTCGAAAGGTCATGTCAGCTTAATACATGGGACCAACCACTATAAATAGGTGTGAAGACACCTCGCATTATCATAGTTACAGTTCGGACTCCTCTGAAGTTTCAGTGATAAAGAACAGTGAACAAAAGTCGGGTATTTCTGTGATTTGGGTGAGAGAACAGAACTCGAGACAGAGGTTGGGTAACTAGGGAATTTGGATCCCTCTACAGTTCGTATTACAATGGCAATAAAGAAGATAAGACAGTTTGGATTGCATCATAGTCATACATTTTAGTGCTATGAAGGTAACCACAAATTTGTTACTATCTCAGGGATTATGATTCGGTCCTCACAGTGGTAGGAACTATCTCAGATTTGATGATTATAATATTGTTGTGATAAGGGTTCTATACAATAGGAATATAGTTAGAAGTAATGGATACATCTCTGTGCAAAATATGACTATCACTGAGAAGATCTTGATTCGATGTGAAGACAGTGATGAGATCACAACAGTAACTAAGTCTTGATGCAACAAAGGTCGAAGCGAAAGAAGAGTCAAGAAGAAGAAGAAGACATTCAAGAGAATTAGTGTATTGGTCTTGGAGTGGCTAATAGGTCAAGGGTCTTGGGTCTTGGTATTCGTCAATTGGAATCTCTATAAGAAGAATTTGTGCAGGTTTTCCTCTCAAGAGTGAGAGGTTTTGACCTTGGCTCATAGCCTACATGTTGTGTATCTTGTCTATTTATGTTCATGCATTGGTTACTGTTTGATGAAGAAGAACACTAATAATCTAACATGAAGAAGATCTAAACTAAACAGGTAAAAAGCATTCACAAGCAGTCACTGATGGAAGAGAAATCACCTAATGCTAATGCCCTAGATTTCTCAACGTGGTATCAAAGCTTAGGTGCCAAATTCAAGAAAAGGGCAAGCAATCAAGAGACACTCAAGGACCGAGTTTCAAGAAAGACATCAAAGCAAGATTGAAGAATATCAAAGTAAAGTCGAGATCTACATTGAAGAATCAAACCCTAGGTTATTGAAGAAGGTTTACTTCAGGAAAAGTCTTGGGATTATCAATCAAGGCCAAAGCCTTATTCCTACTCAAGGCAAATAGATCTACACATGAAAGCAGCTAGAAGCCTACTCCAGCAAAAGTGTTGGATCCTATAGTCATAATCAAAAGACCACAAAGACCCTCATCAAGTTATCTACAAAGCAAAGGTAGCTCGAAGTACTTTAAAGTCGAAGATCACATCATCTTGGAGAGAGTCGAAATCCTAGAAGCATTTTTGATCTGCACTACAAGAGAAGTCGAAGTATCTTGGAGACGAGAAGGTATTATCATCATCTTCAAAGCTATAAGGCAAGCTCCCTATCATTGCAACAAGGGTCCCCTCCTTATCCTTGTAGAAGATCATCCGAGGAAGCAGCAAAACATCCTCATCTATCACCATCAACAAAGGAAGCTAGATCTAAAGACGTTGACATCATAAAAGGAGCAGTCTCCTCTATGGAAGAAGGGTTTTTTCATTTGGAAAAAGAAAATCCAAAAGGTGTACTAATACATCTTCTTCAACCACCATCAAAGTGATCAAGTTGAAGATTTCATCTTCACTTGTCAAGTAAGTACCTTTCATTCTATAATCAAATTTGGTAAAATGACTTCGTTTTGCAAGGAGATCTATAAGTTGGTTGGGTCATCGAACTTCCTTGCATGGAAATTAAGGATAGGCATAATCCTCCAAGAAAGTGAAGTCATTGAACGTATCAATGGAAAGCTCTCCTCTGAATACATGGAAAGGGATTCTTATGAAAGGTCCCCTCATATAGCAGTATTGGAGACATCAAAGAGATATATATGATAGACTAGTAGAGCTATTCTCTGAAGATGCGAGGGCCACATCACTCAGATCTGATCTACTCAAATTGAAGGAATCAAAGGATAAAGGGTTATCTTCATAAGATCTCAATTGCAAGATATGGGAGAGATAATCCTCATTATTCTAAAAGCACTAATTGGTGAACAAGGTAACAATGTCTATGAGGATAGAAGGCTATCCCATTCAACAAATTGTAGTTTCTATGCAAGATAGAAGAAGATAGATTGAGGGAAAAAGTGTTGAAGGATTAAATGAAAGGATTAAGACATTTTGTCGAAAACAAAGAAGAACATAGCTAAGATTCAATGCTATGAACATTACAAGAAAGATTGTCCTTAGCTTAAGAAGGACAATAAAAATAAGAATGGAGACGATGTAAGTCCATTTCATCGAAGAAGTCAAGGAAGCTGAAAGAAGGAAGTCCAAGGAAGAAGAAAAGTATTAGAAGTAAGAGCTCATGACATCACCATAAGAAATACTAAAGATGTCTGATAGTCAACTTTGAAGGATATAGCTCTTGGTGACATCATTGAAAGATCAAAGGAAGAATACATCCAGGGCAAGTCTCATCATACATCAATCAAAAAGGAAACATCTGCTCAATAAGGGTATGCCAGATCCTCAAGATTCTCTGATGGAATCCTCATCGAAGGATTCACCGATCTAGAGTGGAAGCAAGTGTTTCATCAGAAACTCCAACTTGAGGAATTCATGGGATGATGGTATGATGACATGAGAGATGAAGTAGATCAAGGGGTTGAATATCTTGTCAAACAAGGAAGCTGTTGAAAGAAGCCTAGATGACCTAAAGGTAAAGGAGATATGTATTCTTATATTTGATTTTATAAAGCCATGTTGTATGGTTGCAGGTAACTTGGATCACTGCTCTATCCTGAGAAGCGTGATCAAAAAGAAAGGAATCTCCTCCTACGAAAGGATGTCGAAAGGTATGGTTCACAGTAGATGAAATCAACACAATATGTCCTCATATGAAGTATGAGGTGGTGACTACAATTAAGGAACTCTGATTGGAAACTCCTAGGAATAAAATGAAATGTGTGAAGAAATGAAGGAAGAGATCGTGAGATATGCAACCATGGTAAAGGAAATCAACATCGAAAGATCAAGAGAATCTCCCAGAAAGATATGTCGACTCTAATGGAAGTTTGGAAAAGATGGAGACCCTTGACAATGGATATCTTTGGGAGATATGTCAACTTGTATGCAGGATGTTGATACAAACTGGAAGATGTCATGATGAAAGACCATCCCAAAGGTAATTTTGATTTAAGTGTTTATTTCTTATTTTTGAACAAATATCTGGATGGGCTTATGCAAGACTGCCAAAGGGAAGAACTGTGGATGACTTCCAAGAGAACCATATAGAAGGATGTAAGATCCTTCCAGAAAATATGGCATGAAGAAGGCAGCATGACATGAAGCAAGAACAGATGAAGACGAATAGATCACTTTTTGATGAAAGGAATAATGACATGACTGACCCATGGATGAAAGTGATGGATGGTTTGTGCCCTATGAAGAAGCCACAAAGATGAAGACTCCTGGACAAAGAAATTCATGACATCGAAGGAAGGAGCTCTTCAAGCAGTTGGCCGAGGAGTTGTTGTAGGTTCCTAATTAAGAGGGAGCCTGGAAGCAAGTTTCTTACTCGGAAGAAACTTGGAAATTTCTAAGTCAAGAGGGAGCTTAGGTACATTCCTTCCATAGGAATGAGTACATTCTGTTATTGGAATTTGATATGACCTCCCTAATTGAGAGGGAGAGATAAACACATCATTTTAGTCTTCATCTGGGAAGACAGAATTGAGGATTGGGTAATCCTCTGGCATCCAATGCTCTTTGAGGATGAGATAGGGAAGCAATATAAGAGTAGTCGTGGGCCGATATTCTTTTAGGACTGGCTATCCAAGATAAGAATAGTCCAAAGAAGGTCATACTCTGTGAACACCCGAGTGGAGTATGTACCTTGAGAGACAATGATTATGGTGTCTATGGATCATTGGTCTCGCTAGCATTGTGCTCTGATCATGTAGATAGAGTTGTTAGTCAAGGCCTTGCTATGTGACAATGTTGGTTGATATGATGCTACAAATGGGGTACCAATCTGGTTCTTCTTATGAGAAGTTCTTCAGATTGAGAATGACCAAGTACCATTATGAATACCTCCCTAGTTAAGAGGGAGTGTTGAAAAGTGTAACTAGGTTTGGTCTTCATAATGACATGTAATTGTGACTTTTGTAAATGATGTAATGAAGAAAATAAAATTATTATTGTAAGCCTTGCTTCATGGGTTTCATGAGCAAGTGATTTTATTTTAGATGGCTCCCATTGAGAGCCTTAGGATTGCTCATTAAAAGTCAAAGAGTCTATGTCATGTATGAAGAACCCTTCTTGGGATATAACAATGTATATGATTCTATAAAATATCAAGATAGCCCTCCAACGACAAGCACTAATCCACCTCTTGATGTCGGCCTCAATATGCATAAGAATCTCATGGTGGCTCAGCGTATTTGGAGTCACATCTATTCAAAAGGTCATGTCGGCTTAATACAAGGGACCAACCACTATAAATAGGTGTGAAGACACCTCACATTATCATACTTATAGTTCGAACTCCTCTGAAGTTTCGGTGATAAAGAACAGTGAACAAAAGTCAAGTATTTCTGTGATTTGGGTGAGAGAACAGAACTCAAGACAGAGGTTGGGTAACTAGGGAATTCGGATCCCTCGACAATTCGTATTACATTGGCAGTAAAGAAGATAAGACAGTTCGGATTACATCACAGTCATACATTTCAGTGCTATGAAGGTAACCACATATTTGTTACTATCTCAGGGATTATGATTCGGTCCTCACAATGGTAGGAACTATATCAGATTTGATGATTACAGTATTGTTGAGATAAGGGTTCTATACAATAGGAATACAGTTAAAAGTAATGGATACATATCTGTGCAATAGATAACTATCATTGAGAAGAAGATCTTGATTCGATGTGAAGACAATGATGAGATCGCAATGGTAACTAAGTTTTGATAAAATGAAGGTCGAAGCAAAAGAAGAGTCAAGAAGAAAAAGAAGACAGTCAAGAGAATTAATGTCTCGGTCTTAGAGTGGCTAATAGGTCAAGGGTCTTGGTCTTGGTATTCGTCAATTGGAATCTCTATAAGAAGAATTTGCACGGGTTTTCCTCTCAAAGAGTGAGAGGTTTTGGCCCTGGCTCATAGACTACATGTTGTGTATCTTGTCTATTTATGTTCACGCATTGGTTACTGTTTGATGAAGAAGAACACTAATAATCTAACATGAAGAAGACCCTAAACAAGTAAAAATCATTCACAAGCAGTCACTAATGGAAGAGAAATCACCTAATGCTAATGCCCTAGATTTCTCAACAAGATACAGTTCACAACTCGTGAACTTGAAAGAGTAAAGGAAAGGAGACTTAGAGGCCGAGAAGGATCACTAGATATTTTAAGCAGATGAAGCCATAAGAGCTCGAATCTGTGGGACATTTACGGTGAAGCCCAGTTCTATGGACAATCACATTTGAAAGGGTTGGACTAAGTAGAACAGACATTTGTGAGAAGCTTAGAGCTACAGCGAATTTGCGCAGGCCAGGATCTTTTGTAGCTCAGAAGAAGTGCGGACCTCGACCTGAAGGACAGTCCTATCAAGGTTCATTTAGTAGCTCAGATCAGTTCAATATCTTTGTCTTGGATTTGTGTAAAGCTCGGATTTTGATGACCTCAGAATAGTGGAGCTAAGTCTCAGTTCGAATACCTGTGGAAGGGAACCTGAGTTAGATCTATGTTTGGAAACAGTGGGATAGTCTGCCTAAACTTGGTTGCAAAAGTCTATACCTGTGTGAAGGTTATTGAAGCTCGGTTTGGAGAATATGGTCAGCCACCTGTGGAGAAACTAAGACTCTCTCCTGTGATAGGTACAATCACTACCTTGGACCTGTGAGAAATAAGCTCGGACCAGTGATATTACAGTCTGGAACAAAGGATAGTATTCTATGATTAGAACCTCGAATTTGAAGAATAGCAAGTTTAGATTTGTGCTTGAATTTGCGGGGAATAAGAATATAAGACTTGGAGACATTACACTTTGTTGAAGTCCTCATGGAGTAACCTTGGAGATTTTGTTTGGGTATCATGAAGAGTTGCGAAGACACCTTCATGATAAAGCAAGGTTGTCATTGATGAAGTGACATGGAGATTAAGTGGAGGCATTGTTGAAGGTAGACAGGGCTCGTTGCAGAAGATATTGGGAGCTGTAAAGAATCATCAAACTTATCTTGACGAATTGGAATTACAATTGAGGGTTGGAGCCCTAGAGGACAGGAGTCCTCAAAAGACCAAGTTGGAGCCTATACCAGAGATAGGGTTGGAGCCCTAGAGGTTGGTGCCTCAAAGTTGACAAGGTTGGAGCCTTGGAAATTCCAAGTCGGTGCTTGGCAAAAATACAGGTTGGAGCCTGGGAGATTGAAGATTGGTGTCTTCATCTAGGGTTGGAGCCCTACACATTATTGTATTGGATTTATTGTAAAGAGGATTGGAGTCCTCGTCATTGATTAATAAAATTATTATTCTATCATTGCTCATTTTGTGTTCTAATTATAAATGATCTTAACTGGTAAAAATAACAATTGAAAAGAAAAATTGATTCACCCCCCTCTCAGTATTTCCAACAATTGGTATTAGAGCCAATAGCTTCTCTCAAGGCCTAACAGCTCGAAGGTTGATCCTCAGAACACAAATGGCAAAGCCAAGGAAGAAAGCCTCCAATCTTTCTAAAGATGTCTCTTCCTCAACTATTAAAACTGAAGACAATCATATTGGGAAAGTTCCATTGTTCAATGGAAACTTTGATGTATGGAAGGTACGAATGAGAAATTTATTAATGGCTCAAGGCATTGAAGTATGGGAATCAGTGATTATTGACAGCATGATCGAAGGAGAATCCGAGGAAAATAATACAAAAGAAGTGAAAGCAACCTTAAATGGGCTACCAGATGCTATAAAAACCAAAGTGGAGAAATGTTCATCGGCAAAAGGTATGTGGAACAAACTTCATGATCTTCACTCAAAAGGAACATTGACCATGACTGTTAGTCAAGAAGATGATGGAAAGCAAGAAGGAAATCCATAATCCATTAAGGAAGCTGAAAACATGAGTGAAGACGTCAAGGCCAAGAAAGCCCTGGAAGATGAAGAGAGTAAAGATGACTTTGAAGAAGATCTCATGGCGAAGCTTGTAGCTGCCCTAGAAGAGATGAGCAATTTGAAAAAGGAGAATGAGGAGCTCAAGAAGCAATCACAAGATGGTGACCATGACCTTGACAAGACAAGGAAGGAAGTTAACCTATCCAAGCTTCAAGTTCAAGAAAGAGATGAGAAGCTCACCAAGCTTAAGGAGGAATTTCATCAAAACAAGAGAAAGCATCATGAAGAAGTCATATCCATGACAAATCACTTGGGTAAGGCAAAGAAAAGGGAAGAATCTTTGTCAAGCCACCTTGAACAAACTTGAAGCAGAAATTGATCAATACAAGGAAGAGGTCTCCTCCCTTAGATCTCAACTAAAAGAAACAAAGAAATAAGTACAAGGAGGTAAGAAGGTGATGGAAGCTTGGGCACTCATAGAAGGACAAGTTGATGATGCAAGAAAGGAAAGAAACACCATGATATGCCAACTAGAAGAAAAGGATGAAGAGATATTCAAACTGAAATCAGATATCAACTTTCTCAAGAATGAAGCATGTGAAACAACAAGGATGAAGGAAGAAATGGAGATCAGTCTAGCAAAGGAGAATGAAGAAATCTTCAGGATGAAATCAGATATCATCTCCCTTAAAGTAGAAGCTAATGAAGCAACACGAGTCAAGGAAGAAATTGAGAAACAACTAGCTAAGAAAAATGATGATTGTGGAAAATTGGAAGAAGAGATTGTTTCACTAAGGAAAGAAGTTGAATTGCTGAACAAAAGCTTGAAAAGTTCTCAAGCCTTGGATGACTTGCTCAGCCATTAGAGATCTCCATTTGATAAAACAGGTCTCAGTTATACAGGTGAATCCTCAAACAGAAGTGAAGCAACTCTTATTGCTTCAAACAGCAGAGATGTGGAGAAACCTGGAAGAAACATTGATGTCCTCAGTTCCAGCAAAGGCAAAGAGAAGAGTCAAGATGACATTGGAAGAAACCTTGCTCCAAGAAGATGTGAAGATGGTGTCAATACTGCAAGAGGCAATAAATCTGATCAAAGGCTTCCAAGAAAGAATAGATTTAGAAGTGCATCGAGACAAAACTGTGTAGAAAGTGTTGGATGTAAGAGGAAATGGATATCATCAAAGAATTCTGAGGCAGAATGCTTTCAGAAGTGCATCAAGGCAATCATCATTTCCCAGGTACCAAAATTTATTTCATGGTTATTGTTATTCCTGCTCAAATTTTGGACACATGGCTAAACACTATAGAGCCTATGAAGATCCCTATCGGTTCTCCAAAACAAGATTTACAAAAAGAAACTATGCTCTCTTTCGTGTTTATGACTGAGTGCTTCAAATGTCATAACATTGGACATGTGGCTCGTGATTATAACTTTTCTGGGGTTCCTGAACAAGCTCAAACTTCAAAGCATAACTACTAAACCAGAAAAGAAAGTCACACAAGTTTGGAGAAAGAAGTAGTTTGGATCATAAATCCTCTTAAATACTCAAGCCAACAACACATGTTGATCTGATGAATACATCTTTGACAAATTTTAATAATGAGATTTTGCCAAGAAGATACCATCCATACAGGTAGGGGGAGCTTGTGATTCTTGCAAAAGCTATCTGTGAAGAGCCCTATGAGTCACATATGGACAATTGTGCTATGAGGCATATCTCCCGATAGATAATCTCCCGGAAGTAACTCCATTGAAGAAAATCATCCATTGATTGAAGATACCTTCCACTTACAGCAATTTATCGTGCCTGAAGCAAACAAAAAGCTAGAAGAGTTTATGCAGGCATAGGGCGCCGATTGATCATCTACAATTGAATTGTAGACAGTCACTAAAGTTGGAAAATTATGAGTTTCTGAGATCGGACTGATAGATGCTTGGTAAAGACAGAAAATGAAACTGATCTCAAAAGATTCTAAACAGAGCTAAAATCTGGAAATGACATTTGTGGAAGCAGACATCAGTTGAATAAGAAGAATATACAAACAAATATTATAATACTTGACGGATGAAGTAAAACAGACCCAGATCAGTATAGCACCATTGGAGAACTATAGAACAGAATGACAGAGGTGACTGAGCAATATGATGATGACAGAAAAGGGAGCACAAGTTCAGGGGGAGTTGTACAAGCTACTATCTAAGCAACAATGGAAGAAGCAACATGATAAGAAAGAGCACCATGACAGGGGAAATGACAAGACAAGGAGCAACTTGATAGGGGGAGTACTTGGGCACCCCATTTTCCATTGATGCCAAAGGGGGAGAGATTACAGAAAGGAGAGTTTCCAGGAAAAAGAGTATATTGTCATCAATGACAAAGGGGGAGATTGTTGAGATGTCAGTGTTGTCATTGATGGCCATATGGATTGAATATATATACAGATAGAATAGAAGCATCGGACCCAAGGAGTAGGAGGAAATCCATCGGAAGCCATCGGAGCCATCGAAAGTCAAGAGCAAGAACGACAAGCCAAGGAGGAGAAAATTGAAGAGAAGCAGTTCAAAGAGAAGCCATCGAAAGTCAAGAACATGAATGACAAGCCAAGGAAGAGCAGATCCAAAGCATATGCCCAAGAGAAAGAGCCAAAGGGTAGAAACAGTGATATCGGAGGAGCAAAGAGAAATGATATCAGCGAAATATCTAGAACCAAATCAGAGAAATCATATCGACTTTTTGTTATGTGTCTCCACCCAAAAAACTCTGATCTTGGATATGTGATTTGCTCCAACTTTCGATATGCGAACTCGACGTGATCTAATAACGAATTTAATTGTTCAATCGCATCCGCCACTTTATCGCATTTTTGAAATGACACCTCCGATAAGATCTTTCGATGAGAGCAAAGCTTTGATTGTCGATATGGTTGCGGGCCCAACTGGCCTTATTATAATGTTTTTAAATGTAATATCGCGTCTATGCATCGGAACTTTCCTATCGCAAGTTTTGCAGGCATGTCATGTTAAAACCTCCGATTGCGATATGGTTGTGGACCCGATTTCTCTATCATAACACGTTTAATGTAATATAGCGTCCATTGCGTCGAAGGTCAGAGCAAGTAGGGACAATATGTGTTATAGGAATATCGGCATTGTTGACATCAGAACTTTGGCATGTGCACAACTTTAAAATCTTTGATATCCATGTAGTTGCAATATGCGAGAGTAAAGTGATGATGTGGCATGTGGGACCTCCCAGCATCCATTGTAATATGGTTTCGCATTGTTTAAAAAGCTATAGCCCCTCCTATGTTGCTATTATAATATAGTTTCTATAAACAATGAAACTATGTTATATTTGGTTGATTATTAACAAAGACCCCTTCCGATATACTTTTAATATGCCACCTCATGCACAAATCAGCCTCTCCTCTAATAAACGTGTATTTTCGTTCATTGGTGAAACTCATATAAAAACCAGTCAAATACTTCATTATGAAGTATCAATCTGGGTCATCTATCATAGAGAGGTAGATAGAGTTCACAACTCGTGAACTTGAAAGAGTAAAGGAAAGGAGACTTAGAGGCCGAGAAGGATCACTAGATATCTAAAGCAGATAAAGTTGTAAGAGGCTGAACATGCTGAGAAAACCAATCATCATGTTTGTTTTGAAGAAGCCAGTGTTATTGCTAAGGTTTCGCATTTCCACCATCGAAAATTCAGGGAAGCGCTTGAGATCGAAAAGAGACCAAGCAATCTCAATAGAGATGATGGTTGGAAAGTCAGTAGGTGTTGGGTCCCAGCCCTCTCTTCCTAGTCATTTTTTTTCGTCCCTTTGGTTTTCGATGTCTTTTATCTTTATTTTTCACTTATTTATCTATTATTATTATTATTATTATTTTATTTTAGTTTATTTTATTTTTATTTTTTATTTTTTTTTAACTAATTTTTCTAATTCTTTACTGCTTATCATCCTTTGTTTTTAAATAAAATTAATTTATGCATTACTCTATTCTTTTAACTTTTCCTTTATTATAAAGTCTTTTGATCCTTTTCTAATTACATTTTATTATTTAACATTCATTTTATTAATACTTTATTAATTTATATATTACTCCCCCTCTATTACAACAGCATTTAATTTTACTAATTTTCCTTTTAAATTATTAACTAACTTATAATTTTTAATTAACTTACAATAATACTTTTAGATAACCAATTTCCTTGTTAAATTATTAATTAACTTATAAAAAAATTTATGAGGTCTCATACCGATTATAAAAAATTTTAGGTCATTTGATTAACTAATTTTCCTTCTAATCATTATAATTTTTAATTATTAACTTTGATTTTCTTTAGTACCTTTTTATTTACTTTTAAATAAAATTATTTATACTTTTTAGGCCTTCCAAGGTCATTTTTATTTTTGATTTATTAGGTCTCGTACCATTTACCTTAATTACATATTTTTAATAATACTTTTATATAAAATTATTTTATATATCCTTTAATTTACTTATTTTCCTTTTAAATTATTAATTACTTTCTTCTATTTTAATTAACTTATAACTTATAAAAATTTTATTTATTAGGTCTCATATAATTTTTATTCATCCATTAGGTCATTTAATTAACTAATTTTCCTTTTAATTATGAATTAAATTAGAATTTTTAATTATTAACTTTTATTCCTAATACTTGTAAATTATATTTTAACTAATTATTAATTAACTTATAGTTTTTAATTTTTAGGTCTCGTACCATTTACCTTAATTTATTTATTTTACGAATTAAAATATTATATTAATTTTGACCCTTGTCCTTAAGTCAAACTAGCCGTTAGATTTGCTAGCTGTTGGAGGCTCTGCTCAGACTATTTAACATGAGGAGCTAGATCTGTTTCTTCATCTTGTCCTAACGATGAACCACACTAGTTGGTTCGAAACGCGTCGACAAATGAGATTCCATGTGATTTTCGCCGAAATCTTTCTCTAACTTGATATGGATCACAGAAGCCTAAACTCGATTTCTGTGGGACATTTCCGGTGAAGCCCAGTTCTATGGACAATCACATTTGGAAGGGTCGGAATAAGTAGAACAGACATCTGTGAGAGGCTCAGAGCTACAGCAAATTTAAGAAAGGCCTGGATCTTTTGTAGCTCGGAAGAAGAGTAGACCTCGACCTGAAGGACAGCCCTGTGGAGGCTAGTTTAGTAGCTCGGACCAGTTCTATATCTTTGTCTCGGATTTGTGAAAAGCTCGGATTTCGATGACCTTGGACTAGTGGATTTAAGTCTCAGTTCAAATACCTGTGGAAGGGAACCTGAGTTCAAATCTATGTTTGGAAACAGTGGGATAGTCTGCCTAAACTCGATTGCAAAAGTCTATACCTGTGTGAAGGCTATTGAAGCTCGGTTTGGAGAATAGGATCAGCCACCTGTGGAGAAACTAAGATTGTCTCCTATGATAGGTACAGTCACTACCTTGGACCTGTGAGAAATAAGCTCGAACTAGTGATATTACAGTCTGGAACAGAGGACAATATTCTATGATTAGAACCTCGGATTTGAAGAACAACAAGTTTGGATTTGTGCTTGAATTTGCAGGGAATACTTGAAGAACATAAGACTTGGAGACATTATGCTTTGTTGAAGTCCTCATGGAGTAACCTTGGAGATTTTGTTTGGGTATCATGAAGAGCTGCAGAGACACCTTCATGATAAAGCAAGGTTGTCATTGATGAAGTGACGTGGAGATTAAGTGGAGGCATTGCTAAAGATAGACAGGGCTCATTGCAGAAGATATTGGGAGCCATAAAGAATCATCAAACTTATCTTGACGAATTACAGCTGAGGGTTGGAGCCCTAGAGGATAGGAGTCCTCAAAAGACCAGGTTGGAGCCTATACCAGAGATAGGGTTGGAGCCCTAGAGGTTGGTGCCTCAAAGTTGACAAGGTTGGAGCCTTAGAAAGTCCAAGTCGGTGCTTGGCAAAAATACATTTTGGGGCCTAGGAGATTGAAGATTGGTGTCTTCATCTAGGGTTGGAGCCCTACACATTATTGTATTGGATTTATTGTAAAGAAGATTGGAATCCTCATCATTGATTAATAAAATTATTATTCTATCATTATTCATCTTAACTGGTTAAAATAACAACTGAAAAGAAATATCGATTCACCCCCCTATCAGTGTTTCCAACATGTATCTCATAAGATGAATCATAGAAATGAAAACAACAGCTTTCCCCTTGTTTGCTTGATGGAAAATAGTCAATTCATCCTCATCAATGTTATTAGAACTAGAACAAAAGATTGGTCGACCAAAAAATACATAAAATATTCAAATTTTGAAAAGAAACTACAATTCATGTGCATCCACATGATTCCAAATTATTATACACAAATACGCAAACTTTCTCATGTAAATAACAAGGGTGCATATAACCAAAATATCACCGAGTGCAATCCATCTCTGAATCAAAATAGATCAATAGAGAGGCTCTAAATGGCCTCCAAAATCCAAAGAAAATCCTGCTAAACAAATAATTACATAACATCCAAAACATTGCCAATATTGGGATAATATTCATCAAGATCACCCACTAAACATTAAATTATGATAGAAAAAGCTTAACATCCTAATCAATAATTTTGCTTGAGTGAAGTATACATTTTTACTAGGGTCATGACGCAAGAGCTCAATCGTCAACACCACCAACATCGAGGTACATAGAGAGCTTGGTGATCTTGATTAAATATTAGTTCCATTCCCTCATACATCACGGAATCCAGTAGAAGCATTGCAATCCCGCCAATCCTGAAATCCTAAAAACCGTTAAGTTTGCTAGATTTTGAGTGGGATCTAAAATTCTACTTTCTCCATATGAAATCCAATGATGTCAAAACCACTCTCAAACATACTAAGTCAATTAATGGTAATGTTAAAAATTTAATTAAAAGGATGAAAATGAAAGATAAAGGAAAATGTCACCTTTACTTTAAGAATTTAACATTACCATTAACTATTAGGGTACGTATCTCATGAGATGAATCTTGGGAAATGAAAACAATAGATTTTTCCTTGTTTGCCTGATGGAAATAGGAAGAGTATCCTCATAGCTCAATCCCCTAAATCACTTTTAAAAAATTAGTGTTAAAAAAAATTAAAATGGTAATAAGTTGAATTTAACAAACAAGGCAACAATTTCAAAATTATTCCAATAATTTCAAAACAGGGAAATTATCGCAATAAGTTGTGGAAAAAATATTGGCGAGGGGCGGTTTGGCGATAATATCGCAATATGTGCAACACTGAATCTAAGGTCATAAATATCTAGAGTCAAGACTCAGGAGTTAGAACTAAAAATGAACAATGGACAATGAACCAAGGTTATCAGAACTGGACCGGTCAACCCCAAAACAAGGAACCAAACCAAAAAAACAATCGACCAAAAAATACATAAATATTCGAATTTTGAAAAAAACAATATTAAATATAATTATATATATATATATATGAAAATTTTATCATATATATAAAAAGAGTGCATATAACCAAAATTAGTATCGAGATCCATCTTTGAATCAAAAATATATCAACAAAGAGGTTCTAGATGGCTTCTACAGTCCAAAAAAATTCATGCTACAACAAATACCTACATATCATCAAAATTATTGCCTATATTGGGATCCTCATCATCAATATCAATTTCTAAGCATTAAAATAAGATAGAAAAAGCTTAACATGTCAAATTGAGATTTTGTATGAGTGATGGCCACATTTTTACTAGTCATGATCGAGGAGTTTAGCAACCAATGCCACCAACATCGAGGTACATAGAGGGCTTGGTTCTCTTGATTAAATGCTAGTTCTATACCCTCATACGTGAAAGAATCCAATGGAAACATTGAAATCCCCCCAACCTTCAAATGCTAAAAACTTTTGAGTCTGTTGGATATTGAGTGGGATTTAAAATTTTACTTTCCCCATATGAAATCCAATGAGGTTGAAACCACTCTCAAATATCTTGAAACAATTAATGATAATGTTAAAAAATTAAGTAAAAGTGACATTCTCCTTTATCTTTCATTTCATTTCCTTTATATTTCATAAAGGATATAATTTATAAAGGATAAAAATGAAAGATAAAGGAGAATGTCACCTTTACATTAAGAATTTAACACTACCATTAATTACATAGCATTAGTAGGGCCCTATCGTTGAATATTAGGCTTCCCCACTCATAAATTATTATTTCTAGGCACAAGCACCCCTTATGCGGAAACACGCCCCCCACATTGGGGAAGTGTTTCCCCAAGTTTTGCCCAAAGAGGGGACATGGGGAAACGTTTTCCGATGCATCCCCATGTCCTGGGAACGTGGGAAGTGTGGGGAGAGTGTGCCCCGCCCTAGGGGATCATCCCCGTGGAACACTGCATGCAACCCGTGCTTTTACTAGTACTATTGTTATAGTTACAAATGTCCCTAAGGAGTCCAAGGACTCAAAGCCAAACGTTGATGTCAAGGATCGCATTTCCAATGGTGGTGATGAGTTCAATGACTAATCAAGTTTATCATAGACATGTGGTAGGCTAGTAGCTTGTATCATGTTAATTTTTGGACTTTAGGGGCGGCCATTTAAAGCCTGATTGATAATATATTCTTTTCATAAATGTATTGCACTCAATGCCATTTTTATATATTCACCTTACATGGTATATACATAAGCAAACTTTGTATATTTTGTCTCTAAAGGTTTGGAATCTTAAAATATTTCTTTCCTTGATATTTTTAAATTTTATGTATTTTTTAAATAAATTTAGTCATTAAATTCAAATCAATCCGAGTCATAGCCGAGTATAAGTCAGAATCCAAGTTGAGGCTCAACCATTCCAAGACCGAATTTTAAAACACTGGGCAAGACACCACCCTTAAAAAGCGTTATGTTGTTTTGTCAATTTTTGAAAGGCGTTTGACTCAGTTCCAAAGGAGGCCTTATTCCAAAGACTTGGAGATAGTGGCATCTGAAATACTCCCCTCACTGTTATTATGAATCTTTATGAATCTGTAATAGGCCACCTTCACACAGTGCGTGGTTTGTCAAATTTTTATAGGAACAACATTGAGGTGAAGCCTCTCACCCACTTTGTTCAAGATATACATAAATGAGCTAGAATCCTTTCTACGAGAGCACATTCAGCCTAAGGATGCATGCCTCTTTCACAATGTCTTCATATCCATTCTACTCTTCATTAACAATATGGTCCTCCCATAGCTTCTACTCGAAACTGTCTCTAGATAAAGCTAGATGCCTTAGCCAAGTTTTGTAGCCTTTGATGGTTGATAGTCAACCTTAGTAAAACCAAGGTTAATTTTCAATGGCTCAAAGAGTGTCCTATTTGATTTCCATTTTTACTTTCAAAGTGGGGAGATTGAGTCACCACCACTTACATGTACTTGAGTGTTTAGCTTTCAAGGTTCCAATTTATTTTGAGACTTACTCTCCAGCCTCAACAAGGTATACGGCTCCAGAGCCCTTCTATAATGTTAGTGTTTTCAACATCCCTTTTAGGACATTCAGTCCAATATGGAGCTTCTGGACAGCCTTATCAAACTCATGGTTTCATACAACTCCAAGGTTTAGGAACCATGTCTAATAAAAGACAATGTTGTCATGTCCCTTTCTAAGTGGTCATCAAAGGGGCAAAAAAGGGGACCCATGATAATCACCCATGGTATCTACCCATGTTCATTTTTGTGTAGCAACGAGAGGTATTCCTATATGCCTAAAAGATCTCCAAGTCGGACTAGAAGAATTATAAAAAATTAAAATTAAAATTATTTTTGGAGTGACATGTCGGCCCAGGAAGACAAGTCGGCCCAATCTATGGAGTGTGTCCCTTGGGTTATCACACCCATTTGACTTGTATAAATAGACATTGTGATATCTCAATTCCACAAAATGAAGAGCAATTTTTCTTCTCTTTGATTAGCATTCTTGGACAATCGCAAGTGTGGAGAAGGAGGATCCATTTGCCCGAGTTGATTGGTCATTGACCAAGCTTTTGAATTGTTGTTTGACCAAATTTTTGACTAGGCGTTAACTCAGACCACAAGATTGTTGACCGCAATTGACCACAAGGTTGTAGCTAACCGCAAGGCCATAATTGACTGCAAACCTTGACTGCATTCTAACCATACAGTTTGACCAGTTTAACCGACGAGTTCAGAAGTGATTTCTAACAAAGTTGCCCAGGGTTGACTAGTATGAGTTTGACCAAGTTTGACTAGTAATTGACTTAGATTATTGACACAAATTTCTAGACAAAATTGTTGATTTTGTAAACCTTGTTGAAGAATAAGTTCTCTTAAGAAAAGTTGTAGGGTTTTTCTCCCAAAGTTGGGTTTCCCAAGGTAAAATTTGTTGTCTTTATTGTGCATGGTTGCCTTTCTATGATCTTTACTATTTTCATTGCATTTGCTGTTGAGATTTTCTAAAGTGTAATTATTCAATGATAGTAATGGATAAATACTAGTTGGAAATCATTAGGAAGCAATTATCTAGCAGAAAATCATATTCTACTATACATCTTGTAGAAATTTCAACAGATATTTCGAATGACCCATGGTATTCGCCTATCATATTCTGATAGCTCGTGACTTTAAAGGGAAGACTAGAGCTCTCTCATGAACAGAAATTGGTTACTTGTCTCCTATTTGATTTGAGAGCTCTCGTAGCTTAGTGCAAGGGTGTGAACCCTAGTGAGGATTAGTCTTCGGTGGTGAGATATCCACCCTAGTTGATTTTAGATTGGTTCGGTGGTGAAACTATCCACCCTAGCCAATCAATACTAGTTTTGGTAGTGAAACTATCTACCCTAACTGGTCTAAAGGTGGAGCCATTCAGGTTTCACATTAGTGCATCGATGAGTTCATTGGAGAGGCCATTATCAACCATATATATATTCAGCCATTTGTTCCATCTTGTTGGTGCTTTAACAGGTTCTCAAATCACATTTGGCATGTATTTTCATATTCATATTTAATATAACAAGGCTGAGTTGTGTTGCTACTTTGGAAGATTTCTTGTGCTTACTGTCAAACAAGGGTTTCATGATAAATTGTATGCAATATGTTTGACGAAATGTCCTTACCTTGATAATTAGCAGAAATTCATTTGTCGCCTCATATTTTCAAAGTGTTTATTAAAATGTCTCAATGAAAATTTTGAAGACACTGCAAAATCTAGATTGGGATATTATATACATCAAGATATAGAGTGTTCAAGTTCTATTGCTTTGTCGCATCATCCATTCCAAGAGGACTATTCTCAAGCACATTGTCTAAGCTAACTTTGCAAGTCATCCGTTATGAATTTCGGTGATCTTGGCACTGGTTTCCCTCCTTCATCATGTCAAAAGCTTCATCAATTCTACTACTGATAGAGATCAATACCCTTACCTTGCCTATCACTCCTCAGAGACCATGGCCATTGCCTCTATTGTATCCTCCTAATACGACCATTATGGGTTTCTTGAGGTTACATACCTATTGCAGTTAGTAGGCATCTCGATGGGTGGGCTCCCCACATTTAGATATTGCTTGAATACCCATGGCCATCTCCTATCCAACAAGCAAAACCTAGACATGGCCTTTGGAGAGGGCATCCACCAAACGATATATTCAGGTCACTTGCGTAGCTCCACCCCATGAGCTCAAGCCCAAGATGGCCTTCTATGCAAAGCATTTCCTAGAGATGAGAGATGGCCTCATTATCAAACCAGCCTATACTCTTTGCCATTGGATGCATGCCCTGAGGATCCCTCTCAACCAAATCAAAGTTAGTTCTCATCAACTTTCGATGGAAGCCAATCACCATATTTCACAAGTGAATAGGACTTGTAGACTCTGCTACCTATAAGAGATTAAGACAAAGGAGCATTTATTTTTTTGAACCCGTGTCTATTATGAGATTTGAGGTCTATTCCACCACCTTTCTAGGGAGTTCCAAAACTCCCTCTCAATCTTCTTCAAATACCTAGACCAGCAATGCTTTGTTTATACATGAGAGAGGTTTCTAAGTTACGATCATTTATGCTTCGACCACCCACACCACCAAACACTACCAGGATGATTACCTACTTCTACCTAGTGCTCACACCACCACCAAAAGATAGGCAAAGAGCAGTGTCACCACCTCTATTTTAAAATTCATGAGACCTTGGGGATACCCTCGACCTCCACCCATGAGACCTTTGCAACAGTGTGAGGTCTAAACTCAAGACAGTTCTTTCGTTCACAACAAGCCCCCTCCATCTCAATAAAAAGCAGTCTCTTCTATGCAACATGTTGTATCAAATCTTCCAATACTTCAAGATTGTCCAGTGCATTAGGACAATTATCCATCAAGGATTTCTTCACGTCGGCCTTAGATGGTAGGAGAGATCCATTGATTATAAATACAAATTCAAAGGTTAGCAGCTTCCCCCCTCATCATCATTAGCAAGAGGTGGCTCCTCTAGGTGCCTCCAAACAAGACATTTCTTTCAAGTTCTTCGAAGGGTTTCTCTCTTCTATGGAACCCCTAGCTTTATATCTTTTTGTTTCCTTGAGGATAGATTTTGGATCCTAGTTCTTTGACATCAAAGGATAGATACGTTGGATGGTGTTTTCATTGATGTCAACTCCAGGAACTTGACTAGGTTTGACTTTGATTAAAACACCATCCATTGATGTAAAACGGTCGATGAACGCTTCTTATAATTGTCTAGATTACATCAAGTTGGAAGCTCCATTGTTGGATGGTTGAAAACCCAGGTCCTAGGGTTTGGATTCCCTAGACTGTGGAAATAATGTGACCTTGTCGAGGGTTATTGAAGTGGAAAATCATTGAGTTTGGTTTGAAGATCCACGTCATTGGATTTTCCTCGAAAGGATGTTTCCAGTGGTATGTGGCACGCCACGTAGTTCTTCACAGTTTGAGAGGTATTCAAGGTTGAAGTTGGGGAACCCAGTTGGTGGGCTAAAGCCCCATGGGGTGGTGTTATAGCACACATTTGTTGTTTAATAATTATTAAGTGCCTAGCATAAGGTTAATTACTATTATTAGTGGATTTATTATGAGGGATTATATCATCCTTCACCCTTAGCAAGTGCACTTAACCATTTAAATAGTGAAGAAACATATATATGTATCTCCCTCGAGGCCAGCCGCCTTCCTATCTTAGACCATAAGGCATATATCTCTCAAAAAAAAAAATTAACACTCATGGAACCTCTCCCTTCCTCCAACGGGTAGTTTCTAGGAACCCCTATCCAAGTCTATAAAAGGAAACTTAATCCTCTCCCAAATTATATTAAAACTCAACATATCTTCATAAAAGAATGCTCTGAACTTTTCAGCTTATCTGAAGATTTCTGAGGCAAATAGAAGGGTTCGAACTTCCTAAGGAGGCAGCGAAGATCTCTGAGGTAAGGACTATTTTTTTTGTTTTTGTTAAGGCTACATTTGATTGCAGGACAAGCGAAGTTCTTGGGTAGATGAACCTTGTGTCTCAGCCTCCATTCTGAGCATTTTTTGTGCACTCAACTGTCAAGAAACATTATTCCTTTTGAAGACTAGACCTTTCATGCCTGCGGTTCCTCTGAACATACATATTCTATGTTTTTGCCTAGCTTCAGCACTCAAAGCAGCCTCGACCCTCCTTGAGCATTTAACCTAAAGGAAAGCAAAATTCAGTGCTCATCTCTGATGCCTCTAAGACTCTGTTAGGGCATCAAGAAGCCCTCATCCCTGCGGCCTCACTCACTAACCACACCAATCATTTCGTTGGGTAGCTCTCGAGTATAGTTTTTGGCCCTCTTGCAGACCTAAAAAGCATTCAGATATGTGTTTTTTATTCTATGATAATTTCACCTTGGATTTTGGGGTTCATTTAAGTATAGGCTTGTAAGAATAAGAGTAATTCAAGTCTGGTCTAGGGCACATTATTTTCAGGACTATAATCTGAGCATATAGGCCTTAGGATATCCTTTTGAATCGTAGAGTATTTTCATACAAGTGTGCTGTCCTACATTAGATGAAACAGTTCAAAAGTATGTAAACCTTGTTTGAAGGAGAATTGTATTTGGCAGACCCTGGATCTGAAGTAGAAAGGTTGTTTAATCCTTCTCTGATTAAAGTTTGCAGTCTCCTCTTGAGAACTGAAGGTACTCAACGAAGTAAGAAGCAGTGTATAGGAAGTTTGTTCACCTACAGTTGTCAATATATGACTAATTCTCACCGCAATCTCATTATGTATTAGTGAACTTCAAGGATCAAATGCACTAACCCAATGATTGACTTCTCATCTACATAATAACAGTATACAGTGACCTTCACACCTACATGATAACTAAGTTTGACAAGAGTGAATGATATAACAATGGTAGTGATGTATGACACACAAGTGAAACATCTTAGTGACTTCACCTATAAATGGACTTAATAGTGACTTGATGAGATGCATGACTTGATAACAGAAGTGAAGCTTGAAGTCATCCTTATGGTGTTTTAGGACCCAAGAACTCCTATAGGCCTGTCCATAAATCCCAGGTTTTGGACCTGTGTAAGAAGTGCTGAACATAGACATAATTTTAATTGACAGTGTTGGTTGGTGACCATATTGATACTAAACTGACAGTGAGTACTTATGTCTCATATATAGTTATTGGCTTGACATACAACCTCACATGATGAATTTTGACTAGTAACGATCTACAGTAGCTTTGACAATCTTGACATGTTAACAGTGGCGTATTGACATACATACATACATACTTGAGAAGGACTTGACACATGATAACCTGACATATAATTGATGGTTGATTCAATAATAAGACATAAATATGCACCTTGTGAATTATCTATGATAGTGTGCATCTATAGTGAGCTTAGAAGGACAACAGTGTTTTATATGATAAATAGTTGACTTGACACAGTGACCTGATATAAGATAGAGACTTGACTTTGACTTGACATGACTTAGCAGTGATTTGAATTGGCTGTCTATGACATATGGTTGACTATATCAATAGAACTATTATGATTGTGATTTGACACATTGACACACTAACATGACATACAACCTTGTAATGCTAGACATAGACTTGTGACTGTGATGACCTAGGGATTTGTAATAGATGTGTTATAGTGATGACCTAGACGTTGTATTGTCTTAGTTGTAAATGACATAACAATGACCTTACAAGGCAACAGGTCTTTGAGGACAATATCACCTTGTTATACAGCTTATTGACATAAGTCATGGACAACAGTGTATGACTTGTGATCAGCGGTTGTAGTGAAAAGACATATGCTAGTAGCCCTACTCGGGCAGTATTTGAGAGCAAGTCATAGGGATGACCTAAGGCCTCTTGGATTGTGTTGATATCAGACACTTGTGTTCGGCACTTGCAGCAGTACAGGCAGTTTGATACAGTGATGTTTGGTAGCCAACTTTATGAACTCTTGAACAATTATTCATTCGTGAGCAGTGTAGTGCAGTGACGTGTAGTGGTCAGTGGTCAGTTTCGACAGTAACATGCAGTGATCAATTTGAGCAGTGATGTGCAGTGGTCAGTGGTAGCAGTTTGAGCAAAGATGAGCAGTGGTTAGGTTGGTCAGTTAACAGCTGATGTGACATCATTGATAAACAGAATTTGATGTGCAATTGATTAGTGGCTTGATTTGGCAGTGGTCAATGGCTACTAGAATTTGACAGAGTATACAGAGTAGCATTATCTTCATTACAGCTTTCTTATATTGATTCAGAGCACAGGGATCCAGCGTGAAAATTGTGAAACATGGTCTGTCGGCTCTTTAGGGTGGTGCAAGGCAGGCGATTGGAGTCACCTTCAGGTTGGTGCCTGAGAACACTTCAGGGTGGTGCTACAGTAGGCCAAAGCCTACAGCAAGGCATTGGTGCATCCTTTCAAACCAAGGCATTGGTGCATTCTTCAAGTTGGTGCCTGTAAACCAGGGCGTTGGTGCATCCTTCAGGTCGGTGCCTGTAAACCAGAGGGTTGGAGCCTCCTTCAGTTGTAGCTGAAAACTTGATGTAATTATTTTCTTTTAAAAAAGGAGAAGACAATTACTAAGAAGCATTCGATGGTTTTTAACCTAGAGGGGGTTTTCGACCTAAAAATCTTGTGTCTATTGTTTCTATCTTTTTGCATTATTGTATGGTGTTGTTTACTAGTTTTTCTATTTGATATTGAATAATAGTCAGCCTAGATCCATCTTAACTCTGGATCTACCAAGCGCCGAGAGGGATCAAATTTCTTTTCAATTTAAAAGAGGTTTGCATCTCAAGAGATTTGATCCCTTTCAACACTTGGTAGATCCAGAGTTAAGATGGATCTAGGCTCGTTTAATTATTAATTATAATTAATATAATTATAAATATAAATATTATTATTAATTTTATGTTTTTTTTTTTTTTTTTTACCAAGTCAAAATGTGAAACATTATAACATCTCTACCATATTGGGATCAAATGTTTATATAGGAGTTAAGTTTACTTATGAACCTCAAATATAAAGAAATTTTTTAATAAAAAGTGAATTGGGTGAGGGGAAATCTTGGATAAAATATAATATTACAATATTATATGTTACCCAATATTTATTACCAACCCCACCCAATCACACCTCAACCTAAATATTACAATTTACTCAATATTTCCCCACCCCTGCTAATTTTATAGTTGAGCTTGAGGGAAAATATTGGGTAAAATGTAATATTATAATATTATTTTACCCACAATAACCTAGTAAAAAATGGATGGAGATAGGAAAAATATTAGATAAAATGTAATAATTACATTTTTCCTAATATTCCCCCCACCTCCGAACATATGCAGACAATTGCCCAGCTATCAATATTTTTTTTTACCTTTGCAGGATACATGGATTCAATGCCATCATTTTCTACAGCGAATTATGTATCTAAATATAACATCAAACTAAGATGGATCTAGGCTAGTTTAATTTCCCCCTCAAATAGGTTATATTCCGCATTAATACCATGGATTCTTAAAACCATGGGTCAATACCATGGGCCATTTTTATTTTTTATTTTTACTTAATTTTTATAGGGTTATTTTTATTTGTTATTTTGTTATTTCTATTTTATGTTCACCGAGTTAAAATGTTTACATTATGTTACGTTACACATCTCTACCATATTTTAATTTTAATTTTATTTTGACCAAGTCAAAATGTTTACATTGTGTTATACATTTCTCACATACTGTATGTATTATATCCCGGCTCAATGAAGGAATCCCTCGTACTAATTTTTTTTCTTTTTTCAATTACTTTTTCTCATTACATAAAGTCTGATGTAAAATAAAGGTGTAAATTGAAGTATGTTATTTATGGTCCACATTGATTTTTGAAATAACATTATTAACTTTTTTTAAATAATGTTACACACAACATCTCTTGCATATACATATATTAGTCGACATATATATATATATATATATATATATATATATATATTAATTTTTTTAACGTAACGTTATGTGACATCTCCCTCATGTACTAGGTTGTAGAGCGCCTCTCGATGCAATAATATTGTTGAAGATTAATCAACGCTTCGAAAAAAAATTAAAAAATGTTGATTGGTAAGAAACATTGATTCACCCCCCTCTCAGTATTTCCAACAGGATATGCTTTTATAGGAGTTGCATTCTCACTCCCACCACATATTGTTTTTGATGTACCTAATAGTGCCTTTGACCTATTTATGGTCACTAATTGGCATTCAACAAATTATCTTATGTATGTGGATGCAAGAGTTTTGGCTTATGTCAGTGAACATTCTTTATTTATAGCTAGCTATTGCTTTTGCTTTTGCTTATGGAGGTTATGTTTGCAACCCACCTCTTTTCGAGTTAAGGCGTTATACAAATTGTTTACATTAATAGTAGTGTTCCGCTGGGATGCATCCACCATGTTTCCCACACACCGAGGGTGGGGGGCATCTGGGGAAACATTTCCTTACGTCCCCCTTTGGGGAAAACTTAGGGAAGTGCATGTGGAAACATTTCCCCAACAGGGGTGACTAAGCGCCCGAACGCCAAGGAGCTCCACCCCATGATTTGTTGTCCAACAAACGTTTAAGATAAAACAAAGATTTTGGATTCTAATTCTTTGACATCAAAGGATAGATATGCTTTTATAGGAGTTGCATTCTCACTCCCACTATGTATTGTTTTTGATGTACCTCGTAGTGCTTTTGACCTATTTATGGTCACTTGTTAGACATTCACAAAATTATCTTATGTAGATGCAGGGCAGCAAGTGTTTTGGCTTATTTCAACTAGCGTTCCTTATTTTTGGCTAGCTATTGTTTTTGCTTTTGCTTATGGAGGTTATGTTTGCAACCCATCTCTTTCGGTGTTAAAGCATTATACAAATTGTTTATATTGTTCCATGGGGGTACGTCCCCCGAGGCAAGGGGTGTTGTAACATATTCTTAGCAAAATGAGACACTAAAAATTTTGAGCTTTATCTGCTTATTTTTGTGGCTCAAGCATCCTTGCATTCCGAAAACTATTCCATCTCTCAAAGCTTTCATTGGAAACTTTCTCAAGTTTTTTGGCCCTATACTACAAAAGTATGAAGATTTGGTCGGCAGCCTTGCAAGAAAAAAACCTTCTTGGTTTCTTTGAAGGTCCGGAAGGGTTAAGAGATGATGATATGGTTGTTTTGTAGGTGAAAAGTTTAGGCCCAGCAATCATGAAATTGCCATCTCCATGACAAAGCATTTCCTTGATAATGCGAAGGTTTGTTGTATAGCAGAGAAACTAGTTATCCGGTTTACAAGATCAATTTTCATCATTCGCTGCTGCAAAAAGGTGAAGTTACTAGTGCTAGAAAGTGGAATTCTCAAAGCTTGCTTAGAGTGATGTAATTCATATTGATTTGGGCACCACCAACTCATGTGTGGCAATCATGGAAAGGAAGAACCCAAAAGTAATCGAATATGGTCTCATTAAGTGATGGTTTGTTTGTCAAATGATGACTACATCAATACTCATGGATACCACTCCACGAATTGAAGCTTATAAAAGCATTAAACATTACTTTGAAAACATAGAAGTAAACTTGATGCTTAGCATTAACCGCATGCAGATTTCTCTTGATTGGTAACCCCATCCAAATGATCAATGGCTATCATTAAAAGTAGACTCCCCCCCCACATGCTCAATGTTTAACAGAGGGGGGGCGGGGCGGGGTGGTTTGTGATTCGTTGTTTTGTTGAAACAACTTTTGAATACGTGGCACACACGGGGAAATAGTGGAGCCCACCCTCACTGGTTTCCAAAACTGTTAGGATCCCCTCCGCATTCTGCTAGTATGTGAATTAGGTGGCTTGTGTAATGTCCCCATTTGTATTTTCCTCCACGGTAAAGCCAGAGTGGATTTCCAGGGCAGGTGATGGTCAGGTCAATGGAGTAGGACTATGTCATCAGGGGTCCCGATGGTGTTTTGAGGAGCTTTTATGGGGTCCGATGGCATTCGCTTGGCATATTCATCATCATGAGCAGTTCCGCACATCTTGTTTTTGGTTCTGTGACTTTCCAATAATTCCCGTAAAACAGGGTTATTATTGGCATAACTTAATTAATTATGCTCGAGGTGGCATTCCGAGGAGATAAATTGATGGAACACCTTAGTGTAATAGATCGTTGGAACCAAAACGAGAAGATCTACAGGATGGAACGTTGAGAAGTGACTTCCAGTGGCCGAAGTGTAAAAATTGGCAACTATGGCCAAACTCCACATGGGTCATCTAATTTATGGCAGTTGATATTTTTCTTGGATTCCTCTCTCCGAGAGGTGTACGATTGGTCTAAATATCATGTGATTATGACATGTACAAATGAAGTTATGAATTTATTTTGATTATGGTCAAATTGTCAAGGTCTGCCAGCAAACTTATGTGGGCTCAGAAGCCCAACAGTTACGTCTATTCATCCTCAACGTTGCATATAAATAGAAGGTGACTTAGCCTCATTTGGACACTAATCTTCACACTTCTCTCTCTCTCCTCATTGATTGAGTACGAATTTCTGGGCCTCTCTCTCTCCACACATCCGAAATTTCAAGAGACCGAAATTCTAGACAGTTTGACCAAGCATTGACCAGCATGCGTTGACCTCCTTTGACTGCGTTTTTGTGAGGGCTAACTCTGTTTGGGCAGGCCACATTTCTGGGCACAGAAATCAAGGCTAAATGTTGATTGTTGACCAGCATTGACTGCATCTAGGGCTAACCGCAGGTGGGCTATTTGACCAGACTTTGATTGGGCTGAACTTCACTATTTTGAGGGTTGTTTTATCTTGCTGTTTGGAGGCTGAAGTTGACCGATTTGTTGAGGGTCAAATCTGCCTTGTTGACCAGTGTTGACTTTTCTGGTTAGGGCTCTTTTGTTGTTGTTATAAATTATCAAATTTGTAAATTGTACTATCTCTCTATGCTGAACTATTGAAGACTAAAAGAAGATTTGATCAAGGGTTTCCCCACATTGGGGTTTGTACCTAGCTGGTGCCACATCTCAGTGAAACAAGAATCGGCGATTAATCGGCAAAATCGCGATTCGAACTCGGCTCGGCCATGAAACGATCCGACCTAAATCTTTGCGAGTCAAATCGTGTTGACCGAGTTTGACTCGTGGTGAACGCGAGTTTGACTTGCGAGTATGGCGATTATTCTGATTCTGCGTTTTTTTGCGAGTCCCGCCAATTTTGCGTTTTGGTTTATCGGGTTTTGGGTTTCGGATTGTAGCGTAACGCGTTTATAACTTTATCGGTTAGCTGTTTCAATGTTTCATTATGAATCATAGTCTCGAGTCCGCAAAGTCCTCAGTCGACACCGCCGCAGAGCCGGATTGCTGAAGCCTGGGATATTCATATACCTGCGTGAGCCTTCAGCCTTGAGGTAACCTGCGTAGATAGCCCCGATTTTATTCACATAGTCACGTAGAGGTAACCTGCGTGAGCCTTAAGCCTTGAGGTAACAATGTTAAGCGGGGCTGTTTTTATTTTATTTTATGGCATACAACAATAATGCCTGCACTGTCACATTTATAAAATTTAAATATAGCAACTGTCACATTTATAAAATTTAAATATAGCACTGTCACATGTATATAACTGTAACAGCCTTAATGCAGTGACATTGTGATTTTGACTCTATATGCACTTTACTGTTGTTCCTTGTTGGAGCTTTAAAAATTACTGGCTGTCAATCAGTATCAGCACTTTTCGCACTTGTTTATGTACTCAACCATGCACATTTCAGTGCTGATGTCTGCATTTAAGAGTTGCTTCCACCAACAGTTCTTCACGAGATGCTACTGATCATGACATTGTAACTTCCCAGCAGTTCAAAACATAATATCATAATTCATTCACTTAAAGATTTATCACTTTTACATAGCAACAACATTGTATGGCTCTTAGATTTTATTTCATTCACGACATTTCTATCTGTTGGGTTCAATAATTGTCTTGTCAAAAATTTTAGTTATCGTCATCGGTTGATAATACTAATAAACTTAACATATAGAGTCTAGAAGTATGACCGAGTGGTAGATTTGTTAAAACATGAAAGGAGACTTAGCATAGTTTTGAAGTTGTTGATTAAAATTTAATATGGCTAAAACATCAATGTTCCCCATTTAATTTTTAATGTGCTTTAGGATGTAAAATTATAAGTGACCATGAACTGTGACGGGCGTGAGAATGCATTGAGAAAAGCTCTTTCAAAATTCAAACGTCATATATACAGAAACAATTATTTACCCCGAGAGTGATATCCAAGTATTTTGAACTTCAAAGTTCATACACAGTTTTGATTTGCCTCAGTGTTTCACTTAGGAGTCGAGAAAATCTTTCTGGAAATATTAATAAGCAAAGTTACAAACATAACATGACGATGCAAGGAAGTCATAAAGGATAAAAGTTTTCGAAAAAAGTGAAGAAAGTAGGAAAGCATGCAAGGATGACCTAAAGGCTAAAATACTCATAAGTGTTGAGAATCTGAGATTCACAAGTGTTTTCAAGAGAATCAAACAGAACCAAAACCAACCCAAATTCTGCAAAGAAGAAAGAGTTAAACAACAGTAGGGCAGCCAAAAGAGGTGCAGCCCTACAGAGAAAAATAAACCCCAGCACAGGTACACTAGAGAGAGAAATAATCCAAGCACAACATAGATCAAAGTTATAGACTTGACAGTGATTTGACACATATATTTGATACATGGCAGAGATCTAAGTGATCTTGCAGCAATCTTCATATGCATAGATGACAGATGATGGCACTTTCTTGGTGTGCTTTTGTGCCAATTTTTAGAGCTATGTTGTGCTCCATTGAATAAAACCAGGGTTCTGCATGTTTTCTGGTTTTATTGAAAGGCAACATTTCTATATGTTTACAACTTTACTGACATCTGTCTTCATTTAATTTTTTAAATTTCTAGCATATTTTAAATTTTTGGATCATTTTTAAATTTGATTTTTTGTTGTCTTTCACAGGAGCCACAAATTAAATAGAAGCCACAACTCCAAATCTTAACAGAAGCCACAAATTAAACACAAGTTCAAAGCAACAACAATGCCGAGAGAGATGGACTTTGCTTGGGCTTATTGTGACAAGATTCCCGGAAAATCCAAGCTCCATTGTAAATTTTGCAAAAAGGAATGTAGTGGAGGCATTTATAGATTCAAGTTCCACCTTGCACAAATACCTGGCCATGATATAGGTATTTGCGGCAAGGTTGACGATAATGTCAAATACCAAGCAGCGTTGGCCCTTGAGATGTTAGATCAGCATAATGCCAAGAAAGCAAAGCAAAATACTGAAATAGGAACTCTTGGAGTTGATACTTTTTCTACCACTAGCCCCATGTCACCTCACTTTGTTGAATCCTCAATGTCGTTCCCAAGTTTTCCACACATGCCTCCAAGGCCAAGTCAAACTCAAAGCCATGCGAGTCCTTCGACTCCTTCCTTCAACACTGGAGGTGGAAACATAAACACCTTTTTTGCTCCCCGCACAAAACCCGGTTCCCAACCTACCTTGGATGGCACTGGTTGGAAAAAAAAATATCTATAGTCAGGCAAGGAAGACCATTGCTAACTTTTGGTACTATTCTGACATACCTTTCCAATGTGCCAGAAGTCCTTATTGGCAAGCTATGATTGATGCAATTGCTGTTGCAGGTCCAAGGTTCAAAGCCCCTACATCAGAGAGCCTTAGGATAGATATGTTGTTAGAGAGTGTTGAAGATGTCATGCTTGTGCTAGCTGAGTTTCGTTCATCATGGGTAGAAACAGGGTGCACCATCATGAGTGATGGATAAAAAGATCAGAGGAATAGAACTTTAATAAATTTCCTTGTATCTTGTCCCGCAGGCACAATGTTTCTCAAATCAGTGGATGCTTCAGACAAGGTTAAGATTGCCCAACTTATCTGTGAAATGATGGAGGAAGTCGTTCAAGAAGTGGGAGAAGAACATGTTGTACAAATTGTCATCGATAATGTAGCTAATTATATGGCTGCTGGTAGACTTTTTGAGATGAGGCACCCCACTATTTTTTGGACCTCTTGTGCTGCCCATTGCATAGATTTAATGCTTGAGGACATTGGTAAGCTTCATTGGATACATGAGGTTGTGGAGAAGGCAAAATCCATAACCAAATACCTATAAAACCACACTATTGTCCTAAACACTATGATAATATACACTGAAGGTAAAGAAATTGTTCGACCTGCAGTGACTAGATTTGCAACAAATTTCATATCTTTGCAATCTGTGGTTGAGCAAAAGATAAATCTGAAGAGGATGTTGAAGAGGATGTTCTTGGGACCTGAGTGGATGGGATCTAAACATTCCAAGACCCCTGAAGGCATCGAAATTGCTGCACTTGTGTTTGATGATGGCTTCTGGAGAGATGCCGAAGAGATTATTGCTGTGACGGAGTCCCTTGTTAGAGTTCTCAGGTACTTCAAGTCTTTTAACTTTTTCATTTTTTAAATTTCATTTCAATCTTCTTTTTATTTACAATGTTTCATATTTCTTTAAATTTGAATGCTTGAACTTTCAGGATGGTTGATGGTCACAAACCCGCTATGGGTTACATTTATGAGGCGATGGATCTCGCAAAGGAGGCCATCAAAAGAAGATATGGGGATGATGAGACAAAGTATATGCCTCTTTGGGACATTATAGATGCACGTTGGGATAGGCAATTGCATTCCCCCTTACATGCTGCTGAGTACTTCTTAAACCCACAATATTTTTATGATAAGAGCAAATTTAATGAGGATGGGGAGGTTAGCAGAGGACTTATGACATGCATGGAAAGGTGCTTCCCTGATCCAGAACAACAAAGTCGTGTCTTTTCCCAACTACAAGATTATAGGGCACCATCTAAATTGTTTGCCTATACCAGTGCTATAAGACAAAGGTCTAAGATGTTGCCAGGTACCCAGCTTGAAGGCTTCATCAATTCATTAAATTTGTTTAAACTTTATTTTGTATGTTAAATGTTTTATTAAATTTTCTTTTCTTTTTAAGTTTTTACTATTTACTAATTTAGTACTTCTAGTCTTCTACTCACAAACCCTTACCACTTGCTAGGTCTTTGGTGGCAAAATTTTGGTAGTGATACGCCAGATTTGAAGAGATTTGCCATTCGAATCTTAAACCAAGCATGCAGTGCTTCAGGTTGTGAACGCAACTGGAGCATGTTTGAGAAAAGACATTCTAAGAAGCACAATCGATTGACACAAAAATGCTTGAATGACCTTGTATTTGTCCATTACAATCTACGACTTCGCAACAAACAAATACAAGGTGAGATTCGAGAGCTTGAATTTGAAGGTTTCATAATCTAGTTCGTACTTTAAAGTTCAAACTTCAAACTTCAAAGTGAAACTTTAATTCACATTTCAATGTCTCATGATAATGACAGGTATGGATCATTCACCAATCGACCTTGAAGAGATAGATTTGCAAGCTACAAATGCGGCAGACTGGGTTCAATTAGATGAGCCTCCTCTTTTAAGCCTTCATGACTTGGAGAACTTTGAGATTCAAGCAAGCGAAGGAGTGGAAGGAATCGCTTCTAGTTCCCACTCTTAAGAGTCTTAGACTCTTAGTTGCTGATTTTTTCTGATTAGTATGCAGTTTTTTGTCAACTTTTAGAAGCATATGCTTCTAAGGACTCAAGACTCAGTGCTTTGGATCATGTTTGGACTCATAACATATATGAGATACTTATTTATTCATGATATTTTGGACATCTATTGATATTATGCATTATTTGGACATGCCTTTACCCAATATTAATGAAAAATGGTTTTTTTAATTCAATATATGTGTATATTTTTATTTAATGAATTCAACGATTTTTTGCCGATTTTTTCCCGATCCGATTAAAACTCTTCGCTCTTTTGCCTCGCCGATTTGTTGCCGATTCCAAGTCTAGTAACATTGCCACATCTTGTGTCCTCTTGTCTTGGCTTGTCTTCTACTGTTCATGTTTATGTTTTACCTGCATTTTACTATCATGTTGATGTGATTGCTAATCTGAATATTGGTACTGGGCTAATAAAGAAATTGAAGTAAACTTGCTCTAAAGCATAGAACATACCATTGTTGCCTAAAATTAACATGGTATCAGAGCTGAGGTGAAGACAAAGCCCAAGCAAGAGTGAAAGAGCTATCACCAAAGACAGTTGGACAATGACAAAAGGTTCAAAGGATAAAGACAACCTCCATTATAAATCTGACTATCATGGATGGAAAATGTCTCTTGATTTGACCTTGGAAGAAAAAGAAGTGATGGACTATGTGCAAGGTAAAATCCCTGAACCTCCTTCAAATGCCCTGGTTGCTGCGAAGACCAAGTACAATAGGGTTGAAGTCAAAGCAAAGAAGATTATCAGGGATTCCACTGACGAACATCTAGTGGCCTAAATCTCTGAATTGAAGACGTCCAAGGAGATCTACGACAGGTTGGTCGGCATGTTCAAGGTTAGTAATGCTAATCAAATGTTATTTCTCAGGAATAAGTTGAAGGATATTAAGAAGAGCAAGGACGAGGATATTCAATCCTATTTATTGAGGATTACTGAGATCAAGAATGATCTACTCTCGATTGGAGAAGTCATTCCTTACAAGGAACTTACTCTCACCACCCTTGGAGAACTCCCACCTGAGTGGTATGTATTTAGAACCACCGCCCTCAACAATAATAGAATTCCAGGGTTTGAAGAATTGATGTTGAGATGCGTTCAAGAAGAAACAAGAATGGTGGAGCAAGAAATGCCTTCTAATAGAAGCAACCCCACTGCATTCTCCGCTCATGCCAAAAGGAGAAATAATGTAGGGTCTAAAGGTCATTTCCATGGAAAGCCTGGATCTAAGGGAGGGAGGAAGGGCAGGTGCTTTGTTTGCAATAAGTTTGGCCACTATGCAAGGGAGTGTCCAAATAGAAGGGACACATTGCATGATGATGATCACAATCATTCCAGGGGCAACTTCAACAACAACAATCAAAGGAATGGCGGGTCCAATGGCAAAGGAAAAAGGAATGCAGGACATCAAGGAAATGGTCGACCCTCCAAGAAATCAAGGAACTCCAGGTATGAAGAACCGAATGTTGTTAACAATAAGCAAAAAGAGTACTATCTTATATCGGCCCTCTTCACTGCCTCTCCTCCAGACACTTTGGGAAATTGGTTGATTGATAATGGTGCCTCAAGGCAATTCACCGAATACAAGGAAGCCCTCTCTAATCTGATATAAAATGAGACAAACTTGGATATCATCCTTGGAGACGATACCACCTATCTCGTGAAAGGAGTAGGGAATGTTACCCTTCAATTGAATCAAGGTAACACTATTCATTTGCAAGAAGTACTATATGTACCTGATCTCAAGAAGAACCTGGTGTCCATTTCAGCCATGGAGGACAAAGGATTCAAGGTGGCATTCATCGATGGAAAGGTATGTGTTTGGAAAAGAAATTTTAAAGATGCTTTTACTCTTGGCTTCACAGTTGACACTTTGTATCAAGTTGAAGGAAGTCCATTGGGAGCCATGTCTTGCGACACGTCTCTACAATCTGAACTATGGCATCGAAGGTTTGCCCATCTTCATTATAAGGCCCTAACCGATGTGAGACATATGGTGACAGGTATGCTCGAGTTCAAAGTAGAGCATGAAGGTGTATGTCCGGGATGTGCCGAAGGAAAACTTACAAGGGGACCATTCCCCTCAAGTAAAACCAAGACCACAGATATATTGCAATTGATCCACTCCGACATATTTGGTATGATGCCCGTAAACTCTTTGGGAGGATACTTATATTATCTCACATTTATGGATGATTATTCTCGCAAGACCTGGATCTACTTCTTGAAGAAGAATGGTGAAGTGTTCCCCTGGTTCTGACACTTCAAAACCTTGATCGAAAACCAATCTGAGAAGAAAATCAAGATATTGAGGACTGATAATCGGACCGAGTACGAATCCAATGAATTCCAAGATTATTGCAGAGAAGCTGGCATTAAGAGGAAGACTGCAACGCCATAGACTCTTGAGTAGAATTCTGTGGCTGAAAGGAAGAATCGCTCTATTGTAGAAGCAGTTTGTGACATGCCTCATGATCAAGGCCTTCTGAAGTTCCTATGGGCTGACGCTGCAAATATTGCCATGAGCACTATCATTCAAAATGAGCCTTCATCATTCGAAGAAGTCGTGAAGCATAAAGTATGGAAGGATGCTATGAATGAAGAATACGAGTCAATTATGAAGAATGATGTATGGGATGTGGACCCTAGACCCCAAGACATATCGGTTGTCACCTCTAAGTGGCTCTACAAAATCAAGCATGGAGCTAATGGAAATGCAGAAAAGTTCAAGGCTTGCTTTGTTGCTCGAGGCTTCTCTCAAAAGGAAGGTGTAGATTACGATGAGATATTTGCACCTGTTGCCCGATACACCACCATCCGCTCGATCATAGCCCTTGCTACCTCGCAAGGATGGAACCTACATCAGATGGTTGTCAAGACTGCTTTCTTGCATGGTTCAATCAAAGAGGAAATCTATGCGGAACAACCGGAGGGGTTTGAGGTTCATGATCGGGAATCTCATGTATGCAGATTGAAGAAATCTCTCTATGGATTGAAGCAAGCACCTCAGGCTTGGTATTGTTGGAATTTCTAAGTCTAACCGTTAGAAATTCTTCCTATACTATCTGATTTATTTCTTCCTACTTGTTCAGTTACTTAACAAGTTATTTAACATGTAAATACTGAAAATAAATACAAGTACAGTATCAACAAATACAGATCATCAACTGAAAGAAACAAGCACACAAGTTGTTGAAATTTGGTACCGAAGGACAGGTGGTTCCCTAAGGCTTTGATCTTTGGCCTAGGGAAAAGTGTCCAAAAGAATTTAATTTTTCTCCTAAAGTAACTTTATAATTTTTATAAAGTTAAATCTAATTTGAAAGTGACTTTAAGTGATAAAGTTACTAAGTCTAATTTTAAAGTGACTTTATAAAGTCAATGAAAAATTAGAAAGGAAAAAGTGACTTTGGAAATAAATGACTAAGTGGGTCTTTATTAAAGTGGGGTGAATTAAAAAATAGAAAGTGAGATTTAAATGAGCATTTAATCTCAGCCATTGATCTAAATCTATTTCAGCCATTGGATTTAGGGATCACCCAAAAGTCATTTAGGGTTGGGTTAAGGGAGGAAAAGGAGGAAAAAGATCATTCATTCTTTCATGAGCAGATTGAGAGAAGGAGAGCAAGAGAGCAAGGGAGATTTCTGGGCGGTGTAACAGCAAAGCTGAAAGCGGTGTAACAGCAAAGCTGCAAGCGGAGTTACAGCAAAGCTGAACGCAGAGTAACAGCAAAGCTGCACGCAGAGTTACAGCAAAGCTGAACGCAGAGTTACAGCAAAGCTGCACGCAGAGTTACAGCAAAGCTGCACGCAGAGTTACAGCAAAGCTGAACGCAGAGTTACAGCAAAGCTGCACGCAGAGTTACAGCAAAGCTGAACGCAGAGTTACAGCAAAGCTGCACGCAGAGTTACAGCAAAGCTGAACGCAGAGTAACAGCAACGCTGCACGCAGAGTAACAGCAAAGCTGCAAGCGGTGTCACAGCAAAGTTGAAAGAGGAGTAACAGCCACAGCAACGGTGTAACAGCAACGGTGTTTCAGCAAGGCTGAGATAAGTTGTAAAAGTCTGTTTGTTGATTTTTTGCTGAACATTTCTCCTACTGTAAAAAGGCATTTTCCAGAAATAAAGAAGAGCTCTCAAACTGGTTTTCCCCAAGAGTTGTAGGGGGTTTTTCCAGGGTCAAGTTGACCAAAAATCTCTGTGTTTAAATGTGTTTTAATGGCTGTTTATTACTGCTGATTTTTATTTCTGCAATTTCCAGCATTCTGTAAAATTTCCAGAATTTGTGTTTTCAGCAATATTTATTTTTTCCAGCTTGTTGAATGTATGGTTATGGGAAAGGGCATTTAACTATATGGGAGAAATAAGGAGAAACTGAAAACCGGGGTGGGAAATCAGAAATTTCTACATGGTATCAGAGCTTGAGTGCTGAAGGGCAGTTTGGGACAGCAAAAGAGAAAAAATACAGCTGCTGATTTTTCACTCAGAAAATTCCAGCAAGCTGATTTTTCATAAACAGCAGGTTTATCTTTACCACAGCAGTGCTATTTTTCAGTTTTAAGACAGCAAGATGTCATTGGGATTGAGGGTGGAGGATAGGTTGGATGGGCATACAAATTACAGCGTTTGGAAGGAGAGAATGCAGAGTATCTTTGAGGAGGCAGAAGTCTGGGATATCATGGTGCATACAGCACAGCACCCGGTTGTTGTGCCTACTGATGCTACTCAGTTGGCAGCTTATAATAAAAAGAACAACAAGGGTAAGAGGCTGATTCTAGACGGAATCAAAGATCATTGCATTCCTCATGTGAGAGGAAAGAGCAATGCCCATGAGATGTGGACAGCATTGTCCAATCTCTACCAGAGTACCAATGAGAACCGGAAGATGGTCCTGAAGGAGAAACTGAAGAACATTAAGATGGGGAATGATAGTGCAGCTGGATATCTCACAAAGATTACCAATGTGAGAGATGAGTTGGCAGCGATTGGAGAGGCCATTCCATCCACTGAGTTGGTGCGTATTGCAGTGAATGGCCTCCCCCGTTCATGGTTGAACTTTGCTGATGGGGTTTGTGCACGTGAGACCCTTCCCACATGGGAGAGGTTTTGGGATGATTGTATTCAGACAGAGATCAGGAAAGGACAGCTTGGGGCAGCCAAGCCAGTTGAGCAGGATGAGGACGTAGCACTGATGGCAGGAGGCAAGAAAGGCAAAGGGAAGAAGCAGGCTTCCACAAGCGGTGGTGGAGGCAAAGGCAAAGGTAAAGGTAAACAGGGGAACACACAGAAGGACTATTCCAAAGTGAAGTGTTGGAATTGTCAGAAGATGGGACACTATGCAGTTGTGTGTCCGGAGAAGAAGAAGAAGAAGGGGAAGAACCAGGACGTGGCAGCTTCAGCAGAGATTGAGGACTTTGCAGGTCGTTTTGATCGGGAGTTTGCGTTCACTACATGTGAGTCCTCTAGTGCAGGATCACTTGCCACACAGGTTCAGAGGGAGCATGCTTTTCCCTCGATTAGCGGAGCATCTACAGGTATCTGGTATGTGGACAGTGGGGCTTCACGTCACATGACAGGAGTCCGGGAGTACTTCTCAGAGCTTTCAGAGAGTGGCACTGATATTGAGGTAGTACTCGGTGATGACAGAGTTGTTAGAGCAGTCGGGGTGGGGACAGTGACATTTCAGAGGGAGTCCAAACCTCCCTTGAAGGTGTCAGAGGTTCTTTATGTGCCAGGGATGAGGAAGAACCTCATATCCGTCTCAGCTTTGGAGGACAGAGGATATGAGGTACTGTTCAGGGAAGGACAGGTGTTGATGTATCCCAGGGGCTCTCCAGCTGATTCAGCTAGAGTGATAGGTGTACGCCATGCAAAGGTGTACAAGTTTGCATTCCAGCCCCCTTTGGCATTGAGTTGTAGTACCGACAGCAGAACTAGCAGTTCTGAGCTGTGTGAGATTTGGCACCGCAGGATGGGGCACATGTCACATGGAGCCTTGAGGACATTGCGGGAGATCACTACAGGTGTGCCAGATTTCAGTACTGATCACCATGATACTTGCAGAGGTTGTGCGATGGGCAAGTTTGCCAAATCCCCTTTTCCCAGCAGTGACAGCAGAGCGACGGGGATACTTGATTTGATTCATTCCGATGTGAGCGGTCGGATGTCTCATGTTTCCTTGAGTGGATATGAGTACTATGTCTTATTCATTGATGATCACTCCAGGAGGACCTGGATTTATTTCTTGAAGACCAAGAGTGAGGTCTTCAAGCGGTTTCAGGAGTTCAGAGCTCTTGTGGAGACTCAGACAGGTCGAAAAATCAAGTCCCTGAGGTCGGACAATGGAGGAGAGTACACCCTTGGAGAGTTTGTTGACTATTGTGCAGAGGCAGGCATTAGGAGGGAGTTCACTGTTCCTTACAACCCCCAGCAGAACGGGGTTGCGGAGAGGAAGAACAGATCCATCATAGGGGCTGCCAAAGCCATGTTACATGATCAGGGGTTGCCATTGTTCTTGTGGGCAGAGGCCTGCAACACAGCTGTTTACTTGCAGAACAGGAGTCCGCATCGTGCCTTGGGGCACATGACTCCGGAGGAGGCTTTCTCTGGGAAGAAGCCTGATCTTGGTCATCTTCATATCTTTGGATGCATTACATACTCCTATATACCCAAGGAGAAGAGGACCAAACTAGAGCCCACCGCAGAGAAGGGTATCTTTGTGGGCTACAGTGAGACCTCAAAGGCCTTTCGGATTTACATTCCTGCACAGAGGAGAGTTGTTGTCAGACGGGATGTGAAGTTCGAGGAGGACAGGGCCTTTAGGAGGTCACGGGAGTTAGAGTATCTGGATCAGCCAGACCCTCAGCAGCAGTTGAGTCAGTCGCAGGGATCCAGTGGGCAGGGATCAGGAGGATCCGGAGGTACATCTATGAGGATGTCAGGTCCATCAGTGAGCAGTGGCTCGCCGAGCCAGAGGGGTGGTGCTCCGGGCAGCATGCAGAGCAGTTCACTAGGGAGTCCACTGATGGACAGTTCACACGGTACCTCAGCTTCTACAGGTTCAGGTGCAGGCAGGAGGACAGCAGACAGACAGTCAGGAGTTCAGGCTACTGATGGGGATGAGGAGGAGGAGTTTCATTCTCCTATGGGAGAAGCATGCTCAGGGAAGAGGAAGCCCAAGTGGCTTAAGGACACCTTGAGAGATGCCACATCTGTTGCTGAGCCGAAGAGGCCGGTCAGAGAGAGTAGACCACCTGAGAGGTTTTGTAGCTATATGGCGATGGTTACCAACATCCTTGACTCTGAGCCTTCTAGCTATGAGGAGGCAGCTAGCCAGCAGGTCTGGAGAGAGGCCATGCAGGAGGAGTATTCTTCTATCATGAAGAATGATGTTTGGGAGGTGGTGCCGAGGCCTGAGGGCAAATCCGTGGTTACTTCCAGATGGCTTTACAAGGTAAAGCATGCTGCAGATGGCAGCATTGAGAAATTCAAAGCAAGGTTTGTGGCTAGAGGGTTTTCCCAGGTAGAGGGAGTTGATTATGAGGAGACCTTCGCTCCCGTGGCTCGATATACTTCGATCCGCTCCATTATATCGATAGCAGCAGAGATGGGTTGGAAGATCCACCAGATGGATGTGAAGACCGCATTTCTCAATGGCTTCATACAGGAGGAGGTGTACATTGAGCAGCCACAGGGCTTTGAGGTGCATGGGAAGGAGTCCCATGTGTGCAGATTGAAGAAGGCCCTTTATGGCCTGAAGCAAGCTCCCAGAGCTTGGTACTCCAAGATAGATGCATACTTGCAGGGGATGGGTTTCACAAAGAGTGAGGCAGATCCGAACCTTTACTTTATTGTGATTGGTGAGGAGCCTCTCATTCTGGTGCTGTATGTGGATGACTTGATCATTACAGGTGCAGAGAGACTCATAGAGCACTGCAAGAGAGATCTTGCGGCAGAGTTTGAGATGAAGGACATCGGCTTGATGCATTACTTTTTGGGTTTGGAGGTGTGGCAGGAGGAGGGGCATTTCTTCTTGGGGCAGGGGAAGTATATTGTGGACATCCTTAGCAGATTCCACATGGAGGATTGTAGACCCATGTCGACACCGATGATCACCAACTGGAAGAAGCTTCATGCTTCGGATTCCGAGTTGGTGGATCCCACATTGTACAGGCAGCTGATTGGTTCCTTGATGTATTTGGTCAACACCAGACCAGATATCTGTTTTGCAGTCAACACGATGAGTCAGTTTATGTGTGAGCCTAGGAAGGTTCACTGGGTGGCTGCAAAACACATTTTGCGGTACTTGCAGGGGACAGTGGATTATGGTCTGGACTACAGGCAGGGAGATGGAGTGAGATTGGCAGGATACACTGATTCTGATTGGGCAGGTTGTGCTTCTGATAGGAAGAGCACTTCAGGGTGTTGTTTTGGGTTGGGTTCAGCAATAGTGTCATGGTTCAGCCGGAAGCAGCAGTCAGTAGCACTGAGTTCAGCGGAAGCAGAGTATATGGCAGCCAGTCTAGCTAGTTGTGAGGCCATCTGGCTTCGCAAGATGTTGTTTGGCTTATTTGGTCAGCCGTTGAGACCTTCAGTGATTTACTGTGACAATCAGAGTTGCATTAAACTCACGGAGAATCCAGTATTTCATGACAGGTCAAAGCATATCGGGATCAGATATCATTTCATCAGAGACCATGTTCAGAAGGGAGCTGTGAAGCTTGAGTATATTTCCACTGATGAGCAGGTTGCAGATATTCTTACCAAAGCCTTACCACGGGGCAAGCATGTCTACTTCAGAGACAAGATGGGTGTGGTGAGGAACACCTTCCTCGGTAAGAGGGAGTGTTGAAATTTGGTACCGAAGGACAGGTGGTTCCCTAAGGCTTTGATCTTTGGCCTAGGGAAAAGTGTCCAAAAGAATTTAATTTTTCTCCTAAAGTAACTTTATAATTTTTATAAAGTTAAATCTAATTTGAAAGTGACTTTAAGTGATAAAGTTACTAAGTCTAATTTTAAAGTGACTTTATAAAGTCAATGAAAAATTAGAAAAGAAAAGTGACTTTGGAAATAAATGACTAAGTGGGTCTTTATTAAAGTGGGGTGAATTAAAAAATAGAAAGTGAGATTTAAATGAGCATTTAATCTCAGCCATTGATCTAAATCTATTTCAGCCATTGGATTTAGGGATCACCCAAAAGTCATTTAGGGTTGGGTTAAGGGAGGAAAAGGAGGAAAAAGATCATTCATTCTTTCATGAGCAGATTGAGAGAAGGAGAGCAAGAGAGCAAGGGAGATTTCTGGGCGGTGTAACAGCAAAGCTGAAAGCGGTGTAACAGCAAAGCTGCAAGCGGAGTTACAGCAAAGCTGAACGCAGAGTAACAGCAAAGCTGCACGCAGAGTTACAGCAAAGCTGAACGCAGAGTTACAGCAAAGCTGCACGCAGAGTTACAGCAAAGTTGAACGCAGAGTTACAGCAAAGCTGCACGCAGAGTTACAGCAAAGCTGAACGCAGAGTAACAGCAAAGCTGCACGCAGAGTTACAGCAAAGCTGAACGCAGAGTAACAGCAACGCTGCACGCAGAGTAACAGCAAAGCTGCAAGCGGTGTCACAACAAAGTTGAAAGCGGAGTAACAGCAACAGCAACGGTGTAACAGCAACGGTGTTTCAGCAAGGCTGAGATAAGTTGTAAAAGTCTGTTTGTTGATTTTTTGCTGAACATTTCTCCTACTGTAAAAAGGCATTTTCCAGAAATAAAGAAGAGCTCTCAAACTGGTTTTCCCCAAGAGTTGTAGGGGGTTTTTCCAGGGTCAAGTTGACCAAAAATCTCTGTGTTTAAATGTGTTTTAATGGCTGTTTATTACTGCTATTTTTATTTCTGCAATTTCCAGCATTCTGTAAAATTTCCAGAATTTGTGTTTTCAGCAATATTTATTTTTTCCAGCTTGTTGAATGTATGGTTATGGGAAAGGGCATTTAACTATATGGGAGAAATAAGGAGAAACTGAAAACCGGGGTGGGAAATCAGAAATTTCTACACAAGTGACACCATTGTTTTTGGACCAATGTCCCCAGAAAAACCCAATGCGGGAAAACCGGTGCAGCTATTCAGAGGGTTTTATTATTATGCGGTTTCAAAATACAACTTGGGTGCCAGAAATGGCTCACCCAACAGAGAATGCCCATGGCAGTAGTAACTCTTAGTCGGAGACAGATATTCTGGATAAATCACCAGACGATCCCACAGCAACAATGCAGTTTCTGTTGCTCTGCATCACTCTAATAGGGACTGTCTCACCCTATCCAACTCTCTAGCTCCAATCTGTCCTACAAAAATCTCCCTGCGCTACCTCTAAGGCCTGCGTTAACCTCTCTGGCCCAGTGTCAGCGTATCTAGCCCAGCGTCAGCCTCTCGGGGCTTTGCATCAGCCTCTGGAGCCTCTGCGTCTCACACGTTGGCCCTCACTGGCTCTGCGCAGCTCCTAGTTGCCTCTGCGTGGCCTCTGGCTACTTCTGCACGGCCTCTAACTAGCTCTGCGTCAACCTCTCCCGGCTTCTGCGTTGATCCTCCCAGTACTAACTCTGCTTCTCTACTATGTATTCACTGCCCCTCAGCTGCAACTCAGATCACTTCACTCAATTTCCTCAGTAAACCTTGCCCCAGAAAATCGAGTTCTTGATCTCTCTTAGTGTGTTCTCCAACTGACCCTCAAGCCTCCTCTTATACTTTCCTCGTTGGTCCATCAATGGCCAAGATTAAATCTCTAATCAACGGCTAAGATTAGATTTGGCTTGATCCACGACTTTTGGAACTTTGTAACACAGTTTTATATTAATACCCATTAATATTTTATTTGTCCTAAGTTTAGACTTAGGAACTCCATTAAAAATATTAATTATTTTAATATCTCCCAAACTGGTTAGAATCTGTTCAAACCATTTCTGGGTCTTGGAGATCTCATGTGCTTTAGCCTCTCCACCAGTTTTCATGCCTTGAGAACCACCGAGGCCGAACACATAGCTGCTAGTATGGCCTCCTGTGAAGCTGTCTAGTTGAGGAAGCTCTTCAGTGAGTTATCTGGACATGTTCTGGATAACACTGTGATCCTCTACGACAACCAGAATGGGATCTAATTATCAAAGAATGTCGTGTTTCATGATCGCTCCAAGCATATAGATATCAGGTACCACTTTATCCAGGTTATGGTACAACGAAGAGAAATAAGGCTCCACCACATTGGGACTAATGAGCAGGTCGTCGATATTCTAACAAAGTCCCTGGGGAAGGTCAAGTTCTTGGCCTTCCGAGAATGACTTGGAGTCGTTGAAAGACCCTCTTATGAGGGTCCTGTATGAGATGGACATTGAGCTTTGGGAGCTCCGGGGGGCTTGGGGTACTTCTTAGGGCAATGAGCAACCATAGGGTGAATGGTTTAGCCTTCCCCAGTGGTTTGTTGTGTACAGGTTGAGTGATTCATCCTTCCCCTGCGATACCCCTTGGCGACATGTAGGCAGGATGAGTGGTTCATCCTTGTCCTGCTGAGGCATCCTACCCAGGCAGTCTGGGACTCCTGGGAAGTACCGCTCATCTGGCTAATGAGTAGGGAAATGAGGATAAGGACCATAGTACTACCGATGGACGCATCGTGTACTACCGTACTCCCTATGCTAGGATGATCGATATTGATATGGGATCAATTGGAACTGACTTTAGGTCAGTAAGAGTGGTATGAGACACTCTCTTTTGATTGGAACTGACTTCGGGTCAGTAAGAGTGGTATGACACACTCTCCTTTGATTGGGACTGACTTCGGGTCAATAGAAAATGGTATGATACATTATCAATCACTTCTTCTTCTTCATAGTTCAGCAAAGCAGAGCAGTGCATTGATGGCAAAGATAGTACGGATTGGCAGATGGATTAGCAGATGCAGTTCTCCCTAGTTGAGAGGGAGTGTTAAAATTGGCAACTAGGACCAAACTCCACATGGGTCATCTTATTTATGACAGCTGATATTTTTCTTGGATTCCTCTCTCTGAGAGGTGTAGGATTGATCTAAAGATCATCCGATTCTGACATGTACAAATGAAGTTATGAATTTATTTTGATTATGGTCAAATTTTCAAGGTCGGCCAGCAAACTTATGTAGGCTCAGAAGCCCAACTGTCACGTCTATTCATCCTCAACGTTGCATATAAATAGAAGGTGACTTAGCCTCATTTGGACACTCATCTTCACACTTCTCTCTCTCTCTCCTCATTGATTGGGTACAGATTTCTGGGCCTCTCTCTACACACGTTCGAAATTCCAGGAGGCCAAAATTTGAGGAGCGCGAAATTTCAGAGGGCTAAAATTTAAGGAGAGTGAAATTTCAGGAGGCCGAAATTTTAGGAGACCGTATTTCTGGATAGTTTGACCAGGCGTTGACCAGCATGCGTTGACCTCCTTTGACTGCGTTTTTGTGAGGGCTAACTCTGTTTGGGCAGGGCACATTTCTGGGCACAGAAATCAAGGCTAAATGTTGACTATTGACCAGCATTGACTGCATCTAGGGCTGACCGCAGGTGGGCTGTTTGACCAGACTTTGACTGGGCTGAATTTGACTGTTTTGAGGGTTGTTTTATCTCGCTGTTTGGAGGCTGAAGTTGACCGATTTGTTGAGGGTCAAATCTACCCTGTTGACCAGCGTTGACTTTTCTAGTTAGGGCTCTTTTGCTGCTATTATAAATTATCAGATTTGTAAATTGCATTATCTCTCTCTGCTGAACTATTGAAGACTAAAAGAAGATTTGATAAAGGGTTTCACCACATTGGGGTTTGTCCTTAGTTGGTGCCACATCTTGTGTCCTCTTGTCTTGGCTTGTCTTCTACTGTTTATGTTTATGTTCTATCTGCATTTTACTATCATGATGATGTGATTACTAATCTTAATAAATAAATTGAAGTAAAATTGCTCTAAAGCATAGAACATACCATTGTTGCCTAAAATTAACATGAATAGAGTATGGTGGGCGATTTACCATTTTCCTTAGTTAAAAATGACTTTAATTAGTCATTTAATTAAGGAAAAATAATTAATTAGGGGAAATGGGCGAAAAGTGACTTAAGTAAATAAAATAAAATAAAAGGGTCACTTAAGATAAAGTCAATGGAGGAGCTTCGAGAATAATAATAAAATAATAAAATAAGATGCTCATAGAGGCTTGGAGATCTATCCATGAGATCTATAAAAGAGGAGGAGAAGGTCATTTGGAGACATCCTGGATTTGTGTATTGTCTTTGTGGTGAGGTTTTGAGAACCCGTTTCTCTACTTCAACTATAGCCCCAGGACGGAAACCCTTGGGTGATTTAGTGAGAGTGGGCGTGCACCCATCTCTTCCCTTGGTGGATCCATCCAGGATTCACAGGTTGCAAATTATTGATTTTCAATTTGTTTTGAAGGCCAATTGCGGCATTATTGTAGATATATTTGGGGCCATCATCTCAGCCATATTCTTGCTCTTGTACTAGCTTATTTACATATTCTACATGTTTATATTGTCTATTATCTAGTTGCAGATTCTATTTCCAGTTTTTGCCGTAAATTTTGTGGTTTAATGTAGAAATTTCTCATTTCCCACCCCGGTTTTCAGTTTCTCCTTATTTCTCCCATATAGTTAAATGCCCTTTCCCATAACCATACATTTAACAAGCTGGAAAAAATAAATTTGCTGAAAACACAAATTCTGGAAATTTTACAGAATGTTGGAAATTGCAGAAATAAAAATCAGCAGTAATAAACAGCCATTAAAACACATTTAAACACTGAGATTTTTTGTCAATGTGACCCTGGAAAAACCCCCTACAACTCTTGGAGAAAACCAATTTGAGAGCTCTTCTTTATTTCTAAAAATTGCCTTTTTACAGTGAGAAATATTCAGCAAAAAATCCGCAAGCAAATTTACAACTTATCTCTTTTCCCATGCCTCACAGCAAACTGGAAATTACAGCAAACAGGACAGCAATAAATGTTGTACGGCCTCCTCGATTTTCATGCCCACTTCCTACATTAAATGCTGCTGTACGGCCCTTGTTTTGCATGCAGAAAAACCAGCAAACTGCTCCTCGATTTTTGTGCAAACCACTCCTCGAAAATCGTGCCAAAATCTGTCTTTCACTGTGTGTTGAATCAGCTGTACAAATCTGCTCAACTGCTGCCTTGGAATGTGTGCCAAGCTGCTGTCTCCTCCTCCCTGTCCAGAAATCTCCCTTGCTCTCTTGCTCTCTTTCTCCCAATCTGCTCATGAAAGAATGAATGACCTTTTCCTCATTTTCCTCCTTTAATCTAACCCCAAGTGACTTTTGGATGATCCAAGTGACTTTTGGGTGATCCCTAAATCCAATGGCTGAAATAGATTGAGATCTAAAGCTGAGATTAAATGCTCATTTAAATCTCACTTTTTATTTTTTAATTCACCCCACTTTAATAAAGACCCACTTAGTCATTTATTTCCAAAGTCACTTTTCCTTTCTAATTTTTCATTGACTTTATAAAAGTCACTTTAAAATTAGACTTAGTAACTTTATCACTTAAAGTCACTTTTAAATTAGATTTAACTTTATAAAAAAAATTACAAAGTCACTTTAGGAGAAAAATTAAATTCTTTTGGACACTTTTCCCTAGGCCAAAGATCAAAGCCTTAGGGAATCACCTGTCCTGTGGTACCAAATTTCAACACTCCCTCTTACCGAGGAAGGTGTTCCTCACCACACCCATCTTGTCTCTGAAGTAGACATGCTTGCCCCGTGGTAAGGCTTTGGTAAGAATATCTGCAACCTGCTCATCAGTAGAAATATACTCAAGCTTCACAGCTCCCTTTTGAACATAGTCTCTGATGAAATGATATCTGATCCCGATATGCTTTGACCTGTCATGAAATACTGAGTTCTCCGTTAGTTTAATGCAACTTTGATTATCACAATAAATCGCTGAAGGTCTCAACGGCTGACCAAATAAGCCAAACAACATCTTGCGAAGCCAGATAGCCTCACAACTAGCTAGACTGACTGCCATATACTCTGCTTCCGCTGAACTCAGTGCTACTGACTGCTGCTTCCGGCTGAACCATGACACTACTGCTGAACCCAACCCAAAACAACACCCTGAAGTGCTCTTCCTATCAGAAGCACAACCTGCCCAATCAGAATCAGTGTATCCTGCCAATCTCACTCCATCTCCCTGCCTGTAGTCCAGACCATAATCAACTCCCTCTACCTGGGAGAACCCTCTAGCCACAAACCTTGCTTTGAATTTCTCAATGCTGCCATCTGCAGCATGCTTTACCTTGTAAAGCCATCTGGAAGTAACCACGGATTTGCCCTCAGGCCTCGGCACCACCTCCCAAACATCATTCTTCATGATAGAAGAATACTCTTCCTGCATGGCCTCTCTCCAGACCTGCTAGCTAGCTGCCTCCTCATAGCTAGAAGGCTCGTCAAGGATGCTGGTAACCATCGCCATATAGCTACAAAACCTCTTAGGTGGTCTACTCTCTCTGACCGGCCTCTTCGGTTCAGCAACAGATGTGGCATCTCTCAAGGTGTCCTGAAGCCACTTGGGCTTTCTCTTCCCTGAGCACACTTCTCCCACCGGAGAATGAAACTCCTCCTCCTCATCATCATCAGGAGCCTGAACTCCTGACTGTCTGTCTGCTGTCCTCCTGCCTGCACCTGAACCTGTAGAAGCTGAGGTACCGTGTGAATTGTCCATCAGTGGACTCCCTAGTGAACTGCTCTGTGAACTGCTCTGCATGCTGCCCGGAGGACCACCCCTCTGGCTCGGCGAGCCACTGCTCACTGACGGACCTTACATCCTCATAGATGTACCTCCGGATCCTCCTGATCCCTGCCCACTGGATCCCTGCGACTGACTCAACTGCTGCTGAGGGTCTGGCTGATCCAGATACTCTAACTCCCGTGACCTCCTAAAGGCCCTGTCCTCCTCGAACTTCACATCCCGTCTGACAACAACTCTCCTCTGTGCAGGAATGTAAATCCGAAAGGCCTTTGAGGTCTCACTGTAGCCCACAAAGATACCCTTCTCTACGGTGGGCTCTAGTTTGTTCCTCTTCTCCTTGGGTATATAGGAGTATGTAATGCATCCAAAGATATGAAGATGACCAATATCAGGCTTCTTCCCAGAGAAAGCCTCCTCCGGAGTCATGTGCCCCAAGGCACGATGCGAACTCCTGTTCTGCAAGTAAACAGTTGTGTTGCAGGCCTCTGCCCACAAGAACAATGGCAACCCCTGATCATGTAACATGGCTTTGGCAGCCCCTATGATGGATCTGTTCTTCCTCTCCACAACCCCGTTCTGCTGGGGGTTGTAAGGAACAGTGAACTCCCTCCTAATGCCTGCCTCCGCACAATAGTCAACAAACTCTCCAAGGGTGTACTCTCCTCCATTGTCCGACCTCAAGGACTTGATCTTCCGACCTGTTTATGTCTCCACAAGAGATCTGAACTCCTGAAACCGCTTGAAGACCTCACTCTTGGTCTTCAAGAAATAAATCCAAGTCCTCCTGGAGTGATCATCAATGAATAAAACATAGTACTCATATCCACTCAAGGAAACATGAGACATCCGACCGCTCACATCAGAATGAATCAAATCAAGTATCCCAGTCGCTCTGATGTCACTGCTGGGAAAAGGGGAGTTGGCAAACTTGCCCATCGCACAACCTCTGCAATTGTCAAAGTGATCAGTACTGAAATCTGGCACACCTGTAGTGATCTCCCGCAATGTCCTCAAGGCTCCATGATACATATGTCCCATCCTGCGGTGCCAAATCTCACACAGCTCAAAACTGCTAGCTCTGTTGTCGGTACTACTGCTCAATGCCAAAAGGGGCTGGAATGCAAACTTGTACACCTTTGCATGGCGTACACCTATCACTCTAGCTGAATCAGCTGGAGTGCCCCTGGGATACATCAACACTTGTCCTCCCCTGAACAGTACCTCATATCCTCTGTCCTCCAAAGCTGAGACGGATATGAGGTTCTTCCTCATCCCTGGCACATAAAGAACATCTGACACTTTCAATGGAGGTTTGGACTCCCTCTGAAATGTCAGTGTCCCCACCCCGACTGCTCTAACAACTCTGTCATCACTAAGTACTACCTCTATATCAGTGCCACTCTCTGAAAGCTCTGAGAAGTACTCACGGACTCCTGTCATGTGACGTGAAGCCCCAATGTCCACATACCAGATACCTGAAGATGCTCCGCTAATCGAGGGAAAAGCATGCTCCCTCTGAACCTGTGTGGCAGGTGATCCTGCACTAGAGGACTCACACGTAGTGAACGCAAACTCCCAGTCAAAACGACCTGCAAAGTCCTCAATCTCTGCTGAAGCTGCCACGTCCTAGTTCTTCCCCTTCTTCTTCTTCTCCGGACACACAACTGCATAGTGTCCCATCTTTTGACAATTCCAACGCTTCACCTTGGAATAGTCCTTCTGTGTGTTACCCTGATTACCTTTACCTTTGCCTTTGCCCCCACCACTGCTTGTGGAAGCCTGCTTCTTCCCTTTGCCTTTCTTGCCTCCTGCCACCAGTGCTACATCCTCATCCTGCTCAACTGGCTTGGCTGCCCCAAGCTGACCTTTCCTGATCTCTGTCTGAATGCAATCATCCCAAAACCTCTCCCATGTGGGAAGGGTCTCACGTGCACAAACCCCATCAGCAAAGTTCAACCATGAACGGGGGAGGCCATTCACTGCAATCCACACCAACTCAGTGGGTGGAATGGCCTCTCCAATCGCTGCCAACTCATCTCTCACATTAGTAATCTTTGTGAGATATCCAGTCGCACTATCATTACCCATCTTAATGTTCTTCAGCTTCTCCTTCAGGACCATCTTCCGGTTCTCATTGGTACTCTGGTAGAGATTGGACAATGCTGTCCACATCTCATGGGCATTGCTCTTTCCTCTCACATGAGGAATGCAATGGTCTTTGATTCCGTCTAGAATCAACCTCTTACCCTTATTGTTCTTATTATACTCAGCCAACTTAGTAGCATCAGTAGGCACAACAACAGGGTTCTATGTGGTATACACCATGATATCCCAGACTTCTGCCTCCTCAAAGATACTCTGCATTCTCTCCTTCCAAACGCTGTAATTTGTATGCCCATCCAGCCTATCCTCCACCCTCAATCCCAATGACATCCTGCTGTCCTAAAACTGAAAGATAGCACTGTTGTAGTAAAGATAAAGCTGTTGTTTATGAAAAAATCAGCTTACTGAAATTTTCTGAGTGAAAAATCAGCAGCTGTAATTTTTCCTTTTGCTGTCCCACACTGCCCTTCAGCACTCAAGCTCTGATACCATGTAGAAATTTCTCATTTCCCACCCCAGTTTTCAGTTTTTCCTTATTTTTCCCATATAGTTAAATGCCCTTTCCCATAACCATACATTTAACAAGCTGGAAAAAATAAATTTGCTGAAAACACAAATTCTGGAAATTTTACAGAATGCTGGAAATTGCAGAAATAAAAATCAACAGTAATAAACAGCCATTAAAACACATTTAAACACTGAGATTTTTTGTCAATGTGACCCTGGAAAAACCCCCTACAACTCTTGGGGAAAACCAGTTTGAGAGCTCTTCTTTATTTCTGAAAAATTGCCTTTTTACAGTGAGAAATATTCAGCAAAAAATCAGCAAGCAAATTTACAACTTATCTATTTTCCCATGCCTCACAGCAAACTGGAAATTACAGCGAACAGGACAGCAATAAATGTTGTACGGCCTCCTCGATTTTCGTGCCCACTTCCTGCATTAAATGCTGCTGTACGGCCCTCGTTTTGCGTGCAGAAAAACCAGCAAACTGCTCCTCGATTTTTGTGCAAACCACTCCTCAAAAATCGTGCCAAAATCTGCCTTTCACTGTGTGCTGAATCAGCTGTACAAATCTGCTCAACTGCTGCCTTGGAATGTGTGCCAAGCTGTTGTCTCATTCTCCTCCCTGTCCAGAAATCTCTCTTGCTCTCTTTCTCCCAATCTGCTCATGAAAGAATGAATGACCTTTTCCTCCTTTTCCTCCTTTACTCTAACTCCAAGTGACTTTTGGGTGATCTCTAAATCCAATGGCTGAAATAGATTGAGATCTAAAGCTGAGATTAAATGCTCATTTAAATCTCACTTTTTATTTTTTAATTCACCCCACTTTAATAAAGACCCACTTAGTCATTTATTTCCAAAGTCACTTTTCCTTTCTAATTTTTCATTGACTTTATAAAAGTCACTTTAAAATTAGACTTAGTAACTTTATCACTTAAAGTCACTTTTAAATTAAATTTAACTTTATAAAAAAAATTACAAAGTCACTTTAGGAGAAAAATTAAATTCTTTTGGACACTTTTCCCTAGGCCAAAGATCAAAGCCTTAGGGAACCACTTGTCCTCTGGTACCAAATTTCAACATTTAATTTGTGCAAATTGCTTATGGTATTGACGGCCTAAATTTCTGAAGTATTTCTGAGTTGGAATTTCAAGAAAACCCCAAATTGTTCCATTTGGGACATTACAGTGGTATCAGAACCTTGATCTTGGCTCACCTTGAGGGTTTTATGCAGATCGAGTTATCTGGTTGGAGTCAAATTCTGAGAAGGCCAAATCTACGATCAGAGGGCCAAAATATTGTTGTTGATTTTTTTTATTTGTAGACCCAATTGGGAGCTAAGTATCAAATTGCCTCAGATCTGGTTATTCCTCAAAAGGTTTACTTGATTTTTGTATGGGCTCAAATTATTTTTCTGAAAACCCAATTCCTATCTAGCAAGAGGATCGAAAGTCATTTCACTACAGTCCAAGTATTATTGATCTAAGAGGACCGAGAGCATAGTTCAACTAATTTTTGGGATCGGGGTCAGCTAACTTCATTACCAAAGTTGAGTGTCATTTCTCTCTTGAGGCCTGGAGCATTTCCTCAAAAGAGGGACAAAGTTATTATTTTCATGGGGCCATCAAAAATATTTTCTAGGGGTTGTAAATATTCTTAGACCAAGTATATTGGTGGCCCAAGTTATTGAAAAAGAAAAAGGGGCCACAAGCGATTTTTTTTAAGGAGCCGAGACTAACTTTTAGTGGGCCGCCACAAAAATTCCATAATCGTGTCGACAAATTTCACCACTGCCAGCAGATTTGTGGGTTTTGTTATAATTTTGGAAGGAGCCTTATTTTGGTGACGCTGCATTTGCATTGTGTACAAGGTCAAATTTTTGAATGAAGCCACTATCTCAAATCGAGGAAAATAGTCGTGATCTGGTGCTGGTGTAAAATGGATCGAATGCCATGGGGGAAGATACGGGACAATGACACTTGACGTGTTTCCAAGAGGTTGGGTGCCTCACGTCCCATAGGTGGGCCACACATCAATCCCAGCCGCCACAGTGATTTACAGGGCCCGCATAAAAGCAATCGTCTACCATGATCATGTTTACCATGACGAGGTTGATTAATCGGGTGCTCGTGGGAATCCAAAACTGCGGTAATGACCAAATCCATATTTGTGACAAGCAAATCAGGTCGATTCTCGAAGTAGTGATCACATAGAGCAGGTGAGCGATTTGCCGAGTTTGTTTCAACACGAAATTTCCAGACCACAGTGGATCAATTGAACGAACGAGCCCGAGAACGTTGTCACTAGATGGAGTATTGACGGCAGTCTGAACAAATTCGTGGTCAAATTGGTGTTTCATTGGGGGCCGACTTCGAGCACTACATTCTCAGAGAGTATTGCACTCTCTGATTCCATGAAGGCCTAATTAGAATCGATCAAGAAGGTTGTGATCATAATCCTGAAGATCAAAAATGATTTGAGGTGGTTGAGTTCATAATGCGTCAACTCATTGGCAACGTTGTCCGCAGGGCAATCGATAAGTGTGGTGTTGGATCGAAACATCTTTGCCTATAAGGAAAAAGGGACGTATTATCTGAGCAGCTGACGGACCAGACCAGCAAGGATAGACACCAAAATTTAGTGGACAGTCACCCAAGTGCGTTGCTGGCCAGACATTAAAGTATACTCTGCGAGAATTACAATAAAATTGAGGAAATTTCCTAAGTTGGAATTTCACATGTACCTTCGTGCATGACTGAAAGATGTAAAGTTGGTCAGAGTAATCTTTATTGTGGACAGTGATGTAACGTAAAAGTATTATTGTTGAAGTTCCACTATTCCTGCAGCGTGGGCTCTATTTAATCCCTGTAGGGACGAGTTATTACCAGTGGTATGGTTGGTCAAGCAAATTGTATGACGCCTGTAGCAAAACGCAGTGAGGTGTTATCCATTCGAAGGTTTAGCTATCGATGTCATTATTTCGTGTGACTACCTGAGATATACATGTTGCTGGTATCATAATATTGTCAGGAGACCGCTTCTGGAAGAGAATTCAACTCATAGGTTGAATTTCTCAGCTAAAGGGATCATTTTATGGGCGTGCTCTTGGGCAGAATAAAGGCGGTGATTGATCATTGCTTGTTGGACGTGCTAGATCAAAGTTTCAACTGATACGGGCTTGGCACATTTAAGCTACTATTTTGTTGAAGGTTATTCTTTATAGGACGTGGGTGCTGGTATTATCATTTTCTGTGTATGCAAATTTGCTTAGGGTCATTTCCTTCTTGCTAGATGCATGAGTGGCTTAACCACATATAAAGGCAGTCCTATAGCATACAACAACCATAGCAAGGTATTGAAGCAGACTTGATGGTGCCCTAAGTTGTGCGCATGACACCAAATAAAGGCACCTGCAGTGGAGGTTGAGTTCACTAGTTGACTGAGCCATGATTTCTTGGTGGACGAGTTATCACTTTCAAATCTGGGACAAAGTTGTTGTTGTGCATGTGTCAGGGGACACAAATTTATTACTTTCTTAGTAATCTCTTGGTGCGTATTTGTAGTTGTAGCAGTGAGCTAAGATAGAGAGTACCACGGGAGATCCTTTTCTTGTGGACATTTTCTCTAAAGACATACAAAGCAACTGAGTATCACTTGAAGGCTACTTCATTGTCATTCAAACCAGGTTTCTCTGTAATCCCTAATTACTATATATTTCCTTGGTTAAGTAAATTAATTCTATGTATAAACCAGCTTGTCATCAAAGCAATAAGTATGTCAGTGATTTATGTTAATGTTGAGAATGAAGTAATATCTGAGTTGCTGATTTGAAATTAAATTACGTATCATATACACTGTTGGCAAAACCATTTGTAGAAAAACCCATATACTCTCAGAGAACTCTGAAAATATCAAGTGGGAATTTTATATGGAGCTTGAAATTTTCAAATATTGGCTCATGGATGAGTCACTAAGGCAACTTGCAGCCCTTAACGTTGACCTTCTTTTTAGAAGAAATTTGATAAGGAGAATTTTTGGAGGGTTCAGATCTGGAAAAGATGAGGATCCAAAGAAAGAGCAGTCTCCAGAACCCCCAGAGAAGAGCAGAAATCAAATGAGAAGAGAGTGGATTTGTTTTACATGTCAGGGAGCGTGGACACTAGATCACAAGTGTAAAGCTAAGGGAGAAATGATAGAGGTAGAGCAGGGGGAGACTCATTATGTCCATTCAAATGAGGATTCTTCTGAAGAGCATCAGCAAGCATGTGGGGATGATGTCAACAACCATGGTATGCATAACTCTCTAGTGGATTGGTTTAATGAGCAACAGATTATTCCCGTGCGGAGAGGAGATCGGGGAGGTGAGCTATGAGTGGCGATCCAGCATGGTGAGCACATAGGGGAACTTGAGCAAACCTGTAGAGATGTTGATTACAGCCCAGATTTATATTCGGGTATGTATGATGAGCCACCAATGGACCTTGTGAGAGACATTCAAGATGATGAGTCACCAGTGATGATTCAACATAAGCAGCATATGGTGAAGCATGAGTCAGCTCAGGAGGATGATATGCATAGTGTGCATGATGAGCTTTTTGGGGAGAGCCAGTTGGAGGTTCATGTTGAGCCTGTGATGGTGGAGGATAAGCAGCCATCCTTGGGGTCAGCCATTGATGACGAGCAGACAATTGTAAAGACAGCTTGCAGGGAGGCAGTATTTGTAGACACTTGTCCTCAGGAGGTGTTGGAGATTGACAGGGTAGTTTGGCAGGAGGCTAGTAGACAGCAGGAGCTATTGGAGATAGTGGTGCATCCATCTTTGGGCCGACCCACTGATGAGGTGCGGGTAGATGCACAGGTCATTGGCAGAGCTGCAAGACTTCCCAAGAGCAACCCTCTCCAGTGGTACATAGATAGGGCTTGCACCATAGTTTGGCTACTTGTACCCATTACAGGGAGAGAGGTAGGGCTTTCTCGATGGATGTTGTTGACTGACCAAACGAGGTTGCATGAGTGGGGAACGGTGCAGCATAAGGGACTTATCACCTATACAGATGCCTATGCATCTGATCCTTCCCACAGGTTGGATTGGTGAGAGATCATGAGTTGGTATCCTATTGATGGTGTGATATCCTTAGTCAGGGGCATAGTAGAGCGGAGACCCCCAAACATGTCAGAGACTACATGCTCCAATTGGCAGTGGGATACAGGTCGACGGCTCTTCAGCATTCCTTCCCGGCATCAGGAGAGCAGGATTAGCATTAGATTGAGTCAGGGGTTGGACTAGAGAGAGGTCAAGAGTTGGTACGCGGTGGATGGAGCAACATTCATGGTTGGTGGTATAGCACAGCAGGAGTCGTGGAGCATTGATGCTCCTTCGTGGCATTGCGATTCAGGAGGATTTGTTGATGGCCGGTTCAATCGAAGATTGGTTTGGGATTCGGGCATTGAGGGGTTCGTTCATGGTGGGTTGACACAGGAGCAGAGCATCACCCAATGGTTTGTATGGGATCCTGGCATTGGGTCTCAGTGGTGTTGAGCCACCAAATTGGTTCACATATTTCGATTGCTTAAGGGCAAGCACTCTTGGGGCGGGAGGACTGAAATGTCCCCGTTTGTATTTTCCTCCATTGTACAGCCAGAGTGGATTTCCAGGGCAGGTCATGGTTAGGTCAATGGAGCAGGTTTATGTCATCAGGGGGTCTCGATGGAGTTTTGAGGAGTTCTTATGGGGTCCAATGGCATTCGCTTGGCATATTCATCTTCATGAGCAATTTCGCACATCTTGTTTTTGGTTTCGTGACTTTCCGATAATTCCTATTTCGAGGTTATTATTGGCATAACTTAATTAATTATGCTCGAGGTGGCATTCCGGGGAGATTAATTGATGGAACACCTCAGTGTAATAGCTCGTTGGAACCGGAACGAGAAGATCTACAGGATGGGATGCAGAGAAGTGACTTCCAGTGACCGGAAAGAGTATGGTGGACGATTTACCAGTTTTCTTAGTTAAAAATGACTTTAATTAGTCATTTAATTAAGGAAAAATAATTAATTAGGGGAAATGGGCCAAAAGTGACTTCAGTCAAATAAAATAAAAGGGTCACTTAAGATGATGTCAATGGAGGAGCTTCTAGTTTAATAATAAAATAAGATGCTTCTAAAGGCTTGGAAATCTATCCATGAGATCTATAAAAGAGGAGGAGAAGGTCATTTGGAGACATCTTGGATTTGTGTATTGTCTTTGTGGTGAGATTTTGAGAACCCTTTGTGGTGAGGTTTTGAGAATCCGGTTCTCTACTTCAGCAGTAGCCCCAGGACGGAAACTTTCAGGTGATTCAGTGAGAGTGGGCATGCACCCATCTCTTCCCTTGGTGGATCCATTCAAGGTTCACAGGTTGCAGATTCTTGATTTTCAGTTTGTTTTGGAGGCCGATTGCGGCATTATTGTAGATATATTTGGGGCCATCATCTCAGCGATATTCTTGCTCTTGGACTAACTTATTTACATATTAATAAAATAAGGCTGAGATCTTCTGCATGTTTATATTGTCTATTATCCAGTTACAGATTCTATTTCCTGTTTTTGCCGTATTATTTTGTGGTTTAATTTGTGCAAATTGTTTATGGTATTGACGGCTTAAATTTCTGAAGTATTTCTGAGTTGGAATTTCAAGAAAACCCTAAATTGTTCCATTTGGGACATTACAGTTTGGGTTGTCTTCACACTATCAAGCTGTAGTTATTCACGGGGTTTGTAGGGTACACCTATTTTGCTTCTCCATTAACTATGAATTGTCAGTCACGCATTACGCCTCTCTCTGTACACTGAATATCAACATCTGGCAAAAATGAAAGGATTGTCAAACAACCAGTGATATTGATATCTTTGATGATGGGTGTCGGTGGCGCAAGTGTGCGCAGAAAGTAACTATAAATGCACAAATGCAGGAAGTACAGTGAGAAAGCATGTTGAAAGAACCTCGCATGACTTCAAAGGCTTGTATCTCCTTCAACAGATTATGATCCTATAGTTTATAATGCAAAAACTAGTTTTAATAAATCCAAATGTGACAGTGACCTAGACAATGAGTTCAGTGATCAACTCAAGGCAACTTACCGCTCTACTACAGACCCTACTGCTGCTAGCGAAAAGGAATTATCAGGTTAAATTGTCCTTAGGCTGCAATGTGTAGTTTGCAGTTGGCGTGCTAGCAATGAGCATAAAAGACTAGCATATGAAGGGTGGATTTATATGACACTGGTTATCGTGAAGAGGAATTAAAGAAGACAGAAGAATATATCACTATTCAAAGATCTTTGAGGCACCTTTTCTAGAAGCTCGTGCTCTGGGGGACACAAGCTTAGACACTACATCCTCTGTTAATATTATAGTGATTCTTGAAGAGCCTTTGAAATGCTCCTCCGATGGGCTTCATAAAGAACAAGCCCTGAACAACCTTGGCAGTGGTTATGTGGATTGTGGTAAATTGGATCCACTTAATGCTTAAGGCTGAATTTGCAGCCAGTACTCAAAATGATAGGGCAGATAAACACAAACACATGCAATCTCATTTGTTATTCTCAAAAGAGCTTGGACAATATATGATGGTGAAACAAATCCAGAGCTGAAGATATCATGCCAACAAATTTCATCTTTCAAACCACCACAATCAGATTTTATGCATCAATTGATACTATATTTATTGAAATTGCCTTGAGATGTTAGCATTGCAAAGGTTTAATGATGGAAGGTGGTTGTCCAATTAAATATGATACGATTACAGATTTGGGCACTGCAAAATTGGGAGAAAAATGTCTGACATGGAAGATCATTTTCCATTCGACTGTAATACAAGCATATATGTGTTCCATCATCAAAATGGATGTTGCAGAGGAATCATGGAGCTGTTGAATGATCAGAGCAAATAAAAATAAAGATGCCAGTGATAAGGATATTTAAATGACACCGAGGAGAAAGAAGTGTATTCATTTCCAAAATTATTAACTTCAGAGATGGTCAACACATGAACAAATTTCGCAGTAATATAGAGGCAGTGCATTTTGGGTGCTATTTCTGCGCAACTGGAGAGGAATTTTAAGAATCTGCAACATGGGTTTTTGCAGAATGGCCTAAATTAGATGACATGCGAGATTTTTTGCAAAATTGTGAATAGTTTAAGAAATTGAAATTTCATTGGTTTACTCAAAGGTATATGCTCAGTATTTTACATGGCCGGTTTTTTGTAAAATCCCCTCTTGAAAATGACCAGGACTACCACTGTGTTTTCTGAGTTTAATATAGGTTTCCCAGTGAAGACTTTTGTCAAATAGTTTGTAGAAGTACTGCTGTAGGTGGATTTTTCTTGTTTTTAATTCAGATAGGCCTTTAAAATCAGATGCATATACTCATAAATGTCTCACACAGTGATGTATTCACACATTAAACTCAGCCATACAAATATCATTCAATAGACACCATTCCATAACAAAATTTGCCTCTCCATCAACATATTCAGTTCAGAATTATTTGGTGAATGCCATTTATTATGAGACTAAACAAAGGGCTGATACAATAGAGGAGAAGCAGGGAACCTGGTTGCTTTAGGTCTCTCTTTTGCAATTTAGAATAAAAACAACATGAACAGTAATAAACATACCAAAGAGGAATATTTAAGAACCATTGACACCCACTTCATATTAATTTTAAAAGCATACACAAGTCTGATATATACATAACCCCAAGGGATAGCTCAATTGGTCGAGTACCTGTTGCTAAGTACCTTGCCAATTGGGAGATCACGGGGTCAAATCTCCTCGACGCCCTTGGGGTTAAGCCCAACTAGATAAGCCTATGGGTAGATCCCTTCAGATGGGTCTGCCCGGATTATTACCTGTGGATGTAGCGACCACTCAGTGACTGTAAACCAGAGTTGAAAATAAAAAGTCTGATATATGCATTTCAGCAACAAAAAGGGACTGGGATTCGAAATACCAGTGGATAATAGAAGATGTAAGAGCTATAAATGAGTGTACAGGACCAGAACAATTCTAGCTAGACTGTATAAACTTTAGCAGAGACCATAACATATATTCTGTCCACAAAGTACCTTCATACCAGCCAGGAAATGTCTTCAATAATACGCAATCCACTCTTACATCAACGAGGAGATAATACGTGGTCTTTTCCAGCAGGAGACCCACCCTGGTGTGAGATGTATATGCTGCCTGCAGGAACTCATCCACTTTACAGCATCATATCAACTCACAAACAATGAAAACTCCAGCATCTAATCTCAGCATCACGTACAGGAAAAATGTGATTAATATATTTGCATCTCCAGTAGTTTTTGGCCCATGAAAGGTTTAGCAAAGAATAACCCACCAAAATGCTGACTCGTACCATAGAAAGAAAGAACTCGGCCCAACTTCAAGACCCAACCTTCAGCACACTTGGACATTGAATAGATGGTTCCTCAATCACTGGTTTGAATCTCTTTTTCTGTTTCTGAGCAAGACTTGGCAATATTTGATCTTGGGAACTTGGCTCTCCATAGTTTCCTCTTCAACCTAAAAAGATGAGATGGAAAATACCAAATAAGACAATAAAATCAACCAATAACACTTTTCTACCTCAATGTCTCTCGCAAATCATCTTCTCCCTTGAATTCCAATTGTGAAATATGTGTGATTCCAGTTTTTAAACCAGTTAGGGTGTATAATTTCAATACCGAAACCAGTAATAGCAGCTAGGGTTTTCCAAACCCTAAGTTTCTTCTCTAAAACTCTCCAAGAACTCATTTTCTCAAAATGCAAGTGAAAGAATGAGGAGAGACCCCCTAATTTCTTTTTTTATAACTCACTTACCTTTTCCATCCAATTAAATATTTAAAAGCACTTTTCTTTCTTTAATAAATAAAGTGACTTTTATAAACTAAATAAAGTCACTTTTAATGCCAAAAAATGTTTAATTTGCCTCCGTGGTCACATTGGCCACCCAAAGCCCCTTTTTTATCATCCTACTCTGTAGACCTTTTCACCTTGATTCCAACAAGCTATTACACTAAGGTGTTTCTCCAAGTAATCGGCCCAAAACAACACCTTAAGCATAATTAATTAAAGTTGTTAATAACTCTGTTTTATGGAAATTGTCGGAATGCAACAGAACCAAGAGCAAACCGTGTGGAATTGATCCCGATGATGAATTATGGTAAGCAGTCCCAGTCGGACCCATAAAACTCCTCTAAAACCCTTTTTGGGCCCGAATGGAGTAATCCCACACCTATGACCGAAGTTGACACAAGCTCTGGAAAATCCTCCTAACCACCTTCACCAAGTAATCTAAAATTTGGGGACATTACATTTTTGCCAAATTACTAATCCTTTATTTGCAAGCTGCTTGTTGGGTGCATATTTCCTTGGTGGTTATGAAATAGAAGATTTGAGATCATGAAAATAGAGTTTTATATCTGGATGCATTCAATAAAGCCTTCAAGGCACGGCGAAGCCTGGAAGCAATATCAGAAATTATATGTAAAGTTAGATTAAATGAGCAAAGCCAAACATAGGCCTTTCTTGGCAGAAAACTGGGAAATTGAACAACATAGGGGGAACATGGCACTTAATCCCTTATTTAGAATGAAGCATGTGAAATTTAATTACAAATAAATAGCAATGATGTTAGAAATCCAAGAGTTGAGTGCTTACTAAGAATTCTGACCAATTTTTTCAAACTCAAATTTTAACCCTACATTCGTTTTTTGGATCTTTTTCTTAATGAACTTTCAGCCTTAGGGCTAATTCTAATTTATCAATTACAACAGCATATCAATCACTTTTCAATCAATCAATCAACTAGGCAGCTCAAGGAAACAAACATCAAATCATGTAAAATCTTATAAGATGATTCCCAGACTTCAAGGGCGCATTGCCAATCACAAACTAGATCTGAATTCAATCTTATTACAGCAGAATTTTACCTGCTACAAATCTGCCCAGTTAGCTTCTCTTTGTTTGTCAATTCATCCAAGTAAATCTGCCTACACTTGTATTAAACCAGCACTACTAAGTTACTAAATATTCAAATCATCATGAGAAATAAGCTATAAATCAAATCTGCAAGTACAGAAACTTAGGACAATGGTGTACACTTCATATTAACATAAGAATGAAGTACAAATACATATCAACAGCTTGTGATAAGCTTGTACATACAGTCTACTAACTTATCACAAACCAGAAATTTTTCACAATGCTCTCCAAACCTAGCTAACGTAACTAGTGTTGAGAACTATAGGGGCAGCTAGATTAGGTGATTTCTCTTACTTTGATAACTGCTTGTGAAGTATATTACTTAACTTGATTAACTTCTTCTTTCTCTTGATTATAATTAGCATTCTTATCATCAAACAGCTACCAAAACAATGAAGAACAATGAGACAAAAGGACACAAGACATAGGAAATCGGCCAAGGCCAAAACCTCTCCTGTTGAGAGGAAAACCCACAAGAATTTTTCTCTTCTTATAGAACTTCAATTGACGAATTCCAAGACCTATGACCCTTGACCAAGACCCCTCCAAGACCAAGTCAAACTTTCTCCTTGAAGCACTTTCTCATCCCAAGTCAAACTTGCCTTCCAGCAGCTTCCACTTCACCTTTGACCAAGATTTTAGACCTGCAACTTTGACTGCAATTTCAACCAGCAGTGTTCAACCCCTGCTACAGAAACCCTAGGTGGTATGTGTGAGAGAATTATGGTGATTTTGTTCTCTTCTCTTCTTCGCTTGGACAGCCCTTTCTTCCTTGATTATTCGGCCAGCAAACTTGTCTTCTTGTCACTAAAATTTGACTTCTTTAGCAACTCGGATTTACTGCAGCAAAGTGATAACCTAGATCTTGCACGTGTGAGGTGATGAGGCCCAAAACAAATCAGAAATTTCGACTTTCTTGTGCTTAACACTACTTCCTTTTCTCGCTCTTTTTCAGGTCTCCTTCTTATCTTGATCGAACTTCTTCGTCGCTGGATAGACGCTCTTCTTGAATGAGGTCAAGTGCTCCTATATATACGCTTCCTTGAGTACCCTAATAAGCCGACTTGTCCTTCTAGATAGGCCGACTTGTTTGTAGCACTATGACAAGGTCTTGGAGGGTCTTTGACTCTATTTTGACTCGAATAAAATTTTCTTTACAATATGTAACTTGCCCAAATGGGTCTTCCATACATGACAATGACTCAATGACAAGCCCTAGAAGCACTCAATGGGTGCTTGACCTAAAAATAAATTTCCCTTGAGCATGAAACCCATGCCTCAAAAATAACAATAATAATTTTATTTTTTTCTTTACATCAAATACATAAAATCATTATTACATATGTCATTATGAAGACCAAACCTAGTTACATATTTCAACACTCCCTCTTAACTATGGAGGTATTCATAATCCATGCAAGGTACTTGGACATTCTCAAACTAAAGAATTCTCATAAGATGAGTCAAATTGGTAAGCCATCTCATAAGCTATCTTATCAGCTTATGCTAGAGCATCCAACATTGTCACATAGCAAGGCCTTAGCTAACAACTCTATCTGTCCACAAGATTAGAGCACAATGCTGGCGAGACCAATGATTGATAGACACCATCATCATTGTCTCTCAAGGCACATACCCCACCCGGGTGTTCACAGGGTATGTCCTTTTAGGACAATTCCTATCTTGGAATAGCACATCCTCAAGGAATTTCCACTTCGACTACTCTTGCCTATTGAATGCCCTACTACATCCTCAAAGAGTATCAAAATCAATCTCAGATGCTTATCCAATCCTCCATTCTTTCTTCACAACATGAAGACAAGAATGATGTGTCTATCTCTCCCTCTCAACTAGGGAACATATACTCCTTCCAAGTTCCTATAAAAGGAATATACCCAAGCTCCCTCTTATCCAGGGACTTGTCCAAGCTCCCTCTTAATTAGGGACTTGTTACCAATAACAGCTTTCTGCTTTTTGGTGGAGATCATGGTACTTTCAGCTGCTCATAGGGCTTCTCCTTTCGATGTCATGAATTTCATCTTTATGATTCAAAAGCCTTCATCTTCTAGGTTTTTCTTCGTAGGGCATCGGCCATTCATCACTTTCCTTCAACGAACCATAGGGTTGAACCATTAGTCATGTCATCCTTCTCTTCATTGGAAAGTGATCTTCTAATCCACATCTGGCTTTTCTTCATATAGCTACCTCTTCCAAGTCATGTTTCTTTCAGGATCTTCCATCCATTCCCATGAGTACGAGTTGTAGGTGACATCTATAACTCTCCTTCGGTAGCCTTGTTTCAACCCAACTAGATGTTGTTCAAAAATAAAAAATGAACATCGAATCAAAGTTACCTTTTATGATGGTCTTTCATCATGACATTTGTTTGCTTACAACGTCAACATCCTATATATTCATAAACACATCTCCAAGACATTCAATGTCAAGGGTCTCCTTCTTTTACAAACTTCATCAGAGTCTTCATACCTTCTCTATGGAGATGTCATAGCCAATTCTTTTAGTCATAGGATGTTGATCACTTATCTTATGTGACTATAGTTGCATCTTTCACGAACTCTTCTTCCTTTCTTCACATATTGCTTCCTAGGAACTTCTATACATAGTTCCTTCATCTTTGTCAACCACCTCATATTCCATATGAGGACATATTATGTTGATTTCATCTTGTAAATATGTGAACTAGCTTAAGACATATGCCTTCATGCATCTTACCAAAGGAAGAGATCCTTCTTCTTGCTATATGCAACTATATTTTGACATGACTTAATTTGTAAAATATATACATACCTCTTTTCTCCTTTTGGTCATCTAGACTTCCTTTGGCAGCTTCCTTTCCTTGCTTGAAAGTTCTTCAACCATTTTGACATGTTGCAATCCTTTGTCAGCATACCATCATCCTTCTAAACAATGGATCCCACACAAGGTGGAATCACCAGCGAGACACTTGCTTCTTACAAGTAGAGGTGAAACTTCTAATGAAGATTCCAACGGAGGATCTTGATTATCCTCATCCTGCAAATGCTCCTTTCTAATGATGATGATGTATGATGAATTATTTTTATCTTATCATGTTAGATGACTTTCTTTCAACCATATATACTACTTATGCTTTCAATGAGGTTACCAAGAGCTACTTCCTTTCTATGATGATTGCTACATCCATGTAGACTTCTACTTCAGTTATCATTTCAAGCTTCTATAATGAGCTCTTGCTTCAATCGTATGCTTCTAATATGATGCCATCTCCTAATATGATGCATCCTATCATACTTACAATGCTTTCTACCATGATAGCTATCTTTCACAAAAACTGAAAAGAACTAAGTGAAGGAGATTATCTCAGTCATAGTAGAGATCTTTCACTTCCTCCTCCTTTGATTTCTTCTTCTCAAGTTCTTCCACTTCTTCGGTGACATGGGCTTCATTCCTTTCTTTCCTTTTCTTGTTGTCCTTCTTGAGTTTCGGACAATCTCTCTTGAAATGCCCATATTCCTAACAGCCATAGCATTGGATCTTTGACATATCGATCTTCTTCTTTTTCTGAGGACCAAACTTCCCAAACTTTCCTTTTCTCCTAGCCATGGCAGCAAATGCTTGAACTTGTTCGCTTGGTCCTACATTACTTTTTGCCTTCAACCTAGTTTCTTCAATCTTACACAATGACTAGAGTTCACTGAATAGGGTGGCTTCCTTCTTTCCATAGATGCTTGATACAAAGTTGCCCCATTCATCAGGTAGTGCATTGAGCACCACGGTGGTCATCTCTTTGTCAGACATTATTTCCCCCAACTCTTGCAATTGGTCTCATATTTGTGACACCCTCATAAGGTATGAGGTTACCCCTTCTTCCTTTGATACCTTCATCTTATATAGCTCAGTTCTCAAAGATATTACTTCTCCTGCAATGCTTACGAAGAAAAATTCTACCAGCGTATCATAGATGTCTTTTGACTTCTCCAATTTTGCTACATAAGGGATGAGAGAATCCTTGATTGATTCTATAAGGATTCCTTGAGCCCTTATCTCCCCCTCAATATACTTTGTTAGAGCTTGAGCTTCTTCTTTTGGTGGTTCAATGATTGAAACCTTAACATGTCTAATGACTTCATTTTCTATGAGGATCAAATATGTCCTCTTCTTCCATGCAAGGAAATTTGATGACCCAACCAATTTAAAGCTCTCCTTGCAGAATGAAGTCATTTTGATAGAAGATTTAGTCATAGATATAAGGATACTTACTTGTCGAGTGAAGATGCTCCTTTGATGGTGATATCTTCAACTTGATGCCTTCTTAATTTTGATAATGATGTTTGTTTCCTTGAAAATGACAATGCTTCTTCTAGAGATGTCCTTCTTCAAATATTCTTGAGATGTGATCCTTTCTTCAAAGAGAGGGAGATCACCTTGATTCTAATGATGATGGCAATGCTTCTTCTTTGATGTAGAGACTTCAAGATGCTTCAATGTGTAGTCCTTCTTTCTTTGAGTGGAGGTGGGGTCCTTGAGATGATTATTGTAAAATGTTTGAGCTTCCCAAGAACGCTCCAATTGTGGAACCCTTCTTTGGATGAGCTATGGTTTTGAGGTCTTTTATCATATTCCTTAGTTTCTTCCTTGATACTCCTTAGATTGCTCGGCCCTTATGAATCCCTTCTTGATGGCTCGATTTCCTCTTTAATGCCTTCACCTTTCTTGATATCCTTTTGATGGTCCTTCTTCAAGTTGTCTTTCCTTGTCTTGTCACCTTAGCTTTGATACCATGATGAGAAATCTAGGGACAGCTAGATTAGGTGATTTCTCTTACTTCGATAACAGTTTGTGAGGTATATTACTTAACTTGATTAACTTCTTCTTTCTCTTGATTATAATTAGTGTTCTTGTCGTCAAATAGCTACCAAAACAATGAAGAACAAGGAGACAAAAGGACACAAGATATAGACGATCAGTCAAGGCCAAAGCCTCTCCTGTTGAGAGGAAAACCCACAAGCATTATTCTCTTCTTATAGAACTTCAATTAACGAATTCCAAGACCTATGACCCTTGACCAAGACCCCTCCAAAACCAAATCAAACTTTCTCCTTGAAGCACTTTCTCAACCCAAGTCAAACTTGCCTTCCAGTAGCTTCCACACTACACCTTTGACCAAGATTTCATATGGGCAACTTTGACTGCAATTTCGACCTGCAGATTTCGGCCCCTACTACAGAAACCCTAGGTGGCACGTGTGAGAGAATTATAGTGATTTTGTTCTCTTCTCTTCTTCGCTTGGACAACCCTTTCTTCCTTGATTATTCGGCTAGCAAACTTGACTTCTTATCATTGAAATTCGGCTTCTTTGGCAACTCAAATTTACTACAACAAAGTGATACCCTAGATCTCGCACGTGTGAGGAGATGAGGCCCAAAACAGATCATAAATTTCGACTTTCTTGTGCTTAACTCTCCTTCATTTTCTCGCTCTTCTTTAGGTCTCCTTCTTACCTTGATCGAACTTCTTTGTTGTTGGATAGATGCGCTTCTTGAATGAGACCAAATGCTCCTATATATAGGCTTCCTTGAGCCCCCTAATAGGCTGACTTGTCCTTCTAGATAGGCCAACTTGCTCCTTTTGAAGGCCAACTTGTTTGTAGCACTATGACAAGGTCCTGGAGGATCTTTGACTCTATTTTGACTCAAATAAAAATTTCTTTACAATATGTAAAATGCCCAAATGGGTCTTCCATACATAACAATGACTCAATGACAAGCCCTAGAAGCACTCAATGGGTGCTTGACCTAAAAATAAATTTCCCTTGAGCATGAAATCCATGCCTCAAGAATAACAATAATAATTTTATTTTTCTCTTTACATCAAATACATAAAATCTTGACTACATATGTCATTATGAAGACCAAACCTAGTTACATATTTCAACAACTACAACAAGCTAGCATCACACCAACTATCAAACCCAAACCTCCAACTCCTCCAAGTTAGGAATCCTTCCCAACCAAAATTGGTTGCTCGATCAATTGCATCACACAAGTGTACCTCCAAGAACATCCTCACATCACAAGACACCAAGCATGGCATCACCAAGCTCAAGACAAGGCAAGGCATGTCACCAAACTCCATCAAGCATGGCATCACATCAAGCTCCCAGTCCTCCAAGTAAAGCATTTCACCATGCTTTAGATCCACACTAGTGCTTTTGACTTCCTTTGAATTTACAAACCCTGCTAATTTGCATCACACAAGTTCAAGGCTTACAAGGCAACTCTAATGCTAACTAGCTAGTCTTCGTGATCATCCTAGAATTCAAGTCCTCAAACCCTAGAACTTCAACTCTTGCATCAGCACAAGCACCATGACCTTCATGGAACATGAAGAGTAAAATATGCAAGTGTTCTTCCAAGCAAGGTATCACACCAAACTCAAGAATTCTCCACTCAACAAACAAGGCTACTCATCTAGGAATCAATGACCTTACCCTAACCTTCATGCATCACATAAGAACAGGGTTACAATATCACCCAACGCGCTAGCTCTCTTCTTCTTGTCTTCTTTGCGGTTGGAACCCTAGCACTACCTTCTCTTACGTCACAACAAAAGCCACGTTCTTTACAAGATAAGACATTATGTGAGCAACTCAAACCAACAAGCAAAGCTTTTATCAAGGTCTTCAAGTCCTCTAACACTGATGTTCTTCTCTATGATAAGCACAAGCCTTAATGCCCCCTTGCATCATACAAGCAAGGAATCCAAGAACATCTTCAAGCACTAACATCCATCTTCATGTCTCCTATAAAGTTTACATCATAAACCCTGGGTCTTTGTCACTACAAGACTTCGCCAAGGCAGTTACAAAGATAGAATAATGAATAATAATCGGCTCTCTCCTCCCTCAATATAAAATGGGTGAGCGCAAGTAGTGTTGATAATATTGGTATCGGCAAAATATCGGCAAGCATAAAAAATGCATAATATATTTATTTTTTCAGATTTTTAAACATATAAAGCAATAACAACATGAAATAAACACATTGGCACATAAATATGAAGAAAGCATTGATATATATGATATAAAAATAAATGATACATCAAAGGCGATACCAAATCCTGTTGATCCCTGATAATTGTCCAATCAAGGACTCAAATGTGGAGAACCAATACAAAATAACATCACATATATAAAAGTATCTCATCATCATGAATTATATGTAGCAAAACAAATAAAACTAGCAGCTATCTATCTGAAATCAGTGCCCTCTCCCCTTTTTATGGGAAAACATGTTGGGATGTTTACCAGGCCTACCCCTAGCAGTGGAAGGCCCTACCCCTGCACCTAATGTCAAATAATGAGTGCTAGGTATGGAGTTGTTCTCTTCTATATCTATAGCAGATGATGTTGATGTTGATGCTCCCACAGTGTCCTCCTCCTCCTCCTCTTCCTCTTCCTCCTTCTCCTCCTCCTCGTGTTGCTCCTCCCCCAAGTCCTCCTCCTCTTGTTGCCCCTGTTCTAATGGATCATCTGGTTCTAACCATGAAGGTGACTCCTCCAAGATGGGCACCTCAGACTCCACCCTCCACTAAGACAATACATCAATATTGTCTAAGGAAATGGCATCTGGATCCATTGGTGCTTCTATTTGCTTCACTCGAAGTCGGATATTGTAATGCACATACACTAAATCATTGAGGCGTGAGAACTCCAACCTGTAAGATTGTCAAAAAAACTAATGAGTCTCGACTCTTGACTCTTGAGCCCTTGACACTTGAGGGTCATAAATTAAAAAATTTAAATTAGAATAAATGTAATTGCTCAAATGAAGGTTGAAGCTCAAAGTTATACATGTTGCACTTTTTTTAGTGTATTTTCTCAAATACACTCCAATTGTGCTCACACCCTGAAGAGCTACATGTTTGACTCAGGATTCTTATGGCCAATTTCTGCAAATTTGGTGCCCTTGCACCATAGCTTCGCCACCAAATATCTACAACAAAATAAAGAAATAAAAAATTTAGAAACTTAAAACATAATTAAACTTTCAAATAAAAGTTACATAATTGAATTTTATAAATCTAATTTTATAAATATAAGTAAATTGAAAATTGAAAATTCTAATGTGTGATGACTTGTCACTTATGTGGCATGAAGAGGGTCATTTCCCTAATAGCATCATCAAAGCCAAATAGACCAACACAATCCCGATAAAACTGTATCTCATGATTGATTTTGCTACGAAGCTCAGGATTAGGTACCATCCTCTGAATGCAGGAACGGAGCCCTTCCATCAGCTCGCCATCAAAATCAAAGGCGAATTTGTATGAAAATGCGGGGTTGAGGAAGAGTATTGTTGCATGAATGGGTCGATGAAGCATCCCTGTCCATCGACTATCAATCACATCCCATAACATCATATGCCTATCAAGCCCAGTAGAACCCTTGTCTACATAATAAGAACGAATGGCCTCCTTGGCCCTATCCATGGCCTCATACAAATAAGCCATTGCAAGCTTGTCCACATCTACCAATCTCGGAATCATTACTATAGGTTCACTAACTAAGCACACTTCTTCTACTCCCTGCCAAAATGTGTCAGTGTACACAATTTTTGCAATGGCTCTCTCGTCTTGTCTCCTGTTATATCTACAATCACGCCACTCATCAGAAACAAACACTTGCTTCAACTCAAACTGGCATAGAAGCAAAGACTGAAGAGTAATAAAGTTGGTGACAAAACGTGTGATTGTAGGACGCCGCAACTCCTTGTTTCTAGTGTATCTCCTCATGAGGCTAAGAACAAAAGCATGGTTATAAATAAACTTGGGAACACTCCTAGCCATATCAATCACCTCCTTGATGAAGGAGAGTTTCCCCATATCAAGCAGCAAATTGATACAATGTGTCGCACACGGAGTCCAAAACAATGTGCGGTGCCTCTCCATAAGCATCCTGTCGACAGACACATAATTAGTTGCATTATCTGTTATGACTTGCACCACATTCTGCACACCAATCTCCCGGATAAACCCATCTAACAACTCACATATCATTGCTGCATCTTTTATATGTGTTGATGCATCCACTGATTTAATCATTTAATAAACATGGTACCTTTAGGACAATGTGCCAAGAAATTTAGAAGGGTCCTACCCTTCCTATCTGTCCAACCATCAAACATCACTATGCATCAAGAGTCAAGACACTTCCCATGTCTGTGTCAACTCCACCAATTTAGAGTTGATGTCATGTTTTTCTGCATGTAGGATTGGCCCCTGCAACTTCTCATATGTAGCACTTTTGAACCTTGGGCCCACAACAGCAATAGCGTCACACATTAACTGCCAAAATGGATTTGGTGATGCTGAGAGGTAAGTCGCTCCAAAAAAGACACCTCCCCATAACTCTATCTGCTTCTTGCTTCTCCCTTTTTTAACAATTGATTTTATGGAAGGTTGTGCTCCATGTCCTGTTCGTGGAAAAAAAAAATGATGACCTCGCACTCCCAGTAACATTAGAACTAGCAATAGCAGGTGACACTGTAGAGCTGCTCCCACTACCCTCCACCTCAAAATTAGAAGAAGATATCCCAAAAGATCTACCTACACGTTCAGCCTTTTTTTTTTCTGCCTCTTCCTTCTTTCTATCTTTTTCATCAATTGCTTCAAGAGCTTTTGTATAAGCTCCACACTAGAAACTTTACAAGCCCAACATCATGTCCAAGGAGTCTAGCCAGATGGTGTTTCAATCACATAACCCCTCTTGTCATCCTGGTCCAACACAATTTGCATGATAGATATGCCCGATTTGTCCCACCATCAAGCTCCCCATACTCCCAAAATGGGTCCAAGGCTTTTGGCATATTTGTAGTGAGCTAATTCAAATCTAGGGCACAGATTAAACAAAATAAAAAAATGGCATTGATGATTAAAGTTTAAAGTTTAAATGCCCATGCACAAAAAATAATAAGTAATAACCACCTCATTTAAAAAATATTTTTTTTTGCTACATTATTTGCAATGTGAATTCAATGAAAAATGGCAATAAGAGGGTGCATAAGAAAGTTGAAAAAAGAAATGGAGTTTGTTGTCCAAATATGGAGAAAACCCTCGCATTGGCTCATGGGCATGAATATCATAGCAAATGGGAAAAAAAAGAATCAAAATGTTGGTAGGCAAAGAGACAAGCAAGCATAACCCTAAATCTATGAAAAAATCATTAACATAGGGGTTTTTAGGAACATATCTGTTAATGGAAGAAATGAAGTTTGTCTCGTTGTTCTTCAATCTTTGATCCACAAAAAATTCTTGGTTGGTGGTGAAAATGGTTGTTTGATCCTCAATCCCTCCTTGACAACCACCACAAAGCTCTTCCCCTTCCTTCTCCAACACTTGAAACCGAAATGAGGGAAAAAAAAGAGAAATATCCCTTTCCTATTGTCACACAATTTTTTGCCAAGATATCAGCGATTTCTCAGAAATATCACAATATTTTCGAGAGAGGAAATATAGTGATATTTTCTCAGTGATATTTTGGTTTGCCGAAAAATGTCGCAATATCTCTAAAAATCGTCGATATCTCGGCGATATTATCATCACTAAGCGCAACATCAAACATGAACTAAGTCCACACAAGTAACACAATACCTAAGTCAATAAGGAAACCCCACATGGAGCGCTCTACAGTACAAGGATGACAAGCGTCACATTAGGGTTTTACCCAACCTTAAAGCGATGTGCCATCAAAGCATGATGCCCCTCAAGCCCAAAAAAATTCGCCCAAGATGGTGCATTATCCAACAAGTTGTTAGCCCAATGCTCCCTCTTATATGGCGGCTTGTTCTCCAAGTTTCCTCATGCAAGGTATTGCTCCTCTAGTTGTGTACTACATGTGCTCTCGTGCACATCACTCCCCAACTAATGGGCCAAGGTATTCACTCGTTCTAATGCTTCACCTCAACATATGTGTCTAGGTCCACAACCAGCCTCTATGAAGCATGCTCCTCAACCCAAGGATCCTCAAGTCAAGTATCCAACTACGAAGGTGTATGTCACATTTTCCTATGCTCTTGGGGCCAAGGGCCCTCCTCCAAGTTCCTAGAGCATATCCTCCAAGGGCGATACCCCTCATAATTAAGTAGCCAACCCCCCTATTGTGCACACCCTATTACCCATCTACATACATGGGTAAGAATGTGAAAAAAAAAAATCTCCTATGATGCAGATTTCCAACTAGCAACCTCACATGTTCCTCAGACAACAACCCCTTAAATATCTCTAATATATCATGCTCAACTCACTCACATAATCAACACACATCTAATTATAGTGGTTTGACACGTACACACATAAGGCACAATAACCATTGTTTCATGCAAAATGTTTACAATATTCAAATAATGGATCATGATGCATGGAAGTTATGCTTGTTGCCTTATTTCACCTTAGTGGTCATCAATTCCTTTTAGTGCAGTGTGACCACCTAGAGTTTATCTTTCACTATTTAGGAGAGCCATGAATAGGAGGCCTTGATAGAGATAGTGTGTCCATGTCCTTCTATAATGACACTTTCCACTCACTTTTTCTCCCTTATCACTACTTTTGGGTTGGTTGTTGTCAATCGTTTGTGTTGTTTCCTTGTGTTTGCCTCAACTTGTGACAAGAAGGAACTTGGAAACATCCAAAGGTTGATGCTACTACAAGAAAGCATAAAAGAGCAAATGCAAAAGTAAAGGCAAGGGATGAATATAAAGTCAAAAGCCAAGATAGTTTGAGCACTACCCCCTTATATGAAGCCATCACCCATAGTCCCATGCATATCATGCCTATCATAGTGAAAAGGACTTAAAAAACATCCCAAACCCTATGACCAATGAATTGCCCATACTAAAAAGTGTTGATTTTCTAGGGCACGTGCTAGAATTAGGTTTTTCTTCTCCTGATAACTACTTCAATGATCAATTAAACATTAGTTTCACATATTGTTGTCGCTTCTAATGGCACCCACAGCACGAGTGCTTCGGGAGACATAGAAAGCTTCCTAGAGACAACCTCTGGCTTGATTGCAAACCAGTGCCTAGGACATCTTAAAGAGAGAAGTGCATGGAAGATTATCAGTGGGGGCTCTTGGTTGCACTCCAATTGTCATGAAGTTTGAAAAGATAATAAAGGGGGGTTTGGTTCAATAGGCCTTCATTAAGGGAAACACAAGCCATGCATGGATCCAAATGTTCAAGGGATAAATTGGGCCAACCTCAGAGAGAAATGTTTGGTTCTGGTGGCCGACACACAACAACAGGCAGCTTAATATTGCAGTTGTAGTAAAGGTGACGAGGAGGAGAGAAAGGAAGGGATCTGATGCATAGCGCTGTAACAGAATCCTAAGCAACAATGTCTTGGCAGAGGTATGGAAGATTGAAGAGGTGGAATGGTAGAAACAGTGGAGTGCTAATGCAGGTTTCATGCCAAATAGATCATGGATACCTTTATCTCCAAACAGCATGAGTAAATCTCGGCTCACATAGGTACTGCAGGTTAATCGAATAACGGAAGTAAATCTGTCTTTTACGCAGGCACTGCACGTAATAGACTAACAGAAGTAACTATGTTTTAAACACGGAGACTGTTCACTTATTTAGCAGCCTAGATAAATCCACGAATCAAATAGAAACCAACAACTTGATTACACTATTTCAAATGGAGAAAAACATACATGCAGTGATGAACAAAAGAGGAAACATACTGCGCATTGATCTGTTTGGAATCACCAGGGAGTATCACTAATACTTGAAGGGTCCAAATAACCAATCCATTACATTCAGCATGCGTCGCTCTGATCCCTCATGAACAAGCAATTAGAACCAAAATGGAACCCAAGAATTAGGACCACTCTAGGTGCAGAATTCTGGAACCTCCTTTAAGTGTTTCTCCCCCTTATTTATACAGAAGGGGGGGGGGGGGTTTTGAATCAACATTTACAAAATATCTCAACCCAGGGCCAGCTGTCAGATTGACTAGCTGTGTAAGCCTGCGATAGCTCTACTGCCCAAAATGATTTCCAAGGTTTGGATTCCTTTCTTGAAACAAACAGAAATTACAAAAAAATAGAAAAGAGGAAACTGAAAGATGGTGGAGGAAAATATCGTCTTGCGGTTCCTGTGAAGGCCCCTGACCAGGCCACATCTCTACCACAATGTATCCCTCTTGTTGCTCCAGTTTCTGTCGCTTTCGCCTTAACTGCCTGAATCGCTCGTTCTCCAGAGCAGGGAGTGGGTCGACTGTGAGTTGCCTGTTACCGACTAGAAGTGGAGAATGTCCTGACAGTCCTTTGCTGTGTATTTGAGTGGAGCCCCATGCTGAGCCATTAATCTTCCTGAGTCCCCATACCTTCATTTACTCTCCGAAGACATGCAGCGAAACAGTCGAATTCATTTCTGAGGCCATTGTTGTCCTGGGTTTCTTGTTGCGGAGGTTTCCACAGGATTAGCCCATATCGCTCTCCAACTGCTCCATGCCTTCATTTAATACCTCAGCTGCCGACCTATACGCCGAAAAATACCCTCATCGTCCCACTGAGCGGAAGCGAAATAGACATTTTAATGTTCGTTGATCTGGGTCGTTGATCCGGGCCTGTTGGTATCGCAATCGCAACACAGGGGAGGGCTTTTTACCATATTCCATAATGTTTTTCTGACAGGCTGGACCCGAAACTGTAACAAACTGCAATATATAAAATATCGCATCCATCACAATCGCAAGTCGGAAGGGGCTTCAGCAGAGGAGGAACTTGTGACTTGAGCGATCCCTGATTGCGATATCACAATCAGCGGGGGAGGACTTATCGCAATCGGTGGGGACAGAAGTATCGCAATCAACGAGGGGAGACGGAATTTACGATATCACAATCAGCAGGATGAACTTGCGATATCGGCAGACGGGTGGTGACGGGACTTACGCGATATCGCAATCGGCGGGGAGGACTTGCAATATCAGCAGAAGAGAGATGACGGGACTTATGCGATATCGCAATCAGCGAGGGGAGACAGAACTTTGCGATATCGGCGGAGGAGGGATTTATGATTTGTGCGATCCCCGATTGCAATATCGCAATCGGGGGGGGAGGAGTTATCGCAATCGGCGAGGGGAGACAAAACTTTATTGCGGTAAGCGGGAAACTTTGCGATATGCGATATTGTAATCGCAAAAGGAAAAGGGAGGTGAGTGGAGATGTATGACAAAGGAAAATGGGTTGATAGCAATAAAGTTTTGTGGGTCCCAGCCTTTAAAAGGCCTTCGGTATGTTTTACGAATGCTTTTAAGATATTTCAAAAGGGAATGGGGAAACACAGCTAGAGTTGGAAATACAAAGGGATTTCGGCTAGAGTTAAAAATAGGTCACCGCAGCTAGAGTTTTAAAAAACAAAGTTTGCACAACTGGAACTCTCTTTTCAGAGGCTGACAACACATATCATTATATTCAATATCATTTAGGCAATTATATAGAAGAAAAACATCAACTAATAAACATGAAAGAGCAACAAAGGAACCATGAACAAAGAGACAAGAGACACAAAAATTAGGCACACAGCTAGGGCAAAGCCCACAAGGGGAAAACCCAAAAAAGTTCTTCCTTATGAGAGAGCGCGAGTTTCCATATTCATTTATATATCATAAATAACAATGGCGGAATAAAAACCAAACCAGTAACCAAAATCATGATGAAGTGCCATGTCAAAATCCAGGTCCATGAAATTTCGACCTCCTGCTAAAATTTCCCCTCTGTAATTTCACTAAATCAAAGATGCATGAGACCAAGTTGATGTGTCCAAATGAAGAGAAATGATCTCCTTCATATAGCCTTCAAGTGGGGGGTCGAATGGGTGCCTCTTAGAAGCCCAACCGACCTAATAAATTTGGAGGCAAACTTAAAAAATTCAAATTTCTATTTATTTTTCAAGATGAAAATACCGACCATGGCTACCATATTTTCAACGCTTCCTCTTAGCCAGGGAGGTACTTTTCATTCCCTCTCTCAAGATCAATCTTGCTGACCAATCATAGGTCTCACGGCCCACAGCCCAAGGAAGGGATCACAAATACAAATCTCTCTTTGTGTCAATAGCAATCTCCCCAACCAATTATAGGTCTCACAGCCCACACCCTAAGGAAAAGATCATCAGTCTCATCATAAGGAAAATAACATAGCATCCATCTCAAACATCTTCCCAACCAAGAGGGGTCAACAATACGTCTCCCAGACCACAAGGTCTCACAGCATGCAGCCCACAGGAGGAATCAACAATACATCTCCCGGGCCACAAGGTCTCACGGCAGGCAACCCACAAGAGGAATCAACAATACATCTCCCGGGCCACAAGGTCTCACTACACCAACCTATGGGAGGAATCAACAATACATCTCCTAGACCACAAGGTCTCACTGCACACAGCCTACAGGAGGAATCAACAATACATCTCCCGAACCACAAGGTCTCAGGGCACACAGCCTAGAAGAGGGCTCAACAATACATCTCTTGGACCACAAGGTCTCACGGCACACAGCCTACATGAGGGGTCAACAATACATCCCCCAGACCACAAGGTCTCACAGCACACAACCTACAGGAGGAATCAACAATACATCTCCTGGACCACAAGCTCTCGCGGCACACAGCCTACAGGAGGAATCAACAATACATCTCTTGGACCACAAGATCTCACGGCATACAGCATATAGGAGGAATCAACAATACATCTCTCGGACCACAAGGTCTCACGACACACAGCCTATAGGAGATGGTCCATAATATGATGATATGTATCAATGCTCCCTCTTGAAGGAGATTCTCAGTCATTCTAGTTTCTTCACATCAGCAACCAGGTCAACATCAGAAATGTAGCCATGGTGGATCTCAATACTTTAACAAACATTTCAGTATTCAATTTGTTCATTCAGCTTCAACTGGGGCTTCTCTCAGAAGCAAACATCATTAGCTATCAACAGGCAATAATAGACTTCAGCAATGTCTTCTCACAGAAGCAATCATCGGCAACCATAGTAGAGTCCAACAGATAATAAGTGGCTTCTCACAGAAGCGGGCATCAATAGCCATAGTAGAATCTAGCAAATCATAATCGAATCTAGCAGATACGATAAACTTCAGCAGAAACAGACATCAGCAGATAGATCAATTAGAGAATCGACCAAGTTGACATCAGAGTCTTGCAACTTCTTCAAATCATTCACAATCCATGGTGTCAAAATATCTCCAAGCTCATGCCTCAAAAGCAACTCCCTCTTACACAGAAGTCCTCTTCATATGGGCTCATCTCTAGCATATCTAGATCAGCATCAATCTTCAAAACTTCTAGCCACTTTCATGGAAATGTGATCCGATCAGGCTAATCTTGCCTACTCCCTCTGATTAAAGGGCCTATCACGAGTCTTCTTGTCACATTGTTCTTCCGTCCTTTCCAACGATTACCACACCTTGGCAGTCTTTATTATGTACCTGCAATCCTCACTAGGAGACCATGGAAGAACAAAAACAATCAAGCAAGCCAACAGACTTATAATGAAATAATCAATAGAAACAATCAAGATAATACTTATCTTTTAAGAGTGTGCCAACTCCCTCTTGATCTTAGCCTTCTTAGATCGAGTCAATTTCATCACATCATTAAAGAGTCCATATCATCATCATCATCAAGTCTACATTATCACCAAGTCCATATCATCATCGTCATCGTTAAGAAATCCATATCAACATTATCATCGTATCATCACAGAGTTCATGTCATCATCAAGGAGTTGACCATATCATCATCGAGAAGTTGACCTTGTCTATAAGTCAATGTCATTATCATCAGTATCATCAACAATGTGTCCACATCATCATCATCATCATCAATGGAGTCTAGTCCAATTCATCATCAATGAGTCCATGTCATCAACGAGTCCTCATTATCATTATCAATGAGTCCACATCATCATTATCATCATCATCAACGTCACCAATGAGTCCACATCATCATCAACGAGTAAGCATCAAGGAGTTCAAATCACCATCAAGGAGTCTAATCACATAATGCATGTCTTCAAGGAGTTTACATCAACATCATAAAGAGTTCACATCCACATCATCAAGAAGTCTATATGATTAACGAATCCACCAAGGTGTTCATATTATCAACAAGTTCAATCACATCATCCACATCATCAATGGGTCATATATCATTGTCTGCAAGGAGTACACATTGTCAACATCATGGCATACACATATTCAGCAACAAGGAGTAATATATTGATCTTATCAAAAGAATCTAACAAGGAGTTCACATCATCAGCAACAAGAAATATATCATCATCATAATGGTCCATACTATCAACGGGGTAAACTTGTTCATGTCATTATTAAGGAATCAACTTCAACAAGGACAGATCATCAAGAGGCTCATATTATCCATATCATCATGGAGTACTCAATATCATCAATAAGAAATTAGGGTTAGGCTCATTAGACTTAGATTTTCTTCTCCATACCCATCCTAGAGTTTTACAAATCATAGACAGTCCAATGTCAGTATTAACTGAGATAACAAAAGAAACACGAGATATCTTTTGAGATCAAGACAACTCCCTCTTGGTCTTAAGTCCTTTTAGAGTCCAACCTGCAAATCAGCCTCAACATCAAGATATCAGATCTTTTAGCAATCAATTCATAAGCTCAACGTTTTCTCAACCATTTATATCGAGGTAGGGTTAACAACTTTTGGCAAGGATTTGCAATTTGAACAGCTAGGGTTATAGTATCAAACCCTGATGTTTTTTTAGATTTATAAAGCCTCGGATTCTCAACATATGTATATGTCATTGCCTTCTTTCATCATGATGTCAATTCTATCTAGGGTTACTTCTTTCAATAGCAACAAACAATCTTTGATTCCATAAGCCCTAGGCTTCCTCCTTCAGTCCTTTTGTCATGATAGGGTTTACAATATAAGAAACCCTTCTTGTCAAGTAGCAGAGATTTAGCAATGAATTTTATTCATAGTCACACCTTTCCATGGCTTTCATTTTTCAAGAGCTTCTTTGCAAAATTCATGGCAAGTAATCAATTGATGTAAAATTGTATACTTTAATCATTTATGGTGGGAGACAATACCTCTACTTACAGAGATATGCTATTATGTTGGCTTCTTTAGCTTTGAATACTAATATATATGAGGTACAACTTCTTGAGCAAACTTACAAAGAGACATCATCTTTTGTTATCGATAGAGATTTCTTACTGCCATCAAGGTCACAACCATACATAGGGTTACATAACTATATCAAATTGACTACCATTCATCACGAGACAAGGTCACTGTATACTGTCACAATTGTCATCGTCATACTTGACATATCAAGTTTATTCTGCCATATATACATTATTGTCTTGAATACCATTGTAAACTCTATAGGACAACATAATTGTCGTCATTTCTCATCACTACCATAAGAATGGAGTCACTCCTTCAATCTTGCATCAATAAAGTCACAGGCTTCTTTGCTTTAGAACAGAGAGTATACTTACAGGCTTTTTCTACATTAAACAAAGGTTAACTTCACAGAGATCAAGGATCTTCATATCACATAGCTTCCTTGTCACAGAGATTAAGGTTTGTCTTTGCATTAGGGACTTCGCATAGCTGATTTTCTTCCATCATGGAGATCAAGGTCACTGACAGAGATTAGTCTTTTCTCATCATAAATGTTGGATTTCTTCGTATTTACAGAGAATAGTCTTCAGAGATTCATCTTCTCTTCTTCAGACCAACAAAGATTAAGGCTTCTTGAATTAAGGACTTAGCATCACAAAGAATTGTTCAATCCACAAAGATAGATCATCATTTATAAGCTCAAAATTTCGTCAAATCCACAAGTCTGATCAATCCACAGAAGTTCGTCCAATCCATAGAGATGTGAGATCATGGTCATAATCATCATCATATTTTTATTTAACAGGGATATCGAACAGGCTTCAAGGATTCAGACTAAATTTACACTATGTCTCGACACATGATCGGGATAAACTCCACAAATTATAGCTCAGCCTTCAACAGATTAGGAACCTCCGAATGCTTGAACAACAGAGATAGGTAGCACGCAAAACAAAGTTAAGAGTCTGGATTTATAAGAGTGTCGCTTATCACTATGATAAGTGCTTTAGGCTCTTCAACACTTGCTTTAGATACCACAAAGAATGGGAGTCATATGGCTTGCATATGTGTGTTACAGAGATTAAATAAAGAAGCCACAAAGGCTCGTATTAGATGCCACAGAGATGAGATGCAAAAGAGATGTCACAAAATTTCTTGAATATAAAATGAAGATAAATAGCTCATAATTGCATACCACAAGAAATCGAGCCTTTTTCAATAGTTAGAAACTTCGGTCCTTTTACAGGGTTCATAACTTCAGAGGCTCGGACTGTTACATTACTTAGGATTTTGGAATTCTTCTCACAGTGCTTCTCAACAGACCTTCGACATAGATCATTTGATTCGGCTTATTGTAGAGGGATTCCACAGAGACTTAGAATTTAAACATTCCAAGGGAACTCAGTCAAGCCATAGAAGGATAACCGTAGATGCTTCAAATACTTTCAACTGCTCATCGAACCCAAGCTCTGATACCATGTTGATTTTCTAGGGCACATGCTAGAATTAAGTTTTTCTTCACCTAGTAACTACTTTAATGATCAATTAAACATTAGTTTCACATAGCATTAAATTCAATATCATTTAGGTAGTTATACAGAAGAAAAACATCAACTAATAAACATGAAAGAGCAGTAAAGTAACCATGAAACAAAGAGACAAGAGACATAGAAATTAGGCACACAACCAGGGCAAAACCCACAAGGGGAAAACCCAGAAAAGTTCTTCCTTATGAGAGAGAGAGAGTTTCCAGATTCATCTATACATCATAAATAACAATAGCAGAATAATAACCAAACCAATAACCAAAATCATGATGAAGTGCCATGTCAAAATCCAAGTCCCTGAAATTTCGGTCCTCCCTTAAACTTCGACCTCCGCCTAGAATTTCGACCTCCGCCTAAAATTTCAGCCCTCCTGTAATTTCACTGGATCAGAGATGCATGAGACCAAGTTGATGTGTCCAAATGAGGAGAAATGATCTCCTTTATATAGCCTTCAAGTGGGGGTCGAATGGGTGCCTCTTAGGGGCCCAGCCAACCTAATAAATTTGGAAGCAAACTTAAAAAATTCAAATTTCCATTTATTTTTCAAGATGAAAATACCAACCATGGCTACCATATTTTTCAACAAAAAGTGGATTTAAATGAAATCAATGAAGCCTATCAAACAAGCTAATCAAAACAAAGTAAAAGGGTAAGTAAGGGATAGAAAAACAAAAGCTAAAACAAAGGGTAACTCAAGCACAAGCACTCCACCTACAAAGGCGCTCATGAATGATGGTCTTACATAAGCCATGTATAAGACTACGACACTTCTCATGAAGTTCACCCCTAATCATTTCACTAACCACATATGCCTACGACTTGAACGATCAACCTAGGAATTGTTCCTCCTTAGGCCCTTTTTCTTTCACTGTCATTTGGGAGCACCTAATAGGGGTAGTTGATGGCTCTCCCATACCTAAATTTGGAAACTTACATAAGGTCATAAGCTAGTGTGAAGTTTGAAGAAGATACCTAATGTGATTCACTTATTTTCCTTTTACATTAGATATGACCCACATTTTATGTTACAATGATTCTTGTATGCACATTAGTTGAATTCCTTGAGCCCATGCTTGATGATGATATATGGTCCTTTGGAGAACGTTGATGATGCTTCCAATACTTCATGGATGATGACACATACCCTTTTGGGGGGGTGTTGGAGACTTGTTGATGGACATTGGAAACTTGTTAACGAGTGTTGAATCATGAGATGATTTGGCATGCTTCTTGACACATTCCATCATCATTGGACCATGGGCATCACCCCTTGAAGCTAAGCTAAGACATTACATGCATGAACTTGATGTGTAACTTGAAGAGAGCATAGAGCCCCCTGATGACGTTGCACCCTTTGTGATGATGAGATGGCACCTTATGATGATGTAGCATGCCTTTGATGAGGAGGTATGACTTTTGATGATGCATTGTACCTTTTGGGGGAAAGAGATGACCTTTGGAGCATTTACACCCCTTATTGGAGATGATCTCGCCTTTTACACTCATGTGTGACCTTTTGAAGGGCATTTTTCATGTTTTGGCATTGTATCTTCATTTTGGAGGCACTTTTGGGGGTTGGCTTGAGACCTATCCACCTTAGTGGATATTAGCCTAATTAGGCCAAGCGCTTGGTTTTCCTTGTATAAATACGGAAGTGTTATCCTTCATTTGGATCATTGCACATTGTGGAGAGATCACTTCTCTTGGATTAGCATCTTTTTTTCTAGTTCACTGTGGAGAGCTAGCTGAGTGACTTTCTTTGAGAAACTTGTGATATGGATGGATTCTCTTTTCATGGGTGACTATTGTGAACTTTGATGGATAAATGCTAATTAATGTAAGCTTATCTTGTTTACGTCTGTGGATAATGGTTATTAAGTATTCACCAAAGTGTCGTCAATATTTTTATCTCATCATTCTGCTTAGACAAGATTTTTCATCAAGTTCTTTAAGGTGACCTAAATGGAGCTTACTCCTTTATTTATATTTGAAATTTGTAAGACACCTTAGGATTCTAAGAGGCATAAGTGGGTCTCCCTTAGTCTTTGAACCTACATCCATGACTTTTCCTCCCGAGTTTGTTGATCCTTGACTCCATTAGCCCTAGATTGAGAAAGGCACTAGTTCTCTCTTGTGACAATTACCTATAATTTAAAAATCAGTATTTTTATTGTTTTCGGGTAAATTGAGGTTTAATTGAAGCAAATCATTTATTTTCAGCATTGTTTGGCTTGGATGTTATTGTCCTAGGGTAAGAAATTATTTTAAACATATGGAATAACCAAAAGTGTCATTTGAGTATTTTTCAGCTATAATTTAGGGCTGAAGTTTAGGGTTTTATCTTTTAATGTTGTTACATGCTCTTTTACCACAAAATTGTTGTAATCTGATCACTTCTTTACTCTCGTCATAGCCCTTAATTTTTCAGTTTATTATCCTAGGTTTTAGGGCTAGTTTTGCTGTTGTTATAAACTAGGCTATTACTACAATTTATGATTATTAATGCTAATTTACTTCAGAAAGGTGTAATTTCTTGATTGTGCGTGTTTGGGGACCTTTCTTGAGTTTATATTGGTTGACCTAAGTCTCTAAAATAACCATGGGATCCTTTGAACTCAAATGTAGAAATTACTTTTAAATCCACCATAAAGTCTAATTGTTTGATCTCCTAGATTGGTGGAAATAAAAGTAGAAGTCTTAGGGAGCTTTTGACTTGGTTTGACTGGGCAATTTGATCCCTGAGATCTACTAGGGAAGCCTCCCTTTTGTTGGATTGCATCCATCACTGGAACGACGAGAGAAATTGTTGAGGTGATAGTGGTAGCTCTCCCATGTTACTCACTGTCTTAGTCATCTAGTGTAGTTTTGCACTAAGGTTCAAGATTTTGTTGCAACACTCAATGGGTTATCGTCATATGTCCTAGGTATCTGCACAATGCTAGCACTCTATCAAAGATCAAGCATCCACTCAAATTGAGCCATCTATATGTCCATCAAGTATCACCAAGGGACTAGGAGAGCTTGCACTTTCCTAGCTAAGTGAAAACACTTTTGGACTGACCCTAAAAGCTAACAAAAGACATAAGCACTGAAATCGAAACCATCTACCCTAGAAAAATATGTCAGTGCAAATCTGGCGTTCACATTAACTAAGCAAGAAATGCAATGCTCTAAAATGGAATCCATGCCACAGAAAAGAGGAAATAGAACCTAGGGGGCACATTGTACTAATTGATTGTTTCGAATGAAGTATATTAAATTTAACCTCAAATAGATAGCAAAAGATGTGAGCACTGCAATCTTAGAAACTGTGTATGTTAGAAAAATGTGTCAGTGTAAATACAATACCCCTATGGTGTCCTAGTATGCAGAAGATGGTTTCAAGCATTTGGAAGAAAAATGCAAAAAATAGAAGGATTTGTCATTTTTGTTACATTTCTATAAATCAAAAATAATGCAAAACAGAAATTATGTCTTTGGAATTGCAAACCAATATATCCATAAAATATTAACGTTACATTTATCTCGTTAATCCACCCTGCAAGATACAGTCTACGGTCTCATACACTACTGCATTGTTCTTCAGGTGATTTTAATCTATTATCATTCATATAAGGTGCACAGTCAACCAATACCCATCGATACGATCTTGTCCTAGAAGCCAGAACATCGTCTGCTAGAGTTTCGAACAGAAAAAGTCATGATTATAAGCTACACCTTCACAGACACCTATTTATAATCTACAAAACCATAAACTCACTGTAGGTGTTAATCCATCAGATTCATGATAAAATACACTCAGCATTCATGACTTAATACTCAATTTACATATTTAATATAACGGTTCATTCTTCACCCGATCAAAACTTAATTCTATAACCTTTCTTCGCAATATGTTCAATCAGCATTCATCTGAAAAAAACTCAACCAATAAAAATAATTTTTGCTCTATCATGTAATATTTCGACTGTAGTATAAAAGCATTTTTATTCTTCGAACCAACAAAAAAAAGGGCGGCCCATTAGTCCATAGTTGTGTACCCTGCAGAGAGGGCATGTCCTACTCACATGTAATAGTGCGCATTTTAACTTGGCATTGGGACAGATTACTACTCCACACACGCATTCACAGTACCATATTCAGCTATATACTTCAATACACGGATCCATTTACAGAGGGAACCCCACTTACAATATTGAATTATTCCCCACAGTAGCCAAAGACAGAAAACCCAGTAGTTTATTGTTGCAAACTATCACGTTATACTATATTATACTATATTTGTTTCACTGAGACAGGCACAGGTACAATTCTTAGATGATCAAAGCCCCAATAAATATATCATAATTGCACCAGTCAAAAATGCCTTTATAACATTGGGATAATTCAAATTGTTCAGCCAACTAGATAAGATAAATATTCAGTCCAACGTATACTATCGTATGGGTTGTCCAATTTGACAGAAAACAGTGAAACAGATACAGTATTGAGATGAATAATAATTCATAACCTAGTCTTGTATGCTTAACATAACTTAGCTGGCATATCCCTACACAAATACAATTACCCAACGAGCGAGAGACCAAAGGAGATCCACTCTGTATCAGAAAACTACTCGAAACTGGGGAGCCTCGGGATCCCCTGTTGGGAGGATTTCCCATCGACAGGGCTCAATATCATTGGAAACTGGACAATAACCAGCTAATGTGATTCCATCCTCTGACTTGGCAGCTAACCCAAATTCAAAGACAGATGTTTCTGTGGGCCTTGGGACCTCCATGACAGCGCCATTGTACGAATCAGTGGACTGTTCGGCAGATGGTGTGGTTGAAGCAGTTGACAGCGAAGGAGACTCTTTGGGTTTTTCTTCAGCTGCCTTCTTGCTGCTCCTCCAGAATAGCAAACCCATATTGTTCTTCTGAGCTCAGGAATCTGGATGCAGGGCCCAAATGAGACGGCGATTAACTTAAGGACAAATAAGTTTAGATGGCATAATATCTAGTATTTTTTAGCAGAACCAAAAAGCAGTAAAGATCTGAAAATTATGGAAGATCGCAAAAAAGGAGACCTTGTTCAAATTACCCTAGATTAGGTGGGTGTCTTGGTGGAATCTCCTTCACATCTGTATTAAAGGATCAAAATTAGATCGAGTGGGTAATGCCTTGTTCGAGGTCAAAATTGGGTCGATTGGGTGTGTGGACGCGTTGGTGCCGTTATGAAAATATATTTACAATGTAATTATTAGTGTGGAGAAAATTTGAATAGAAAAAAGGCATATTATATAGAAATTGGATTGTTATTTAGTTTTAAAGTTATGTGGATAAAATAAAATAAGTTATCAGATTGAAAATAAATAAATAGATTATATTGGTAAAATATTTAAATAAGTTATCATATTTAAAAAAAAATCATTATATTTGTAAAATATTTAAATAAGTTATGGCCAAAGCTAAGTGTAATCCTCATGTGATTTTCACAGTTTGGATGTCCCCTACAAGACTCGCATTAACTAACTAACAAACAAACAAAAAGTCAAACTAATATAGTATTATAATTTATTTTATGATAATATTATTAGAAATATATAAATGATTAGATAAAAAAATAGTGTGTCAATTGAGTTTATCTTAGGTGGTTGGATGGAATACTTGTTATCCTTCCCACCTAGGGAGAGTCCTCATGTGATTTTTACAGTTTGGATGTCCCCTACAAGACTCGCATTAACTAACTAACAAACAAACAAAAAGTCAAACTAATATAATATTATAATTTATTTTATGATAATATTATTAGAAATATATAAATGATTAGATCAAAAAAATAGTGTGTCAATTGAGTTTATCTTAGGTGGTTGGATGGAATACTTGTTATCCTTCCCACCTAGGGAGAGAGGTCATTTTTTTTCCCTCTGTAGTCCCCAATGCCCAATTTTTTTGTCAATTGAGTTTAATTTGCGCTATTGAGTAAATATTGTAGGCTACCCCCAATGCCCAAAATTTAGATCAAAAATTGGTGCTAGAGTTATTTAGTTCTTCAATTGTATTGTTGTTTATTTGTTATTTTTATATTTGTTTAAGATGATATTAATGCATTGCAGTTACATGTCTAAACCTTTTGCATGTATGGTGACATCAAAATGCAGGACCGCACAACAAAGGATTTCAATGTGTTTGTAATACAATTTTATTTGTCAATTTGATATGCACTAAAGATTGATTAATGCAATGTGTATTCCATGTTGGTATTTGTTTCATTCTACACTTCTAATACAATAACTAAATCTATGCACCTATACTTAGAGAAATTCAAGGTCGAATTTATGTTCAACGTGGCTCTAACAATAACTTAGTGCATCTCTTACTCTTGTGAGTTGTTGATGCCCGCCAATAGTCCTATGAGTTGAAAAAACTTCCTGGTTTTCTCTTGGATATACCGCTTTACAACGTATAATTATTGTCCTTTTAAACTATTTGAGAAAGTTTCAAGATCTTGTGTGACCCAAAATTTAAAAATAGAAGAGAGGGATAGTGTAAGACCTTAGTTATAGATGGAAAAAAGGCATGCTTCCATGTCAGGCACAAGTCTTACTAAAAACAAATGGAATACTCGATCACACTTAGAAGGATGAAATGGATGGATTGATGACCATTTAAGTTGCCCTCCACAGAATGAGTAAGAGAACCTTAGCACACAATCTTGATATGCAAAATTATTGATCACTTTTTCTATAAAAGGAAAAATACGAACGTTAAGAAAAAAACGTATGGAGAACAAGAAAGTCTATCCTCAATAGGTGGTACTTCTCTCTTGATATGTGGAAGATTCCTCTAATGTCCTCAAATGAATGTAATGGGTGAGTGTTAAATAACAAACCTTCCAATAAAGTCTGGTTCAATAGATTTACTTTTAAAGACATCATCTTATTAATAGAAAGAAAAAGGAAATAATATTAACTGCAAAAGATTTTGTTTATCAAAAGATATTTTTCCTTCTTCTTCAAATAATGTGAATCCAGAATCAACTATCACTTTATAATACAAAAAGAAAGTAAAATAGATATGTCATCAAAGAACTTTAAAACACTACTTTGTTAATATCAAATGAGTTTGTATTTTTTGAAATAGAAATTTCGCCTGTAATTTTATTAATAAATAAATGAGCGATCAGGGAAAGAACTGAAGAAACCATAGCTTCCCAAGTAATGGTTTCATTTTCTTGAGGGCATGACCCTCTGCCTCCTCCACATGATCCTGATATCAATGCTTTCAATGCACTAGTTGTCGCTGGTTTCCAACGCTCCAAGTCAACCTGATTTGTGAACAAATCGGAGGATGTTTAAAAAATTACAGTCCATACTAATCAATCATGCGCAATGGCTCTTGGGCTAGCAGAAAGGGGCTTGATCAGATAGCTTATGGGCTTATGGCCTTCGTTTTGCTCTCTAAACCTTTGGGTGGATAAAAATTGGAGACCCGTGACTGAAGGACAATATTTTGTTTCCTTCTATGGGAGAGGGCTTTTCTCTTTCTTCTTTGAAAATAAAGCAAATTAAGATATACTTTTTTTAAGTGGGTCATATTTCATTGTAATGGCCCTGGTGAAAACTTCATGTAATAAAAGTTAAAAACAATAACCACGGTTCATGGGACACTTATTCCAAGCTGAATGTTGGGCAGGACATCCTAGGGGGTGTTCATTTGGTTGTTTATGGCTGAGGAAATTAGCAAAGGCAATGGCTAAGGCTTTGGAAAAGCAAAATGGAATTTTTTGCACATTTATTTATGAAAATAATGGAAATTAGGAGAGAAGGAAGGTGAAAGGTCACAAGTTGCATGTGAGGAGGAAATTGAAGTAAAATAATGGAAAATGAAGAAAATAGAGGCCTCATCCATAAAAAGGCTTTTGAGGATCAGTGGGTAACCTTTTGTCAGTTGAGTTTTGGAGCTCTTTCATTATTCTCTCTCTCTCTCTTACCCTTGGCCACTTAGATTTTTCTTGGAGCACTTTGGCATTGGAGAAAGAAAGGAAAAGAAGACAAGAGGAAGCAAAGATCAAGCAGGGAAATGCAAGATCAAGCAATTATAGCATGCTTCATTGCAGGTATCAACTTGCATGTGTATTTTTCTTGCTAGATTTGGCATGCATGGGATTGTATGTGTTGTTTTTCTACCATGGCATGGGTTTTACAAGGTGTGACAGTATTTTTAGCCTAGCCTTGCCATTTTCTGATAACTTTGATGATATGGGTTATCTCATATGATTTATGTGGGATGGCAATAACTGGCAATTTTGGTCCCTGGTTGCTGGTAGGCAAGCCTATGAGAGTGACTTTGGGTTGCTGGTCTCTCCCTTGCCCATAGCATGAGAGCGACTATGGCCTAAAAGATCCAGAACAGTAGTGGGACCCAGGGACAGACTATATGAGTGGTTGACTTGTCTCCTGAGGGTTTTGTTGATGTTGTTGGATTATTGTATGTGATGTTTTGTCGATTCCACTTCCTTAAGGTCACATAGGAGGCCGAATCTGATCATAGTAGCCTCTCATCTCATGTTTATCCCAATTGGCATGGTTACTTAGGTGGATGTGCCAGGAGAATGTTACAAAGTGGTATCAGAGTGTGGTTCAACTCTCAGACTGGATGGGCGGTGTGTGTTGGTCATGCATGCATGTCAGTTGCATGTGTGTCTCTTACACTTGCATTTCATGTGCTTGTTGCATTTGCTTGATGATTGATTATGATTGTAGTATGGTTGTTATGGAGAGTTTGATTTTGATTTTGTGGAATGTATTTGTCATGAGTATGTGGCTTGTTTCATATGGATTATATGTCGCTTACATGTTGATTTTATGTCACCTACTTACATCCTTGTATGTTAGGTTACATTCTTGAATATGTTGATTACAAGTATCATTCTTATAGGTTTATTACAAGGATTGATCACTTATGTTCGACTACATGCGTTTAGGCATATGTGTAGTTGACAAGGCATTACTTATGTGTATTGTTGGTTGCATGTGGAAATGTGTATAATGGAGTAATGGTTGTTGTCATGCATGAGGTCATAGCATGCATTGTTGATATGGCCTTGCATTGATGACTGGACCCTAACTAGAGTGATGTTTATGTGTTGATACATTTATTTGTGTATGTCTATATGTTGTTATGATTATGTTATACATGTATCACGTTGATTTGGTGATCTTGCAGACAAGGTATCCTCCCCAAGCTATACTAAGGTACATCGGTTTATTGTGATTTGGTTTATCTGACATATTATGCATTTCAGGAAGAAATGTCAAATGGTTAGCAAGACGGTTGACTACAAAGACTCTCCATATGAATCCAAAGAGTAGTATGATGTTGTGAATCCTTTCGATTTGGCAGTTACACTGAGGATCTTAAAGGAAGAGATAAGGATGTGTAAGGTAGATAATGACCGGACCATACAGGCACGAGAGAAGCAAGCAGAGGTTAATGTTATACTTCTTTAGAGTTTGTCGGAATTGCGGTGACAAGGGTTGCTTTGGATCAGCCATGGACATGAAGACGAAACTAATGGGGCATAAGGTAGTAGGTAGACACAGGTCAGATAGATCTGATACAGTGAGAGATGGAAGGTTGTTGGACACTCCGAATAAGAGGGGTGATGAGTATAGGTACTATTCTAGTTCTGGTTCTCATAGACATCATGATCGTCATCATTATCATCCCTACAGGAGGAATGATAGGGGATACTTGCTATATGAATTCAAGAAAGCAAAACCACCTAATTTTAATAGAGATGTGAAGAAGTTGGAAGATGTAGAGGGTTGGATACTTGGGATGAATAAATTCTTTGAGTTGCATGAGTACACAGATAACACGAAGGCCATAATAGCTATCTTCAGCTTGAAAGGTAAAGCATACATCTGGTGGGAAGATGTTAAGAAGGTTAGAGACATCAGGACAGATGACTTGAGTTGGTGGGAGTTCAAGGGACTTTTCAGAAAGAAGTATTTGTGAGAGAGGTACTACGATAGTAAGGCTAAGGAATTCTATGAGCTAAATATGGGATCAATGACAGATGAAGAGTACATGACCAAGTTTCTAGAGCTATTAAGGTATGTACCGTATATTACTGATGAGAAGGCTAAAGTTCATAGATTTGTCATTGGTTTTCCATTAGCATTTAGAGATCGGATTGAGTATGATGAGCCTCGGTCACTTGAGGAAATCATTGGGAAATTGAAGCATTGTGATGAACAAACAAAGAATAAGAATGAATCTCAAAATGGATGGAAGGGAAAAGATAAAGGTAGAGGTAAATGACAGCCTAACAGAACAAGGCCTTAGAATGCAAATGGGAAAGAAAATGTGGCACCGTAAAAGAGATTTAATGTAGCTAGACAGGGACATGGGTCACAACAGTAGCAATAATAGCATAGAGGTGAGGGCACTGGTCAGTTGGAGTGTTGGACATGTGGTCAGGAGCACCTTAGGAGAGATTGTCCGCGACATCAGGGTGGTAGGCCTAAGATATACAGTGCACAGGAGGCATAGACTATTGGGGAGGTTGGCCAGAGTGTTCCTCGTATTTATGTAGTCGTGGACAACAGGTAGGCAAAACACCAAGCATCTATGGACGATAAGCTTTGTGATCAAGTTATTTCTATTTTGATTGACCCTGGATCTAATTATAGCTATGTTAGTCCTGAATTGGTGGATAAGTGTGGTTTGAATAAGGAATTGCATATAGAGTCTTGATTAGTGCAGTTGGCTATAGGTACAAAGAAGTGAGTTCATCATTGGGTAAAAGCTTGCGCATTTGACTTGAATGGTATGCCTACCGCAACACATTTGAATGTATTGCTGTTGGGATCATACAATAAGTTGTTGGGCATGAATTGGTTGTATCTACATAGAACCAAGGTAGATTGTTATGACAAAGCTATTGAGTGTGTTGATGACAATGGGGAACTAAGAGTTTTACAGGGTAAGAAGAAAGCCACATCAGTTAGGATGGTGACAACTATGCAAGCAAAGCGTAGCCGCATGAAGAGGTGCAAGTTATTTGCAGTACACATTTCTAATGATAAGGGTGAGGAGGTTGAGGATGCAGATGTGTTGAACAGGTACCCAATTTTGCAGGAGTTTCAAGATGTATTTCCTGAAGACATTATAGAGTTGCCACCTCACAAGGAGGTATACTTTTCTCTTGAGTTAGTGCCAGGGGTAGCTCCAACATCAAAAGCACCTTACTAGATGAGCAAACCTAAGTTGGTTGAGTTAAAGCTACAGTTGAAGAAAATGTTGGACAAGGGATACATTAGGCCAAGTGCATCACCTTGGGGCGCACAGGTCTTGTTTGTGAAGAAGAAAGATGGTACTCTCATATTATGCATTGATTACAGGTAGTTGAATAAAACAACTGTCAAGAACATGTACCCTTTGTCGAGGATTGATGACTTGTTCGATCAACTGAAGGGAGCAACAGTGTTCTTGAAGATAGACTTGAGATCTAGATACCATCAGGTACGCATCAAAGAGGAGGACATTTACAAGACGACATTCAGGACCAAATATGGACATTATGAGTTTGTTGTTGTTCCATTTGGCTTAACTAATGCTCCAACTACATTCATGTGCTTGATGAATAGTGTGTTGTGTCCATATTTGGATAAGTCTATTATTATGTTCATTGATGATATATTGGTATATTCTAAAAATGAGGAAGAGCATGTCGAGCACTTAGCAGCAATGTTAATGTTGTTGAGAGAGAATCAATTATATGCTAAGCTCAACAAATGTCGTTTCTTTCAGACTGAGGTACACTGCTTTGGACATGTTGTCTCCAAGGAGGGCATTGCAGTGGATCCAAAGAAGATAAGGACCATCATGGAATGAGTATCTCCTAAGGTCGTGGATGAGGTGAGATCTTCCATGGGTCTGACAGGCTATTATAGGAGATTCATCAGGAATTTCTCATAGATTGCTTATCCCATCACATCATTGCAAAGGAAAGGTAAGAAGTTTGAGTGGACAGAGGAGTGTGAGGCTAGCTTTGAGCAGCTTAGGCAGTTGTTGACACATGCACCAATGATACATATTGTATATAAGGACAAATAGTTTGTAGTATGCACAAATGCTTGCAAGAGAGGACTTGGTGGAGTCCCTATGCAGGATGGACAGATGGTATGCTATGAGTCTCGGAAACTGGATGAGCACGAACAGAACTACCCCACGCGTGATCTTGAGTTAGCAGCGATCATAGATACATCGAATATGTGGAGACATTGTCTTCTTGGCAGGAGGTTTGTACTTATGATTTATCACATTGGGTTGAAGTATTTGTTTGACCAGTTGAACTTGAATTCCAAGTAGGCTATATAGTTGGCCACAATCAACAAGTTTGATTTTGAGATCAGGTACATCAAAGGTAAAGAGAACAGGGTGGCAGATGCTCTCAGCAGACGGGTACAAGTACATCACTTGGCAGCTATGAGCTCCTACAGGACTGATTTACAAGATAGGATCTTGCAAGCAAGTCAGCAGGGTGTTAGGTATATGGAGATTATGCACATGTTGCAACAGGGTTTTGGTACAAGTATAGGTGATATTACATGTACATGTACAGGTGCAGATACAAGTACATGTAGTGGTACAGGTACATGTGGCAGTACGGGTACAAGCATAGGTGAAGCTACAAGTACATGTACAGGCGTAGGTGCACAAGGTATGGATTATTGTCTTATAGCGAATGGATTGGTCAGGTTTTGAGACGAGATATATGTATCGGATATCAGTGAGCTCAAGAAGGTGATCTTGAGGGAGTTTCATGTGAAACCTTATTCGGGTCACCCGGGTTATCAAAAGACACTGACAATAGTGAAGAGATACTTTTATTCTCCGAATTTGAAGAGGGACGTAGCAGAGTTTGTGGTAAGGTGTTTCGACTGTTAGCGAGTGAAAGCAGAGTGTAAACATCTAGGTGGATTGCTATAGTCGATCGCGATTCCATAGTGGAAATGGGAGATTATTTACATGGATTTCATCACAGGGTTGTCGAAGACAATGAAACAACATGATTCCATCATGGTCATTGTGCACTAGTTAACAAAGGTTGCCTGCTTCATTCATGTGAAGTCTACATTCTTAGCTAGAGATGTGGCACAGGTATTCATCAGAGATATGGTTAGGCTACATGGTGTTCCGAAGAAGATTGTGTCAGACAAGGATGCGAAGTTCACTTCCAAGTTTTGGAAGGAGTTACTTGCAGGTTTGGGCACAGAATTGGCCTTCAACGCAACTTATCATCCACAGACATATGGACAGACAGAGAGGGTCAACATGATATTGGAGGATATGTTAAGGATGTATGTGATGCATCAACAGTGAAAGTGGGAAGAGTATCTCCCTTTGGTAGAGTTCGCATACAGCAACGTTTATCAAGAGTCATTGAGGATGAGTGCTTTTGAGGCATTGTATGGGCGGAGTTGTAACACTCCTATCAGTTGGAGTGATTAGGTTAGTAGGGTATTGATTGGACTAGATATGTTGGCAGAAATGGAACAGGAGATGCAAGTGATCGAGAATAATCTAAAGGCAACACATGATACGAAGAAGAGTTATGCAGATAGGAATAGGTTGTTCAAGGAGTTACAGGTTGGGGAACAGGTGTACTTGTGCATCAAACCAAAGAAGATCTCCTTGCAGATTGGATCATATGCCAAGCTAGCACCAGGATTTTGTGGACCCTTTGGTATCACTGAGAGGATTGGACTAGTAGCCTATCGACTTGCACTGCCTCAAACAGTGAAAGTCCATGATGTTTTCCATGTATCATTGCTTAAGAAGTATGTTAAGGATGTTGATCAAGTGATTGACTGGTCTGTATTACAGGTGGAACCAGATGGAGAATTCTAGCCGAAGCCTTAGTGTATATTACAGAAAAAGGTGCTCATGCTCCGGAACCGAGCAAGTTAAAGTGCAATGGAAGCACTTTGGACCCGATGAAGCTACATGGGAGATGACATATTAGATGTGGGCTATGTATCCTTCCTTGTTTGTCAGTTGAGGCAAAGAATCTTTGATATGGTGGCTTGGTATATGCTTTATGGTGGTTTGGTATATGTTTTATGGTGGTTGATATATACTTTATGTTGGTTTGGTATATGCCATATGATGTTTTGATATATGCTTAGATATGGTGTTTAGTACATGTTTTGATATATTCTTTGGCATATGACTTGGTATATGTTTTGGTATTTCTTTTGATGACGTCGTTATATGTACATATGTGTATGGATGTAAATACCACCATGAGCTATGTTATACAGCTCCACTATGTGGTATGGGTGTTATGTCATTATGATTATGTTCTCATGTTACTATGCTATCATGTCGTTATGTTATCATGATGTTATGATGTCATGTGGGTTGGTACTCAACAAGATGACCATTGTAAATCCGTAACAAGATGTGTTATGAAGCTCCACTATGTGGTATGTTATCATGTTGTCATGTTGTTTTGTTTTGAGCAGATCTTTCAATGTAAATACTGCATCGAGCTGTGTTATAAAGCTCCATGAGCAGTATGTCTTTTTTTCAGCAAGTTGTTAAGGTATATGTGTGATTGAACACCGAGGACGGTGTCCCCCAAGGGGGAGGGTTCTGTAACAACCCTGGTGAAAACTCCATGTAATAAAAGTTAAAAACAATAACCACGGTCGATGGGACACTTATTCCAAGTTAAATGTTGGGCAGGACATCCTAGGGGGTGTTCATTTGGTTGTTTATGGCTAAGGAAATTGGCAAAGGCAATGGCTAAGGCTTTGGAAAGGAAAAATGGCATTTTTGGCACATTTATTTATGAAAATAATGGAAATTAGGAGAAAAGGAAGGTGAAAGGTATAGGTTGCATGTGAGGAGGAAATTGTAGGAAAATAATGGGAAATGAAGAAAATAGAGGTCTCATCCATAAAAAGACCTTTGAGGATCAGTGAGTAACCTTTTGTCAATTGAGTTTTGGAGCTCTCTCATTATTCTCTCTCTCTCTCTCTTACTCTTGTACACTTAGATTTTTCTTGGAGCACTTTGGCATTGGAGCAAGAAAGGCAAAGAAGGCAAGGGGAAGCAAAGATTAAGCAGGGAAAGGCAGGATCAAGCAGCTAAAGCAGGCTTCATTGTAGGTATCAACTTTCATGTGTATTTTTCTTGCTAGATTTGGCACGCATGGGATTGCATGTGTTTCTTTTCTACCATGGAATGGATTTTTCCAAGTGTGACAGTATTTTCACCCTAGCCTTGCCATTTCCTGATAGCTTTGATGAGATGGGTTCTCTCATATGGTTTATGTGGGATGACTAGATTGGATTCGAAGTTGAGTGGGGTGGATATTTGAATTGAAAAACACGTGGTTTGAGTGGTCCCTGAACCAAATTGGGGATCACAAAGCCACTGGCCTAGTAACCCCTGAACAGAACTATGGGTTGCGATAAAATAATATTGTGTGCTTCAGTGGGCCTAGGAATCCTTGTCGACAAATGGTAGGATATACGGCAAAGCCAAGAGGTGGATTTTCTCTTCGTTGGGCCTAGTGGTCTCGGGATGGGATGCATGGTAAAGCCTGAAGAGTATGTCTCGATGTAGAGCCTAGTGATCCTTGGATCAGATTGTGGATGCATAGTAAAGCCTGAGAGACCGGGAGGCACACAAATTCCTCATGGTGTAGATGGAGAACTCCGATGGCATCCATGTTGATTGGTGTTTTTGATGTGTGTTATGAGTCCCACATTCATGCTTGGAATATGGCATGTGGGTGATTGGCTAAAGAGAGACTTGTCTCAACCAATTTATGGTCGGGTCGAACGTGGTGGTCCCATCTCTGGTTGGTTCATTGCATTCATTAATGAGAAATTCATTCCCTTGATTTTCATGTGTAAATGTACTGATGTATATGTGAATTTTATGGTTGATATGCTTATGATATTTATGTCCCTATTACGCTGGTTATATATATCTTTTATGACAACAACTATGTATGGCTTTCATCATGTTTTTACTTGTATATGAATGGATAATGTGTCTATGACCTAATATATGATAATGCAACAAATGACATGAGGGAACAATGGTTCATAGTGATTCTAAAATAAGTATGAGATCCCCACACTTAATTCTATTGTTTACACCTATAGGTTACATGTTGATGATGTGTTTGACGAAATTCTTGTCATGGCTAGTAGGGGTCTAGTTATGGTCTGGTTCAGTTATTTGTTTTTGCATCACTGCTTCCCTGTATTTTACTCATTATAAGCTATCACTCCATTATGGGTAGTGGCCTGGGCTCTGGGCCTAAAAAATGGCTTAAATCTAGGGGTAGCTGGCACTCGCTTCCTTGCCCATATCATGAGAGGGACTATGGCCTAAGAGATCCAAAACAACAGTGGGACCCAGGAATAGGTTGTCTGAGTGGCTGACTTGTCTCTTGAGGGTTCTGTTGATGATGTTGGATGATTGTGTGTGATGTTCCATCGATTCCACTTCCTACTAGTCACATAGGAGGTCAAATATGATCATAGTAGCCTCTCGTCTCATGTTTACCCCGATTGGCATGGTCACTTGGGTGGATGTGGGAGGAGGGTGTTACATTCATGGAGGTTCATGGTGTATATTTAGATCCATGGAATCCATATTTCAACCCAAAAAATGATGTTCAATATTTCGTTTTTGTTTTGGGTTAAATTTCCATATTTTCCTCTTCATTTTTGGAATGAAGACACCTTTAGGAACATTGGAAATGTTTTGGATCATTATATCGATTGGGTATAACCATGAGAAAGTATTAAATCTTGTGCCAAGATTTGTGTAGAATTTTATCTTGATAAGGGACTCCCAATGACAATGGATACCCATTTATATAATTGGACTCATTGTCAAGAAGTTGATTATGATCAATTTCCATTTAAATGTAAGAATTGTCATGAGTATGGGCATTTTGCCCAAAGATGTCCGAAAGCGGAAGAAATCCAGAAAAATAACGAGGAAGGAGAACAATGGTAGCAACCAAAAAGAAGAAAGGGTCCCATAAAGCAAAATACAACCATAAGGACACAAGAAGGAGATGGATTGGGACCTAAAGGGCCTACCTTTCTAGAGAAATTGGTTGCCAAACCTGAAGAATCATCCTCTAACAAGAACAAAGATTTGACATGGAACAAATTTTATGCCCTCAATTAGGAATATGAATAAGGGGAAATCCTTGATCCATTACACCAAGAGATAGAGTTGGTCAACCCTCAACACATAAGTTTTGATGGGCTAAATGGCATGCTTCCCCTCGAAGATGTTCTGACACAAAGATTTATTCACAGAGGGAGAGGTTGCATCATAAGAAGATGAGGTACTTAAATCCCCTATAAACACCAAGAACCATCAAGGACCTTCAGTTTATGGATCCGCAAAAGAAAAATCAAAGGGTGAAAAGGTAATCTTTGAAAAACCACATAAAAAAGTTTATCGCCACAAAAATAGAGATGTGAGAAGTGCACATGCATAGATGGATAAAGAGCTAGGCTTTCAAAGGTCACTGAAAGTCATCCTTTATATAGTCTCCAAACAAACCCAAGAGAAGGACTCGGGGGTAGAAAAAGAAGTCACACTTGCAAAAAAGGAGAAAAAGGAGGAAGGAGATTTTGCATTAGCAAAAAAGGTTGAAGGTGTTAAAGCCTCTTCGTGACCAGTAGTTTTAAAAGTGTCAAAGAAAAATTCATGTCCCTCCCCTCCTTTGACATGAGGTACAAAAGATCACAGAGAAAAAAACTCCAACTCCCAGAAATCTCCAACATTCTTTGAATTACTGGGAGTCCCTTTTCATAATTTTTTATTATGCTTTGTTTTGTATTAGTTTGTGTAAAGGGCCCAAATATGTAATTCCATCTCCTATCAGCTAGTATGTGTTGTAAATTTTGTCAAATTTTGCAAGTCTTTTGGTGTCTTTATGGATATATGCATAATGGTTTGGATATCAAGAACTCAAATTTTATGATCCATTGAGATTTCCAAGGAGTCATTTGTGTGGCTCAGATAGCTGAAATGGATTCGCTTTTTATGTCACTGTTGTGTCCATGACACAATTTCTTATAAATAAAATATTATTGTTATGGTAAAAAAATAAGAAATATCAAATGAGTTTGTAAATCATCATGTGCTCAAGAATCAACTAGTACATCAACCACATAGATTCATAAAAACAAGATGACACTTGAATATTTATTTGTTGGGGGAATTACTAATAATATCCCAAACGTGACAATTTTAACAATGTCTAAAAGAAGAGGGTAGAAGTAACCTCAACAAGATGTCATTTACAAACATATAAATTGAAATAATTTTGCATTTGTCTTTTGCAAGCAAGGATATTGTTTCTTTGAACCTAGAATATCATGGGAAATGCATAGAAGAATACAAATACCTAACCAATCCTAAATCATCTTATTGTAAAGCTTGCATGAAAAACTTAATGAAAAGAAACACATGGAAGAAAATATGAGCGATAAAGTCAAGTAGGTTAATTCACAAATTTTGGAAAGGCAAAATTTACCTCTAGCAAACTCCCTATTTTTTTCTCTCTTGCTTTTGAATGCATTTCACAGCTTCTTTTATAATCTTCTCTTCATCAACTTGGAACTGCTTTATGGATGTTGGAGTTTGTGTCCCTTTTTGTAATCTCTTTGGTAGATATAAACTTTTATATTTTTTCCTCCAACGAGAGTTCACTTTAGATATTCAAGAATTCCTTCTGTTTTTTTTTTAATAATTTATTGTTAAGCCAAAAATAATTGTGGATATATTTTAATTTTTAGGGCATGGTAATTATTTTTCCAACCATGGAAACATTGCCAAGTTACTCTTCATGTGTATAGCCTTCCATTGAGCTCTTATTTGCTTAATTTGGACATTCATAACTCAAGATATGGCCTCCAAAAGATAAGGACCTGACAATCGTTGATCTATTCTCCATGTGAATCTTGACCATTGATTTGTACAACCACCCCATGTATCCCACATTCATGGTGGGAGAGTACTCATACTATGTTTATAAACAAACTACCTCACAATATTGTTAATGTCTAAAGTAGAGACAGGGCCATTAAACCATATGTAGCTTGTGCAACTAGCATACTTTTTCCTCACCGCCTAATCGCCCAATCATCATGCTAAGTCATTGCCTAGTATTTTGTGTCCAACTTGTACCTTCCAAGTGTTACCTGAAGATAGGTCCCCTTTACTACCATGTGTCATTGGGAGGTGTGTGATGCAGTTTTGTGGGCTTGGAAGTTGAGGAAAGGCAATCACAACAGCTCATGCACGGGAGGCAGCACTGAAAAATCCCTCTCCTCGAATGTAGTGGAACCACCTCTCACAATAGGTAAGAAATCCAATAAATAAAAGCGAGAATGTGAAACGAATGTGAACTTGGCTTCATGATCCCAACTTTGTGTGGACTCTTTGTTTCAAAAACCTCCCAAATAGCACAATGTACTATTACTGCATACTCTTATGCTCACAATACGTAAGAATTGAATCTTGTAAACATGTAAAAGGACTCAACTGAAGTACTTGTGGAAAATATAGGGATTTGTCTCCCTTTAGTACCTTAGTGGAAGACCCCATGGAAGAAATTGAAATGTAATGAACTCCCCATGTATTTGTTACGGCCGGGCACATATTTAATATAATCATTACTCATTTGTGTTTATAAAAAAAGAGAGGTGGGAAAATTGATGACGTAAAGAAATGTGTGGGAAAAAAGATAATGGAAACAATGATAAAAGTGGAAACAATGACAATTGGAAATGGGTGAAAATGGATGTGTGGAAAAGGTGATCTCAAAAGCATATGGCTTTATTTTTTATTTATTTTGTAAATGTTGGATAAAACTAACACATACGACTATCCAATGAAAGGATGACCATAATAAATTTACTTCATTTTGGTATTATTTTTACTATTATATTGTTGAAAATAGAAATTATAATCATTGGCCTCACTTCCTAATTCTTAAATATCTAATGTGCCTTTGTGATCAATAGGTAAGAGTCATTTGGCCTAACCAAATTTTGAAATTTGGTCTCCACTTGATCAATTATGAATGGAAATCACTCTAGTTGATGGGTAATAAGAAAACACATCAGCGAGACCCAAGGAGACTCACTCCCATTACTTCCAAAAATTAACATTGTGGACTAAAAGTTAGGGGCATAACCAACCTAAACAATGGAGAAGACCAAGGACTTAGCACAACAAGTGGACCAATGCATATGAGATGTTAAAATTTTGCAAGTCTTTTAGCGTGTTTATGATACAGGCATAATGATCTAGACATCAAAAAACTCAGGCTTTTTAATCCATTAGGAATTCCAAGGAGTCGTGTGTGCGGGTAAGATAGCTAGAATGGCTCCTCTTTTGATGTAATTGTTATGTCCATAACACATATTTTTATAGATATAATATTCTTGTTTTGGTTAATATATATATCAAATGAGTTTGTAAAGTATCATGTGCTCAAGAATCCATCAGTACATCAACCACATAGAATCATAAAAATATGATGAACTTGAATATTTATTTGTTGTGGGGATTAATAATAATATTCCAAATGTAACAAGTTTAACAATGTCTAAAACATGAGGGAAGAAGCAACCTCAACAAGATCTAAATTACAAACATATAAATTGAAATAATATTGCATTTGTTTTTTACAAGCAATGATATTGCTTCTTTGAACTTAGAGTATCATGGGAAATGCCTCTATGAATACAAATAGCTAACAAGTCCTAAATCACCATGTTGTAAATCTTATATGGAAAACTTAATGAAAAGAAACACATGGAAGAAAATACGAGGGATAAATTAAAGTAAGTTAATTCACAAATTTTGGAAAGGTAAAACATACCTCTAGCAAACTCTTTATTTTTCTCTCTCTCATTTTTGAACGCATGTCACATCTTCTTGTATAAACTTCTCTTCATCCTCTTGGAAATGCTTTATGGTTGGAGTTCGTGTCCCTTTGTGTAATGAATTTAATCTCTTTGGAAGATTTAAACTTTGATATTCATTCCTCCAACTAGGGTTCATTTTAACTATTCAAAATTCTTGCTATCTTTTAAAAATAAATTATTGTTATGCCAAAAATAATCATGGATATGTTTGAATTTTTAGGGCATGGTAATTTTTATTCCAGCCATGGAACCCATTCCCAAGTTATTCTTCATGTCATTAGCTTTCCATTGAGCTTTTGTTTGCTCAATTGGACATCCATAACTCAATATATGGCCACCAAAAGACAAGGACTCAACAACTGTTGGTTTATTCCCTACGTGAATCTTGGCCCTTGCTTTGTACAACCATGTTATTTATCTCATAGGTGTGATGGGAGAGTACTCATATTGTGTTTATAAACAAACTACCTCAGAATATTATTTATGTCTAAAGTAGAGAGAGAGTCATTAAACCATATGCAACTTGTGCAACTAGTGTACTTTTTTGTCAACACATAATCGCCCAATCATTATGCTAAGTCATTGTCTAGTATTTCAGGTCCAACTTGTACCTTCCAAGTCTCACCCGAAGATAGGTCCCTTTTACTACCATGTGTCATTTAGACGTGTGTGATATGGGTTTGTGGGTTTGGAAGTAGAGGAAAAGATTTCATATAACCCACAAATGAAATATTTGATTAAGTATCAAACAAATGCAGGAGTTTTGAGGGTGCAGGCTCCCTTAAGTAAAAAAAATGACTAGGTAGAGAAGCAAGCTTAGAATGAATAATTCAGTAAAATGGCAAAGTAAAAAGGAGGTAAAATATAATGGAATGTGACCAAGTAAAAGGAAAGTGGAGGTAAGATGAGTAACAGGGAGAAGTAAAGTATTACCACATATAAATAACACTTAATTAAAACCTAAAAAAAAAAGAGGTGGGAAAATGGATGACGACAGAGATGGATGGAAAAATGGATAATGGAAATAATGATAAAAATGGAAACAATGACAATTGGAAATGGATGAAAATGGATGTGTGGAAAAATGTCATTTCTCAAGCATATGGCCTTTATTTTCTATTTTGTAAAATGTTGGATGAAACTAACACATAGGGTTATCCAATGAGAGGATGATCACAATGAAGTTACTTCCTTTTGGTATTATTTTTACTATTATACTGTTGAAAAGAGAAATTATAATCATTAGCCTCGCTTCCAAATTCTTAAATACTTGATGTGCTTTTGTGATCAATAGGCAGGAGTCATTTAGCCTAACCAAATTTTGTAATTTGGCCTCCACTTGATCAATTATGAATGGAAATCACTTCAGTTGATGGCTAATAAGAAAACACGTCAGGAAGACCCAAAAAGACTCATTCCCATTACTTTCAAACAACAACATTGTGGACTAAAGTTAGGAGAATAACCAACCTAGACAATGGAGCAAGACGAGAGACTTGGCAGAACAAGTAGACCAATGCATATGAGATGCCAAATTTTGCAAATCTCTTAGCGTGTTTATGCATATAGGCATAATGGTTTAGATATAAAAAACACTGGCTTTTTTATCCATTAGGCATTCAAAGGAGTCGTATGTGTGAGTCAGATAATTGGAATGACTCCTATTTTGATGTAACTATTGTGTCCATGACACATATTTTTATAATTATAATATTCTCGTTTTGGTTAAAAAAACAATAAATATCAAATGAGTTTGTAAAGCATCACGTGCACAAGAGTCCATTAGTACATCAACCCAATAGATTCATAAAAACAATATGACACTTGAATAGTCCTTTGCTGGAGGAAATAATAATAATATCCCAAATGTAACAAGTTTAACAATGTCTAAAACAGGAGGTTGGAAGCAAACTCAATAAGATCTCAAATACAAACATATAAATTGAAATAATATTGCTTTTGCTTTTTACAAGCAAGGATATTGCTTCTTTGAACCTAGAATATCATGGGAAATGCCTAGAAGAATACAAAGAGCTAACTAGTCTAAATCATCTTGTTGCAAAGCATACATGGAAAACTTAATGTAAAGAAACACAAGGAATAAAATATAAGGGGTAAATTCAACTAGGTTAATTCATAAATTTTGGAAAGGCGAAATTTACCTCTAGTAAACTCTCTATTTTTTTCTCTCATTTTTTAATGCATTACAGATGTTCTTTTATAGTATTCTCTTCATCCCCTTGGAACTACTTTATGGTTGGAGTTTATGTCCCTTTATATAGTAAATTAATACCTTTTGTAGATATAAACATTGATATTTGTTCCTCTAACTAGGGTTCGCTTTAGATATTCAAATTTTCCTTCTATTATTTCAGAAATAATTTATTGTTAAGCCAAAATAATCATGCAAATATTTTTATTTTTAGGGAATTGAAATTTTTATTCTAGCCATGGAAATCATTGCTAATTTATTCTTCATATATCTAGCTTTCCATTGAGCTCTTGTTTGCTCAATTTCGACATCCATAACTCAAGATATGGCCTCCAAAAGACAAGGATTCAACAACCATTGATATATTCTCCACGTGAATCTTGGCCCTTCATTTGTACAACCACCCTATTTATCCCTCATGCATGTTGGGAAAGTAGTCATACTATGCTTATAAACAAACTACCTCACAATATTGTTTATGTCTAAAGCAAAGAGAGAGTCATTAAACTGTATGCAGCTTGTGCAACTAATGTTTTGTCACTACCTAATCACTCGATCATCATTATAAGTCATTGCCTGGTATTGTGTGTCCAACTTGTACCTTCCAAGTGTCACCCGAAGATAGGTACCCTTTACTACCATGTGTCATTGGGAGGTGTGTGATGTGAATTTGTGGGTTTGGAAGTAGAGGAAAGGCTTTGTTATGACCCGCAAATGAAAGTTTTGATTAAGTATCAGACAAATGTGAGAGTTTTGAGGGTGAATGCTTCCACAAGAAAAAAAAATGACTCAATAGAGAAGTTATTTGAGAATGAATAATTCAGTAAAATGGCAAAGTAAAAAGGAGGTAAAATAGAGTGGAATATGACCAAGTAAAAAGGAAAGTGGAGTTAAGATAAGTAACGAGGAGAAGTAAAGTAATTCCACATAAAAATAACACTTAATCAAAATCTCAACAAAGAAAAAGAAGTGGGAAAATGGATGAAGCAAAGAAATGGATGGGGAAATGGATAATGTCAATAATGATAAAAGTGGAAATAATTGAAATAATGACAATTAGAAATGGATGAAAATGGATCGGTGGAAAATGGTGATCTCTCAAGCATGTGACCTTTATTTTTTATTTTGTAATTTGTTGGATGAAACTAACACATAGGGTTATCCAATGAGAGCATGATTACTTCCTTTTGATATTATTTTTACTGTTATATTATTGAAAAGATAAATTATAATTATTGGCTTCGCTTCCCAATTCTTAAATACCTGATGTGCCTTTGTGATCAATACATAAGAGTCATTTGGCCTAACCAAATTTTGAAATTTGGTCTCCACTTGATCAATTGTGAATGGAAATCACTCTAGTTGATGGGTAATAAAAAAACACATCAACAAGACCCTGGCATGCTCATTCCCATTACTTTCAAACGACAACAATGTCGGCTAAAAGTTAGGGGTGTAACCAGCCTAGACAATGGAGCAAGATGAGGGACTTGGAACAACAAGTGGAGTAATGCATATGAGATGTTAAATTTTGCAAGTCTTTTGGCATGTTTATGCATATAGGCATAATGGTTTAGATATAAAAAAAACTTAGGCTTTTTGATCCATTGGGCATTCCAAGGAGTCGTGCGTGTGATTCAAATAGCAAGAATGAGTCTTCTTTTGATGTAATTGTTGTGTCCATAACACATATTTTAATAACTATAATATTCTTGTTCTGGTTATATATATATATATATATATATACACACACACACAGAGAGAGAGAGAGAGAGAGAGAGAGAGAGATCAAATGAGTTTGTAAAGTGTCATGTTCTCAAGAATCCAATAGTACATCAACCACATAGCTTCATAAAAACAAGATGACACTTCAATAGTTCTTTGTTGGGGAAATTAATAATAATATCCCAAATGTAACAAGTTTAACAATGTCTAAAACAAGAGGGTAGAAGCAGCCTTAACAAGATCTCCGTGATAAAACATATAAATTGAAATAGTAATGCATTTGTTTTTTACAAGCAAGGATATTGCTTCTTTGAACCTAGAATATCATGGGAAATGCCTAGAAGAATACAAAGAGCTAACCAATCCTAAATCATCCTGTTGTAAGACTTACATTGAAAACTTAATGAAAAGAAACACATGGAAGAAAATATGAGGGATAAAGTCAAGTAGGTTAATTCACGAATTTTGGAAAGACAATATTTACTTCTAGCAAACTCTCTGTTTTTTCTCTCTCGTTTTTGAACGCATTTCACATCTTCTTTAATAATCTTCTCTTCATCCTCTTGGAATTGCTTTATGGTTGGATTTTGTGTCCCTTTCTGTAATGAATTTAATCTCTTTGGTAGATATAAACTTTGATATTTGTTCCTCCAACTAGGGTTCACTTTAGATATTAAAAAAATTCTTTTATTTTTTGAAAAATAATTTATTGTTGAGCCAAAAATAATCATGGATGTATTTCAATTTTTAGGGCATGGAATTTTTATTCCAACCATGTAAATCATTGTTAACTTATTCTTCATGTCTCTATATTTCCATTGAGCTCTTGTTTTCTAAATTCGAGAATCCATAACTCAAGATATGGCCTCCAAAAGACAAGGTCTCAACAACCATCGATCTCTTCTCCACATGAATGTTGGACCTTGGTTTGTACAACCACCCTATTTATCCCACATGCATGGTGGGCGAGTACTCACAATATGTGTATAAACAAACTACCTCACAATATTGTTTATGTCTAAAGCAGAGAGCCATTAAATCGTATGTAGCTAGTGCAAATAGTGTACTTTTTTGTCACCGCCTAATTGTCCAGTCATCATGCTAAGTCATTACCCGATATTTTGTGTCCAACTTGTACCTTCCAAGTGTCACCCTAAGTTAAGTCCACTTTAATACAATGTGTCAATGGGAGGTGTGTGATGCAGGTTTGTGGGCTTGGAAGTAGAGGTCCCTATAACCCAGAAATGAAATTTTGATTAGGTATTAAACGAATGCGGGAGTTATGAGGGTGAAGGCTTCTGTTTGGTCAATTTAGTGTGTCCTAAATTGCTATATAAATTGTCAATCCGGGAGTCGTAAACTGTTGAAGTGAAGTGCACTATATATGCAAGATAACCGATTTCTTACTTCTTTGTCGTTTTGATTTTTGATTTGTTTTTGGGTTTATCTTTTGTTGATTCTCTAATGTGAGATGGCAAAAGTCAAGTATGGATATAAGTGTTCAAGGCAATTGTGACCTCTAAAATAATTTCCAAACTTCAAAATTCTCAAAAAGGTTTTAAAACTTGCAGTGATGAAATCAATTCCTAAGTGAAAATAAAAATGTACCAAACAATGAGCTAGTGACAATGAAGCCCAGTATCCTTGCTGTTGTATAAAAAGAGAAAAAGAGAAAAACACTGAACTCAAAGCAATTCAAAAACTGTAAGCAAAGTAAACTAAATCATACTACTTCAACTCATATTCTGACCCCTCACCATTCGACTCGCTCTGGCTATAGGAGGTAATCATAAACAAATTGAGTAAATCATACTACTTCAACTCATATTCTGACCCCTCACCATTCGACTCGCTCTAGCTATAGGAGGTAATCATAAACAAATTGAGTAATCTGATATCTAAATTGCATAAAATGAAACTAAGATCAAACTACACATTCATACTTCAATCCCTCACCATTCGACTCGCTCTGGCTATAGGAGGTAACTGAAAATGACATGAGTAATCTAATCACTAACTTGCAGAAAAATAAACTAAATCATATTACATCAACTCATATTTTGACCCCTCACCATTCGACTCGCTCTGGCTATAGGAGGTAATCATAAACAAATTGACTAACCTGATATCTAAATTGCATAAAAGTAAATGAGCAAAACAAAACTGAAAGAAATAAACAGTGCTAGAATTAGAACTCAGAAAATAAATCAGCAGAAGGACAAGATGGTTTCATGTCATTAGTCATTAAAAAGATATGTGCAATTGCCTGGGCTGTCTACTAGAACCTGAAAGAAAAACACTGATCAGTTAACAGTCATTAGAAAGCATAAAAGAAACTATGGACAACAGCTAACATGAATACCATAAACAGTGTAATATATACAAGCAAATGATTATGGCATCAGTAACATAAAGGAAGAAAGCATGAAATTGTACAGTAATTACAGAACCTTGGTGTACAGGGGCCCTCTGCAACCTCGGCCAATCACCAATCAGTCACAAATTGAACTTAAGAACACTGTCTTCTCATGTATTAAAATGCAGTCATAATATAAAGATAGAGTCACGGCACAGTGGGCTCGTAAAACAATCAAAATTACATACACAAAACTAGCTAATATGTGTGTGATAACGTGTTATTTATAACTGAGGATGATACAACTACTTCCTAAATTCTGCGCTGCTAAACAGACACGTGAATAACCACGTCCGGAAATCTAGCAATATGGTAGCCGTGACAATTAAATCCAAGGAGTGGTGGTTGTTAGATTTGGTTCACGGAATAGTCCACAGGTGTTAGCACACCTCCTGAGATTGAGGAATTTGCCATGCAAGTCTTCACGTGGTGAAAAACAGAGTCTTGCCACCGCAAAACTCTTAGGTTGACCACCTCTTTGACTGTCCTTGACCATGGCCTTTTGTGAGTGATTCAGCTGAACCAAGGGGACACGTTCCATGTCCACATCATTTGCAGCTTGCCCGTGTGGCCGGATTCTCCAGTAGACACCTGTAACATAGACTTCAACAAAAAGGTTGCGGAAACTGACAAGATTCCATAGCTGACTGAGCAAAAATCTAGATCAAACAGCAGTCACAAGACATAGTTAGGAAACCATTTTATATGCTCTTTTTAAACTAATATGCAATTATATGATAGCTTGGTGGTTCAGGTAACTGGAAAAAAAGGCTAAAAAGGTGTATAGGGAAGATGCAAGTTTGGGACTCAACAGCTTCCACAAGCAAAAAATGACTTAGTAGAGAAGCATGATGAGAATGAATAATTCAGTAAAATGGCAAAGTAAAAAGGAATTAAAATAGAGTGGAATATGACCAAGTAATAGTGAAAGTGGAGGTAAGATAAGTAATGAGGAGAAGTAAGATAATTCCACATAAAAATAACACAGTCAAATCTCAACAAAAAAGAAAAGGTGGGAAAATGGATGACGCAAAGAAATTGATGGGAAAATGGATAATAGAAATAATGATAACGGTGGAAATAATTTAAATAATGACATTTGCAAATGAATGAAAATGGATGTGTGGAAAATTGTGATCTCTGAGGCATATGGCCTTTTTATTATTATTTTGTAAAATGTTGGATGAAACTAACACATATGGTTATCCAATAAGATGATGATCACAATAAATTCAAATCCTTTTGGTATTATTTTTAGTTTTATATAGTTAAGAATAAAAATTATAATCATTTTCCTCACTTCCAAATTCTTAAATAGTTGATGTGCCTTTGTGATCAATATGTAAGAGTCATTTGGCCTCACCAAATATTAAAAATTTGTCTCCACTTGATTAATTATGGATGGAAATCACTCTATTTGATCGGTAATAAGAAAACAAATCAACAAAACCCAAGGAGACGCGTTCCCAATGCTTTCAAACAACAACATTGCGGACTAAAAGTTAGGGGTGTAGCCAACCCAAACAATGGATCAAGACAAGGGACTTGGCACAATAAATGGCCCAATGCATATGAATTGGGTGAATCAGTTTGGACACTTTGTGTAATCTCTTGGTCAAGTGAATGAATAATGCATATATATGAATAAGGATTATATATGAATAAGGCACAAAGGGAAGAGATAAGAAATGTAAGGCATAAGTGGTACATAGTTGTCTTTTAAGTTTGTAGCAGCACAGGTCACAAATTTGAATATGCGATTGAAATTGCGAATAGGACCTATAAGAGGCAAGCATATGAATGTGATAAGAGGTTGGTTTGTACAAAGTAGGAGGAAGTCCTATTAGATGACTCTCATTGAGATCTTTGTCCATAGTAACAAGTTGTAGGTAGTGGTCGAACTCCCTTTTTATGACGTTGAAACTTGTAGCATTCTTGTATATTGGATAAAAGGTGTTTGGCATCATCTTGGTGCCACTCGACTATATATGTTGGGTAATTCTCTTATGTGTTGAATGCATTCTTCTATTTATATTTGTGTTATGTTTCCTAAGTGTTAATTGACTGAACTATTGGGGAGGTTTCTCCATTGTTGGACATGCGCATTGCAGGTTTAACTTAGAAAACTAAGTCAAGTAAGAATTGGCTCAGTATCACCTAGGACAATATATGGGCATAGTTTAGATCGTAAGGTGTAACCTAATTGCAATAGGCATGGTTGGTCTAGCCATCATTTCCAAGACAATGTTGTGCCACACAACCAAATATAGCGAAGCATAACATTTTAGGCGGGACTCTTGAGTTTTTTTATGATGGATATCATAGATCAAGTCCACTAAGGAGTTGGTTTCTAATCATGTTTGACACTCTTCTCCATGCTTCAAAAGGAAGTAGTCAACTGGGAGGGTGAATTGATAGGTTTGAAGCAACCTCATTATCATCCACTTATCGAGGTGAATTTTATAATGATTAGATGCTTGTGTAGAGCTTACCCCACCAAAGGGATGGAACAAATTAGTGATGTTGGGTGACGTTGGACATTAGATAAGGGTGGAGGATGATGTCAAGATATTAATACAAGCCATAATTTACCTATAAATAACTTGGTCAACATGAAATTCCTTGTGGATTCCCATGTTGTTGGACTAATGGAACTTCTGTTGGTTCACTCTAATCACCTGCTAGCATGTCACAAGATCTCTCGTCCCATCTCCGAATAATCTTCCTGTTGATAGGAATATAGATCTTGTATGCCTTTAAGATTTCACTATACCCAATGAAGAACCCCTTCTTTGCAATCTGATCTAACTTAGTGTGTTTCTCATCTGGTATATGGTAATAAGTTATACTGCCAAAGATCCTAAAGTAACTAACCTTTGGCTTCTTTCCTGAGAAGACTTCTTCTGGTGTTATCTGCCCCATGCCTCCTGAGGAACCTTCTTCTGTATATACATGGTCATATTACATGCCTCTGCCCATAGAAACTTGGGCATGTCCTGGTCATACAACATAGCTTTTACCCCTCCAATTATAGAATTGTTTTTTCACTCCGCTACTCCATTTTGTTTTGGACTGTATGGAGTCATCCACTCCCTCCTGATGCCTTCCTTCACACAGAAGCATGTGAATCCACTATCTGTGTACTCGCCTCCATTGTCCGTGCAAAGCACCTTGATCTTCTTCCCTGATGCATTTTCTACTAGAGCCTTGAACTCTTGGAAGCGATTGAAGACCTCATCCTTGGTGTTCAAGAAATAGATCCAGGTTTTCTTGGAATAACCATCAATGAAGATGAAGAAGTACATTTACCCTCTAAGAGATCTACTGGACATAAAGAAACAAATATTTGAGTGTATAAGCTGCAACATATCATCTGATCTACTGTCACTTCTTGGGAATGTTTCCTTAGCATATTTCCAAAGTACGCAATGCCCTACACAGATCATCGTGTTCCATGCTTAATTTTGGAACACTTGTCACTGTCTCCCTAAGAATTCTAAGTGCTCCATGATGTAAATGTCCCATTGTCCTATGCCATAATTCATTCATGTCCCTCCCATTGTTATTACTTTCACTACTTTTGCTACTAACTAGTGCCTTTGGAGAATCAAGTTGCAACTTGTACAACTTGTTGCTACAAACTCCAACCTACTTCACCTTCTTAAAGTTTTGGTGTTTCATGAACACCTTCTTCCCTGTAAAGTAGACATCATATCCCTTATCCTGTAGTTGTGACACTGAAATTAGGTTCATGCCTAAGTTGGGCACATACAACACACCTGTAACATTGGTGTTTTCTCTTGTCTCCCTCTGAATCTCGATGGTACCTCTACCAACTATAATACATTTACTCTTGTTTCCCATCTGGATCTAGGAGTCCATATGGTCCTCTTTGTACTGGAGAAGTAGTCCCTAACTCCTGACATGTGAGATGACACTCCATTGTCTATATACCGAACACTTTTTGAAGTTTAGCTAGAGAGGCAAGCTATCTGAGTGAATTCATCTTCCAATCTGGAAGACAAATTTGTAACCTCCTAAATGTTGAATCTCTCTGTAGCCATACTAGAGAAATATGAGAATTTTACTAGAGAAGTCTTAGGTAAAAAATCTATTACTTTTCTCTTCCTGCCTTGCACAAATCTGCAACTACAACCCTTGTTGCAAATATTTTGCGCTCATATATACTCTGCGAATCAACTGATCTACTCTCTGGAACTGCTTCTAGGCAAGTACATTGCTCGCAAACTCTACTCTAAGGTAATTCACACTTTTCCTCCAACTAGATCTGGAAATCGAATTTCCTGCCTCTGCAATTCACACTCTTGGCCTGGCCTGCACAAATCTAGAATAGGTGCTTCAGATCTCCCTTTGAAACTGCATGATCTCTCGATATTTCGCTTATGAGTCTTCACTCTAATTAATAATGCTCTGATAGCATGTGAAATTCCCTTGAATGCACCAACTGTATATTATTCCCCTAAATGATTAACAATTTATTTTTTTACGATAAATAACAATATAATTCACTAAACCATTATTCACAAATGAAATATACAAAAATAAAATAAGGACATGAGAAATAGATGCACACGCATAAAAATTATGACACAAATATTTTTTACTAACATCCTCAAAAAAACCCAAAGCGAAAACTGATGCAGCAGATGAGGGTTTATTTTAGTATGCAGCAAATATGGAGACTTATAATTGTTGGCCTTTCTTGCTCAACTCCAATAATTTTATCACATTTAAAAATATTGGGAGAACCCTTCTCCCTCTCAGAAAATCAATCTAGCCTCTCCTTATACACTCGCACTCTCCTTGGCACACACACCACTAGGAAAAAATGCACATTACAGCCTTTGAAACTTTCACACTACCCCAGAAACAGCTCCTGCCAAGTTGTCCTGCTTGTCTCTTCCTCTAGAAACAATTCACTAGACCTCCTGGGACTTGATCTGGGCACTAGCTATTGAATCGATTCCTCTCGTGGCAAATTGCACTGCAGAATTCAGCCTCCCTAGTGGATAATTAGACCTTCCATCCCTGACACTCGAAATTGAAAAACAATCCAAGAATTTCTTTAGAAATTCTCCCTGTTGCAACGGCTGCTACTCTTTTGGCTCGAATTCTTCGCTCGTTGAATGTTGTGCACTGCGTAATTCACACAGCCTTGCTCCCATGCTTAATAATTGTGAACTGTAACTGTATTTATCTCCATCCCATCGAATTACTCTTATAATCTCTCACTGGAGCATCAACGGCCAAGATCTAATCATGAAGTCTCAAGAGCAAAAGTCGTTTTCCTCAATTAATACCCATTAATTAATCAATTTTCCTAAGTTAGACTTAGGAACTTTTTAATTATTGATCAATTAGTTTAATTGAGAGGTTTCTAAGTATTTTCTCTCAAAACCTTTTATGGGTTCTGGAGATCTTGTATTCCTTGGCCTCTCTAACACCTTAGATACTAAAACACATGTCCAATGCTGCCAAAAATCCATAAACTAACACTCCCTCTTAGTGAGGAATGTGTTCTACACTATACCCAACTATTCTGTGAAATAAACGAACCTTCCTAGAGCTTTCATGAATCTATTTGCAACCTACTGATATGTGGGAACATGTTGTAGCTAGACTGCTCCACGTTGCACACTATCTTTGATGAAATGGTATCATATTTCTATATGTTTTGACCTATCATGAAACACTTAATTCTTAGAGAGCCTGATGCAACTATGATTATTAGAGTAGATATTGGTCGGCGTTGGGCCATCAAATTGTCTTATTTTGACCATTCTAAATACCCATTTTCACCAATTTACCATACTTATTTTCCCGTCTATTAAACATCCTACTGTGTTTTCTCATGAATGTGCCACCTAAAACTTACAATGCTAAAGTACTTATTATCATTATTTTCCTTTATTTATGACGAATTAGAAAGGATTATTGTAGGTTTTATTGATAATGGTTTCCTAGTATTGCTACTGTTCAATTGCTGCTACAAAATTATAATTTGTTACTAAAACATAATGTTAACTAGTTGTTGATTGTAAATTGATTATGATTGGATTAATGGTTGTATGGTTGTGATTGAATGGTTTTTTGCAATTGATTCAAGGATTAATCTTTCTTTTCCTTGTAAGAGTGACTTGAAAGTGGAGGGTGCAAGTGTGATTTCATTTCTAGCATTGTGTGGAGTGAGTTATTTTTTATGCAAGTGAGGGTTTGACAGTGAGATTGATTTTCATTGCTGCAAGTGTGAAGAGTGACAACTTTGTTCTTGTAGGAGAAAGCTTAGCATTAAGAATTAGCCAATGCTAGTTAACTATTGTTGCCTGCATATATTTTGCACAATAACCTTGCAATAAATAAATAAAACCTATCGAGATTGATAATTTATGTTTGAGTGAATTGACTTATTTTATTAAGACAATTCGTTTGTCCAACATTTTGGCGTCGTTTCCAAAGACGTTATTATGGGCACAAGACCATAACTAGCATTGCTTCTTTTTATAGATGCATTGCTCATGAGTGTGGTATATGTGTCGCTAACTACGAGGTTTTCAAGTGGTAAGACGAAAGGTAGGAACCTATGCATCGTTTCAACAAATTGAAGCGAGATCAATCTCATAAAGAGTCAGGACACATAGGTTGCATTTCTTGCAATTAGGTTTTGTTCCAACAAATTTCATTCAGAATAGGATTTTTTTTTCCTTATAGACTAATCCATGTGTTAACAAAATATATCAATTAGTTGAAGAAGCTTGTTAAGAAATGAATAAATGGTGCTTCAAGGAATCTTTCAATGAGAAATTCGAAGCCAATGGCTAAGCCACAACGATAGAAATTGGTATTTTGTTTGAAAATTTTAAAAATGATATCATTAGATCTTTGTCTTCACAATTGGATGTTTTGCAAGAAAAATAGAAGTAGACTGAAGTTGGAAAATAACATTCAATATTTTGCTCCAACTTTAGGAAGAAGCACTCCCCCAGAGAGCATCCACTTAGCAGTCTGAAAGTTTATGGTACTTACAAGGAGGATCACTGAATAAATCATTGTCCATCGTTTTCAAGACTAAAAGAAGTATTCAAGGAATCAAGTGAGGAGATAAAGCAGACATATTTTAGTGGCTCTAAGAAGCCATGGCAAGCCCCACCACCAGGTATAGCTCAAAACCTTTCATTATTATTCAATACTTGGACTAACATGTATGATTCTCAATAGATTTCTCAACAAATTCAGAATCCTACAGTTTCATGGGAAAATCCTAGTCCTCCAATTCAATATTCACCTACAATGGCCCTCTCCTGTGAGTCAAATATTCCCGTGGCCTCAAGGATGGTGTGTAGCTTCCTTTCTAGAGAAATTCCCTATACAAACTCAGTCATTTTTGCAACAACAACTAATACAACTCCAATCCAATGCACCACCAAGTAATCATCCACTACAGTCCCAGCTACATGTGTAATGTAATTCAAATCCAAACAATAAGGTTGTACAACAAGATGAAGCACTTGTCTTTCCCACTTACTTCCCCATTGATTGTAATGACATGTATTTCAGACTGGGGTGGGGAGTAAATTCAAGAATTTTCCTTGTTACCACAAATCATGAAGAAGATAATTCACCTTGGGAAGAAGCCTCAAACCATAGATCATTAGAGGAACAAAACATAATTGAAACTTATTCTAAAAATAATTGATACTATTGTTAAAACTGTTGAAAATGTTGTAATAGTTGATATTGTTGTTACTATTGTTATTGCGCAAACCGTTATAATAGTTGATGTTGTTATTACTTATAAAACTATTGTAAAAGTGGATGTTGTAATAGCTAGCATTGCTAAAACTACTAAAATTATTTTAACAACTGTTGTTGTTACTGTTGAAATGGTTGTAACAATGGATGTTGTAACAACAATTGTTGTAATAGTTGTTCCTATTGAATATGCTAAAATTGTGACCATCCTAATGGGAAAAATGTCTATCATAAATACATTTGTATCTCAAGGAGTATGACAACTGTTAGTGTCAGTCTTTCCAGCCTTCCTCCAGTGATCAAATATGCTCTTACAAAGTGGTTTCAGAAGTGTTAAGGTCAAATTTTGTCATTTCAAAGAGTTTTCAAGCAAAATTTGGTCACTAGGCATTAGGTATAGGGTTTGCTTTAACTCCTTCTAAAGTTGCCCAAATGCCAATCTATGTCACTATTCTGCTGAGTCTATCATCATTCATAGGGTTGTCATTATCATGTCAGTGTCTAATGAGTCATTTTACATCTTGTTCATGCTTCAGTTGTGCCTTGGCAAGTTCATTTCCCTCTCCTAGGGTTTTGAAGCCAATTTCTCTTGGACGGTCAAATCATCAGCAAAACTTGTTTCCTGATGTTCATACACCTTCCCCTATCCTTCATATACCTTATCAAATGTTTCCCATCATTGAGATCCCCCAAAATCCTCATTTTCGCACAAACCCTAGTTTCTAGCTACAACTTGGCAATTTTCTAGGTTTGGCCTGTGTTTTGCCCTTTTGGACCCCTTCCCCTCACTCAATATCTGAGATTCCACTTTCCCCTACTTCCCAACATCTCTCCCTACTCCCAAAAATTTCTTCAAGAATTTAGAAGCCCCCTATCCCCTTCATTTCGCTTCATTTCGACAAAATTCCTTGTTTCACACATCGGGACAAGTTTCACTCAAATGATGTTTTAGAGCAACCAAAGATGAATTTTGGAAAAATGAGAGAGGTTTTTGTCCAGAACATGCCAAAGAAGAAAAACCTCCTTCACTTTTTGCACAGGTGTCATGGTTTGAGATAAATGTCAAGAATACCGTTGCCTCAGGAGAATCAAAGACACCTCTGAAGTGACCTTGGGAAAATCAAGTTTTCTCCTAGATTGGTTGGCCAAATGATTTTCTTGATGGGTAAAATGATAACTAGACACAAATAGATTTCCAATGAGCTATCATGGGCTCAATTTGGGGTTGTGGAAGGCATTCAAAAGTTGACTGCAACAACACTCTTCCTTGAGGCAGCCTCATTGGGCACTTTTTGACCAGTCTTGGGAGATTTGATTTTTGACAGGTCAAATCAACTCCAAATTGAAAACTTCTAATTGGGTTGGAAACTAGACTCAAAGACCTTTCCAACGAGCTATTGTGCGCCCAATTCGGACACCGGGAAGGCCTTCAAAAGCCTCCTGCAAAAGCGCGACCCGCTGGGTGGTGCGCGACCCGTTGAGAGCTCTTCTGCAGTTCAAAAAATCAACGTGCGCGACCCGTTGGGAGGGGCGCGACCCGTTGGGGATTTCTACACAGAAATTTGCCAGTAAGGTGCCAAATGACCCCAAATCTCTTCAAGGTTGCAGGTAGGCCTCTGATCATCGAAGTATTTTGCTTGATAGAGAAAAATGAGCATGGGAAATGTGTTTTAATGCCATCAAGTTGAAATGAGAAGTTCATGTATATTTGCTTTAAAAATGTCAAAATGCAAGTAGAGATAGGGTTTTGTTTTGCTGCTCTCAAGGTTATCCCTTTCACCCCCTGAGGTTGTTCATGAGGAGGGAAGGCCATCACAGTAGCATGATATTCTTGAGACCAGACATGTCAGCTCTCCTCCATTGGTCACTTATCAGAGAGGCCCAAGGGCCTTATTTGCAGCAGCTAGGCGAGTACTATCTCCACAACAGGTGGAAGGGGTCTCGCCTTCATCACCAGCTCAGCGAGTGTTATCTCCACATCAGGTGGAAGGGGCCTCGCTTTCTTCATCAGCACAGGTACTGCAGAGGGGCAAAGAGCCCATGATTCATGAGGATCCGGTGATTGATCTCGAGGCCAGTTCTCCTAGCCAAGAGGCGAAGGAGGTCATTCAACATCTCAGGGCTGAAAATGATGTTTTACACAGGAGACTTGAGGGTGCCCAATGGACCATCACCTACCTGGAGCAGCGGAACACACAGCTAGAGGAGGAGAAGGCACTTGATGAGCTATGGAGGATTCGTAGCGACCGAGTCTTGAACCGTAGGAGGCCCGGTGATCCATTGCCTGCTGACCGAGAGTCATTGCTCATTCAGGAGAATGCCCACTTGGAGAGGCTATTGGCTAAGGCCAACCAATAGAAAAAGCTGCTGAGAAACATGAAGAATCACTATTGGGCAAGAATGCATGTATGGAAAACCAAGATGAAAATGTTCCAAAGGAGGTTGTCCGAGGCTCTTAGGCGGAGGAAGAAGACCAATCCACTCCGTATCTTGGCTGAGGCATCCCTCAAAGATCATGGCACTCACTAGCATCAGCTACAACACAAATCCCAAAAAAAAATTTGAGAATTTTGGGTAATTTTGGAATTTTTTGGAAATTTACAGGTTTTGGCTTCTCAACGGGTGTCACCCCCGGTGAGACCCTTTGTCATCGTAGCTCCGTTTTGCAAAAACTCAGCATTTTTAGATTTTTCATGCAAAATTACATATGCCCATGGATGGGCTTGAGTTTTTATGGGGTTTTGGGCCTCCAGAAGGTCAAAATACATGCAAAATTTGACTTTCTGCCCCTTTTTTGAGTTGCAGAAGCAGTCTTGGGAGAATTGACTTTTGACTGGGCAAATGAACTCCAAATTCAAAAATTCCAGTTGGGTTGGAAAGTAGACTCGTAGACCTTTCCAACGAGCTATCCTGCACCCAATTCTGATACCGGGAAGGCCTCCAAACAGAGCTCCAAAGTGCGCGACCCGTTGAGGAAATGTGCGCGACCCGTTGAGGAAACTTTGCCAGATTTGACCAGTTCAGCCCAGAAAACGCAGTTTGGCTCCAGTTTGACTTTTTGAGGTTGATGGTGGTCCTGTTGGATGTAATTGTGACACTTTTTGGATACTTTTACTCTTGTTTAACACTTCTAGAAGATTTTTTCATGTAAAGGGTAAAAATTGAATGTATGAACTGGTTTCCAAGTTTATAGAGGCAAGTTGTTTTGACTGCCTATTTTGTAGTGCTTAGTTTAGAAGTGGTTCAAACAGCTCCTAGAAGGATGAGCTCGACCCCTAGAGGCAAGGGAAGAGGTTGGCTTGCCTATATTATGTATTTTCTTAGTCATTTTCAAGGGTTGGAAGGTTGGACTCTTGAGGGAGAAGCTATCATTGTATATTTTCACTGTATCTCTGCAATTTTTGGCTAAGGAAGACTAGGGTTTTGCAGTCATCTTTGGGATTCTTGTGGACTCATGTGTTGATGGTGTGTTTCTCCATGTTATTGTAAGCTTTGTTATGTGATTCATTTCCTTTCTATACTTCTGCATATTAAACAAATGAAGTGTTAAAGTAAGAATTCATGCTTGCCATGCTCTGCTTTTAAATTTGTTTAATTTCGATGTTTTCTACTGTCTAAAGAGAATTCAAATTCATTGTTTGCTCTCTTTAGCCTTCTTATCTTTCATTCCTAACCATCCACTTCAGTCAAAGACATCAACACTGACTCCTACCTCGCCCCAAGGAACCCCCTGCAGAAACTGTGTCCAATCCCCGCACCCAAAATTGCCCTCTCCTCAATTTGCCACCAAAAAACCCAAAAAACCCCAAAATCAACCTTTCTAATCAGTTTACTAGCCTAATATCAGTGTTATCTTGTTGGTCATCTCCTCCCATTGAAGACCTACCGAGATTGACTGGAGAGAGCCTTCTCCTGCCCCGTAGGGCTAGCTACGAGGCTGAATGGTTTGATGTAGCCTTGAGGTTTACCTTTCTCAGCCTGAGGTGAAATTTCAAGCGCTAACAACAACAACAAGGGACTTATGAACAACATCAAGGGGAAGATTGGAAGGTTCACGAACAATATTGAGAGGAAATCCCAATAATCTTCTTCGATCATTCTTCCCAACTTGAAGGAGAAGAATCATCAGTGAAGAGCAGATATTGGAGCCTGAGATCGAGCAATTTATTTTATGCTTTTCATTAGATCCATTGAACATTCAAGAGAGCAATGAACAAGTCATGGAAGATCTACATAGCTTGACAAAAGGAAGTACACCAACATTCTTTAGTGAACTAGAGAGACAAGGATACATAGATTACATTGAATCTTGGTTCTGAACAATTGTCAGCATACAATATTCCTCCATCATTAGACAACTCTTGGCACCATATCAATTAAAGCAGTTAGTTTTTCATGCTCTGGTATGCATTAAATTTTATACTTCAAAACTGAGTATGAATGCATTTCTATGTTACGCACATGGTTGCACTGGAAGTAATCCTACACTTGAAGGAGATCTTCCTTTCTTCAAGCAAATTAAGGTAGGATAGTACAGAAAAAAATAAATAAATAATATATATATATATATATATATATATATATATACTATCTTAAAAAAAAAATTAAAAAAAAAATTGCAACATTCTCTGGTTTACATTGACAGGAAAATTATATTTTGGGGGGATCATATGGGCTCATTTCTAAAACCCGTTTCTATATAAAGTATCCCTTTGGATTTATTTTCTATTGCATCTTCAATTTTTTAAATTTGGATCTCAAACGAAGAAATTATTACCAAAATAATGGCTGAACATAGAGGAGGCAACTCAAGAATAGAGTCACGACAGTCAAATTTTGAGATACTAAAATTGATTTTTTTTTTAAACCTATTTCTAAGGTAGCAAGCACTTGATGTATAATTCCTAACCCAACTTGAATCACTCAATTTTGATCTCCAACAAAAAAGTTATGACCAAAACATTAATAGGGTGCATAGTAGGCAACTCTGGGACAAAGTTGGAACAATTAGTTTTTGGATACCTAAATGGACATATCTTGAAAACCTATTTCTATGATATATTTTCCTACGAATCTAGTTTACAAGGAAATTTGAATCGTTCAATTTTGATATCATATGTGAATATTATGACCAAAGTACTCATCACCTATCATAAATCAACACTCTTAAAACTTTGTTTTTCTGACTGTCCATTGGCATGTTTGACGCATCAATTCTTCTTGTATTAAAAAAATATTTATATTGAAGATAGTTACATGATTCTATTTTAATATCCAATTTGAATCAATTCAATACCTCATCAAACAAAAAAGTTATGCTTAAAATATGGACTATTGGTTTAAACTGGAAAATTGAAAACATCTCTATTATATGGGTTGTTCTGAACATGTTTTATTTATCATGTGGAAACATTTTTAAAACCTATTTCCCTCTAAATATACTTTCACATGGCTTTGGATTCACTCAAATCAGGATTACAACAAATAAGTTATCAACAAATTATTGTGGGGTAGTCTAAGGCGACTACTATTCCTCAACAGGTAAAAAAATGAACATTGTTTTGGTATATTTCCTAGGGTTTGTTTTATTATTACCTTTCTTATTTATTTTAATGTTTGGGATAAAGAGAGAATACACCCTCTCTTCTTCCATTATCTCACATTTTATTGCAAGAAAGTGCTAGTTTTTTTTGCAGATCCCGAGAAGATAAAAAGAGGCAATTCACAAATAAAGTAATTCTTGAGGCTAGATTTTTGTAAATGAGGTAAATACTAGTTCTAGTAAATTTCCAATCTTTTGACCACCAATAAGAAGTTTCGCAAGAACCAGGCGTCATGTTGCAATTTTTTACCTAGAAGCACCATTATATCTACTGCTCTTCTACCACTTTCATCATTGCAGAATCTATTACCGCCATCATTAGATTAATAACTATTGATTGTTGCTTGTGTCAAAGGCTCTTGTGGTAAGTCTTGTCAAGTATGATCCACTTTTAATTCCTCATTATTCTATAAAGTGACTATAATTTTTTATTGACCTTCTCCATGTCACATACCCAAGATCATCAACTGAGTCTGTTTGGGAGGGTTTGTCATTGTCATGCTGCATACTTCTTATCCTCAAGCTTAAAATGATGTGGGGAATTAAGAGTTGTAATAAGCAACAATGGTACTATTAGATGAATATATCACACAAGTCTAGTTTCTCTAAAAACTGTTATCTAAGAAATCTTTCCAAGTTCTTTTAAAGGGTATTGTTGAAAACCTCCTATGGTGGACCACTCCTGTAGAACGTCAATAGGCTTTCTTGAGAACTCTAGCATGACCACTAGAGGGGCCTTTTAGTTTTTATCCAAGATTCTTCATTTCACTACACAGTAAATAACTTATATTTAAGACTATTGTGAATGGTGTCACCCATGGACCAAACTCTAATAAATCTCTAATACTCTCATACCACCCGACTTCCTTACACTCTAATTGTTAATGAGTAGAATACATTATTTCAAATATATTGAGTGGTATATATGTAAAAAAATTCTTCACATGAAGAAAGAAAAAATTAATAAAAAGGAAGTATCAACAAGTACAAGTAACCCTGTTGGGGTACTGAACAAGCTAGCTTGCACCGGGGCTATGTGTGGTAAGATAGATGAGGATCACACATTGGCACACATATAACTCACTTTAAGTGAAGGCTCCAGGTCACATAATGAAACAATTGTCATTTAATTTCAAGCTAGGTAGAATAAACCTCATATCTTGGTTTTCAGAGAATGGCTTTAAGTTCCTTCAAGTATTATACTTTGAAGTTTTATCTTTTAGAAAATAATGAGGTTTTCATGGAAGTGGGGACCCTTAGTATTGGTGATTTACTTTACCCATATAAGAGGGCTCATTTTATACCCTGTGATAATGGTAAGACTTTGAGAGACAAAGATAAAGATAAATGGCTCATCACTAGAATTTATCTTTTGTCACCCAATTTACCCTATTTATATCCTCTTTTCATCCATCTTTAATTCCATGGAATTAAACGTGATTATGTCACTTTTATTTATAATTAGGTTATTGAGGTGATTAAATACTGACATAGGTTGATCATGGGATGTTTTGTAGAAATTTTGATGGATGGGAAACTGTCTAGTTTGGAGGAAGTACTGCTACAGTCTATAGGATTGTAAAAATAAATCTTTCATTTTTTAAAAAAGTAACTAGTTTTTGTCTTCATAATTATTGTTGTACTCATTCAATATGTATCAAACAATAGAAGAAAATAAAAAGTTATTATTAATATTAGAGCATGGGTTTCATGCTCATTTTTTATGGTGTTATATGTAAAAGGATGTTCTTCATGCTTCTAGGGTTTGTTAGGTCTTAATATTTCTTGTGATGAGTCAAAGGAGTCAACATCATGTTTATAAGACCCTTCCAGGAAAAATGTAATTAGAAAATGAATTTATTTTGAGTATAGAAAGTCCTGGAAACTCCAAAAGTACAAGTTAGAACTGACAGCTTCAAGTCAGCCTAAAGTAGGGAATTCAACCCCTTGGAAAGGCCATATAAAGGAGCAATTCGACCTCATTTGACACACACTCACCAGGAAGTTTGATATCCAAATAAATAATTCGAGTTGTAGATGGGAAGTTGGAAGAAGGAAGAGAAAAGGTCTAGAAGGTAAGAGAAATCCAAGGATGAAGCGAAATATATGTTTTTGGCTTTGTCTCTATCACATGTGTGAAATCTAGGGTTTCTGCAGCTTCATAGAAGGGTTGAAATTGCAGATTCGAGTTGCAGGCATAGCATAAGGTTGCAGGAAGAATAAGTGTTTTGTTTTGACTTCGTTGACCTTGGGAAAACTTGATTTTCTCAAAGAAGGGTTGCTGGAATACTTGCCTTAGGGTTATTTTGCAACTGCTATAGGATCGAAGTTGTAGTATTGAAGCTGGAAGGTTGAAGTTGCAGTGTGAAGGTGGTTGATGCAAGGTCAAGGAAGGACTTGCTAGAAGGGCTAACTTGGTACTTGCTGGGGGAATTAGTATGGGTTTGGGTCTTCATGGTCTCATCTTAAGCAAATTCTATAAGAAGAGAATAGTTTTCCAAGTTTCCCCTTGGAGGGGTTTTGCCCTAGCTGAGAGCCTAATTCCTTTGTCCTGTATTATTGCTATTTCGTTCTTGATATTTGTTTGTCGAAAAGATCTAAATAAAGAACACAAGAAGATTAACTAAGTTCACAAGGGAATATTAAGGTCAAGGAAATTTGATATAATAAGTTGCCACTTTGAATTTTCCAACATGGCATCAAAGCTAAGGTGAATAAGAAGGCAATTGGAAGGATCATCTTATGGACACAAGAAGGGTTTACTTGTCAAGGGGAATCATTTGTGGAAGTAGAAGACCTATTGATATAGAAGGAGGGTTTCTACATTAAAGAAGATCAAGACTACATTAGCTCTCATCAAAGGAAGGATCGTAACAAAGACTACAACAAAGTTTGTCTCCTGAGAGAAGGAGATCTATTTAAAGGCTCATTGAAAGGAATCTTTGATGGAAGCATAAAAAAGATCTTGGTATCATTCATCACTCTTGAAATTTTTTGTTGGAGGAATCTCAAGAAATATCTTTCAAGGACATTATTGAATTTTCTTCAAAGGTCTTAAGGGCATCAAGAAAGGTTGAAGACATAATCAAGGAAAAGTAGAATCTTGGCTCTTAAGTAAGTATCATATTATTACTCTATGTATGAATCTACTGGTCATATGGGTTCTTTCTACAAGGATATAAATAAGCTCGTTGGAGCATCAAATTATCTAGTATGGAAGAAAATGATTGACCTAGCACTGATAGAGCACAAGGTAATGGTATATTTAACTGGGGAAATCTCTGAACCTAGCAAAGACACAACTCAAGAATGAGAAAACTAGAAAAAAGGGGAAGTAAGGGCACACATGATCATAATTGAATCAATCAAGGATTCTCATGTTCCATTTGTTTCAAATTTGAAAACTTCCAAGGCTATGTATGGCAAGCTAGTGATTTTGTACTATGTGAGTACATCCAAAAAAAATATGCATTGAGGCCGTGACATCCTTTCTAATTAATATCTCTCAATTAAGAGATCACTTATCGAGGCTTAGAGAGACAATTTATGATTCGTAAATGACCATCTGTGTATTAAATGCATTGCCACCTGAATGGAGCAGCTTTGTGATAAGCATCTCCTCTAAGAAAGATTCAATTCCCTTTGATGAGTTGTGGACTCAATACATTTTGGAAGAATCAAGGGTCAAGGTGAAATATGACATTGGATCAGATGAGCAATCTCAGTCCTTTCTAGCTCGAGTCAAGAAGTTGAAGAAGGGAAAGTTTGAGAATTCCAAGAAGAAAGATATATCCAAGGTTCAATGCTTTAAGTGGACACTATAAAGGGGATTGAATAAGCCAACAAAACAACAAGAGAAACGAAAGAAGTGAGGCTCACATAGCTAAGGAAGTAGGAGAACCTGAGAAGATGCCGAAGAAAGAAGAAGTGAAAGATATTTACTATTAAAGAAGGAATCTTGTTTGTTAGGTTCTTGGTAAAATTGGTATTTCCTTTAGGATAGCATGAATTATTGTTTACTTTAGAAGAGTCTTGATTTTTAATAAAATCATAGAGAGAAGCATGTGATAGTAGCATATGTAGAGTATACTTGGTTAAGTTTATTTTCAGGAATCATCTAGTCTTTAAGAAGATAGACAAACCATTTTGCATATTGTTCATCTGAGCATCATCTAACATTATGTTAGGAGCAGTCATTTTGTTGAGGTAGATCATCATGATCCTAGAAGAACCAACATTTTGGAAGGTTCATGGGAGAAGCACTATGACGAGGTTAGTATACATTCCATGTATTGTGGGACAAATATTGTTAAAGGGATGAAGAAATGCAATGGGTTAGGATACAGGCTCATTATGAGACATATAACTAGATGATGGAATAAGAAGGCGTAAGAATACACATTGAAATTGAATCTTGCATAAGATTCACGTAGAATATTGTAACACGCTTAGTTTGATGGTGTGATGTTTAAAAGGAATAATTTGACTTACTAAAGGATGTATAAAAGATTAAGACTTTTTTTAGAATACATACAATAATGATTAACATTCAGTATAATCTACAGAAGAAAAAGTTGTAACTTGGTAATCAAGTTCGATCCTTGGGCACTCTAATGCATGAAGAAAGATTCGAATGGAGATGGGCCATGAGGATGTTGACGAAACAAGAAGGTTGTCATGATGAGGTAAGTTTGATTCTCATTATTGTTGGTTATCTAGTTAACATAATATTTTGCTACCAGATGAATGTTGCAGGAATACATGATGATAGTTGAGGCAAGTTCAACTGTATGAATGGAAATGTATGAAGAATGTTGAGAGAAGATCAATGTCTCGTACCTAGCAACTGAGAAGTCAAGATGTGTCCATCTTGGATTTGAAGGTAGCAGTGCGAGAAGATAACCTGAAGGCTTTCATGAGAAAGCCATGATCAACCTGAAGTTTGGAAAGTCTTAATGTAATGCCTTCATCAAGAGGAAATTGATGAATAAGAAATATGACATGGATCCTGTCATAAGATCGAAGAGTGAAGATGGCTCCATGATACCTTGAAAGGAATTAAGCTCGATATAATTAGATGTGAAAGAAAGAGGGAGTGAAGCAGTTGTGAAGAACTAGTAGCTGATACTCTTATAAAGACAAGTTATAAGGCTTGTGGTGTTTAATTCCTAAATAAAAGGAAGTTTGGAATCTCCTCTAGTTTTCAGAGGGAGTAAAGGAGTCTCCATGAATAGGAACAAGGATTTATTCCCAAAATCAAAAGGAATAGGGATATCCTCTCTGGTTGAGAAGGAGTGATATTAGACATCAGATATACATTATCATCTTCATGTGTCAGGAACTTGACCAAGACTAATAGCTGTAAGTCTAAGTGGAGGTCTTGGAGAGAGAATGGGGGAGGATTGGATAAGCATTTGTGGTTTCCTTGAAGATATAACATACAAGAAAGGAAAGGTACCGACACTCTTTCAGGATATGATAGGTATCCAAGAGAAGATTAGTCGAAGAGGACCGATATTCTTTGAGGACTCAGGATTAGAGATCCAAGGTAAGAATAGTCCTAAAAGGACATACCTTGCGAACATTTAGATGAGGTATGTGACTTGTAGACGTAGTGTGGTATCACACATAAAGCCTCCCAACATAATTCTCTCAAATAAAGTTGAGCTTGTCAAGTTAGGCCTCAGTAACAATGTTGGTGATAATGATGATGATTAGAGTATGGCTTATCAATCCAACTCTTCTTATGAGAGCTCTTCAGTTTGAGAGGGAGTGTTGAAAATGTAATTGGTTTCAGTCTTCATAATTGTTTTTGTACTCATTTCAATATGTATCCTATGTAACAAACAAAAGAAGAAAATAAAAAGTTATTATTATTGAAGCATGGGTTTGATGCTCATTTCTTATGGTCTTTTAGGTTAAAGCATGTTCTTCATGTTTATAGGTTTTTTAGGTCTTAAGATTTATTGTCATGAGTTAACATCATGTTTATAAGACCCTTTCTAGCAATTTGTAATTGGAAAACTAATTTATTTTGAGTCTAGAAAGTCCTAGAAACTCCAAAAGTACAAGTCAGCCCTGACAACTTCAAGTCGGCCTAAAGGAGGGAATTCTACCCCTTGGAAAGGCTACATAAAGGAGAAATTCGACCTCATTTGACACACACTCACCAAGAAGTTCGATATCCAAATAAATAATTTGAACAGTAGATGGGAAGCTAGAAGAAGGAAGAGTGAAGGTTTGTAAAGCAAGATAAATCCAATGATGAAGAGAAATCTCTAATTTTGGGCTCTATCTCTCACAAATGTGCGAAATCTAGGTTTATGTAGCTTCCTAGAAGACCAAAACTATAGATTCGAGTTGCAGGTGCAACATTAGGTTGCAGGAAGAACGAATATTATGTTTGGACCTCGTTGACCTTTGGAACTCTTCCTTTTCTCAAAGAAGGGTTGTTGGAAGAGTTGTCTTAGGGTTTTTGTACATCTGTTGAAGGATTAACGTTGTAGTATTGAAGTTGGCAAGTCAAAGTTGCAGTGTAAAGGTGGTTGATGCAAGATCAAAGAAGGACTTATTGGAAGGGTTGAATTGGTACTTGGAGGAGTACTTGGTTTAGGGCTTGGGTTTATATGGTCTCATCTGAAGCAGATTCTATAAGAAGAGAAGAGTTTTCTGGGTTTTCCCCTTGGAGGGGTTTTGCTCTAGATGAGAGACTAATTACCGTGTCCTCTATTATCATTGTTTCATACTTGATATTTGTTTGATGAAAATATCTAACTAAAGAACACAAGAAGATTAACTAAGTTCACAAGCAAATATTAAGGTCAAGGAAAATTGATAAAATAAGCTGGCACTTTGAATTTTCCAACATCATTTTCTTGCAATTGTAGTCAATAAACAATTTGTTAGACAACCAAGGAAGCAACAATTTTAGTCTTCACTCCTTCAAAAGCTTCAACAACCACATTATAGTGATTGGCGTTACTCCATAGGTGTTGTTACTTCATTATTTTAAGGTGTTGTTACTTTACAGTGACTAGCAATATGTTTGTTCAATGTTCCCTACAAAATAAGATTTATCAGTAGCATTCACATACATGAGTGCTTTGTTTTGGATGCGCTCAACAACATCTTTGTTTCAGTTTCATATTTTGTTTATCAACATGTCTGACAAGATCAAAATGTTGAGGTAAAACCTAAGGTAAAAATTGACTTGAAACTTTTTGATTTATTAAAATTTAAGGGATAATGATAAGAGATTATCGTAAGCTTGACATCTCATTTTTTTCATCTTGCCTCTCTGTTTCAACCCTCATCTCTTACCAACCCATGGGTCTACATCACTCAGCAAGCAGATTTAATTCTTTCTCAATTCTTTATGAGTATCAACGATCTGTTATTTTATGAGAATTTTAACTACAACTCTGCAAATGCATTTCTGACGTTGTCTTCAAAAGGATCACTTGATTCATGACTTATTTTGGCATCCCTAGAAGCTGCAATTGATGTAACAACAACCTCAAATGCAAACTATGTCGCTATTCTTGGGTGCTATTGGTCATAAGTTGGCAAATCTACGTTGTTTGCATGAGAACATGCAAAAGTGTAGGCACAGGGGAGAAGAAATTCTTGCAAACATGGTGGCAATTTCTCATTTATGTAGACTATTTTTCCAATAAAAAAATCATAAATTGATCTTGTTATCATAATAAATATTCCGCATTTTAAATTAGTTTTTGGAAAATGTTGACCGTTGCAGTGTCAACATTTGAAATTGTAATAAACAGGAAAAATTTCCTGATAGTAGGGTTGTCAACATTTTTTGGAAATTTGAGTAAATAATCAGATAAGTTTGAAATCATCTTCTAAGAAGTAGAAGGATTCAAAGCCTACATCGGACCCTCTCCATTGGAAAGTTCTCTCAACAAGCTTTCAAACAACATGTGGAAGTCCAAAAATGGACTCCTGGATCAAAAGATATGGTTTGCTGAAGTTTGAAGGATTGAAGCCTTAAGAATCAAAGAGATATCGATGATCGCATATCGAAGGTCCTACATATTAGTGATCGCATATTGGAAGTCCTGCATATCGGCGATTGCGAATCGGAGGTCCTGCATATCGGAGCATTGACACATTGAAAGGTCGATGAATTGAAGAATCAGAGCTTCTTAAGATGACAACCTTTAAAAAGTTATGATATGCATAATGTGTCAATAGTGTTAAAAACTGTCGGGGAACGCCGATAAAGGTTAACAAAGGATTTCATCGCAAAACCAAAGGTGGATGAGCCATTTTCTCTCTCCTCTAGCGGGACACATGGTAGCATATGATTGGCTCCGATAAAGACACATGGTAGCATGTGATTGATTTTAATAAAGCTACAGTGGCATCCGACGTCAACATGACGTGGCAGTGCGACAGGACAAGTGGCAAGCAATTTTGGCATTTTTGAGGGGCCTAAGGGGACAAATCTAGGTGACACGTGTCACCACTCATGAGGTGCCATGTGGAGTGATGACATCATATCGGAGGACGACATATCGGAGGTTGAGGATGTTGACACTTTATAAAAGTTGGTAATTGGAAACTTCCGATAAGGGGGCTCCGATATTGGGATGGCACATGGTCAAGAAGAACTTAAAGAACCAAGGGCACTAAGCACTTAACAAAGGAAAATGGCCCCCGACAAGAGAAAAACGCCCTAGCACCTTAAAAGCTAAGCGGCAGGTCACAACTCTCGGTCCTATGACGAGAAATGTGGGGAGGGCTAAGCAGAAGGAGCCAAGATGAAATCAGAAACTCGCAAAAGTTACAATACAAAGGGGGCTCTAATATGGAATTAAGTCAATGGCCATTGGCCCAGTCATATGAGAAAGAAAATGCCAAAGGAGCTAAGTGCCAAGGGATTGAGAAGTATCAGAGCATTGCAACGATGTGGAATTTCTCCGATAAGACAGTACATAGAGTTAAATATGTATGGGTCGGCAACTGCAAGATTGAGTGTGGGGGAATAGTTTGAAAGGGTATCTAAAAGTTTTTGTGAAAACAACTTCAACGACTTAAGATTCCAAGACAGAGGATCAACATTAATGAACAAATTTCCAGATTTGAAGGCTAAAGATTTTCCAACAGAATTTAAGAAGAACGAGAAAAGCAAAGGAGCAGTTTTGATGGATTGTTGCTGAGGGACCCGTTATGCTAGTAGAGATGCTAAACTACAGTTTATGGACCTGTTCGACTTTCAAGGGAGGCAATTGACTAGATATTTCTTTTTGCCTAAATATAAGCATATTTTCCTACAATTATTCTAGTAAAGACAAAATATTTTTAAGTTTATCTTTTACATACATGAACTTGAAATATATTTAAAATATCTCAGTTTCAGTAATTATGTGATGACTATTATTTTTCTAAATAGTTTATGAATATTCAAACAAGTTAGAAATTATTGGAAAAACACTTGTATTCTAAATATATTTAAGCAATCTTGAATGTATTCACAATGTTTAACGAGCAATTAGTAGGAAATTCATGTGTTACTTCTCTGTGTCAGTATTTATCTATTATATAATTGTCTTCTTCAATGTTTGAGAATGTTAGTTTATGAGATTGGATTTCTTTGATGCTCCTTTCTTAAAATTTTTAGTCATTAATGTTTTTTATTCTAGTCATTTGTCCACTTTGTTTTCCTTCAGCCCTCTTTCTTCCAAATCTCCCAAATAATCAAAGAACTTGTGATTTTCATGCTTTGTACAACCTGCTCATTTAATCTGTGATCTCATTTGTTTAATAGCTGACTCCATGCCCAATGGTTTTGAATATCACCCAACTAATCTCATCCCTACATCTAAACTTGGCCACCTGAACTCAATTGCACAAAACCTTCTACTACAGTGACCATAAGGTAGTTGAGTTTTACGGAGAGATCCCTCCTGGGTTGAAGGGCCAACTTCAACCTAAAAGAGGTTTGAGGTTACCTTAGGGTTTTTTCATGGAGTTCATACCATGCCGAGGTACAATACATTGACTATATTTCTGTAGTTGTCAGTTTTGCTTTTGACATGGGAAATTCCTTTATAAGTTACAACAACTTCCCATTTACTTTGTAGTTGTTGTCTTCTCTACAAGTTGTACAGGATTGTGCTGCTTCTAGATTTCTCTCCAGATGTTATTAATTTGTTTTCTTCAATGTATGCATGTTTAAACATGATTGAGTTGCTTCTAGATTTCTCTTCAGATGTTATTAATTTGTTTTATTCAATGTATGCATGTTTAACCAGTCTCAGTTGAAAAGAAATTTGATAGAAATCAAGGTCAAACCTAGAAATTGGATGCCTTGTATCAACAGTTTGAAGATGTGTTAGTTTATCTATTGTCTACCTTTATGTATGGCTATTGGTTAACATAAAAGGATGAGTCTTATTTATGAAAAGAGTTGAGATCTCACTTATGTTTTCATAAATTGCATTTGATTACAGAGTTATTCTCCTGAGGACAACCGGTTTGATCTTCGACAGTTTCTGTATAATACACGTTGGCCTTGGCAGTTTCGGAAAATAGATGAACTTGTACTTCAAGATCAAGGTAACAATGGCACTTCTGTCACATGTAATGGTCCAACAGAAGCAGAAATTGCCAGTGACCATGGCTCTGGTATGGGTGTACCAGCAGCAAATTCAGCAAACCCATACTCTGGGATTTAATTGTACTAATTAGACACATTGATTTTCACAATTTGTTCTCATTTATTTCAGCTCTTTATCTTGAATTGTATGATATTAATGGGGACATTTAAACAATCTATTACTCAACTATATGATGTTGATCCTTCAGCTACATCTCTGTCCCATCAAAGACAATTTCTGTAATATGTGAATACTCATTGAAAGTAACCTTTTGGGTTTGATCATTGTGCCTAGAGCCACTCTCGAGCCCAGTATGGAAGATATGTTGTCATTTCGTGTCCTGTTATGTTATGAAAACGTTTTGACTCGGTCAAATTACATAAAAATAAAAATTAAATTAAATTAAATTAAATAAAAAATAAAATTAGTAATTATAATTATTAATTAAAACATTTTGACTCAGTTAAATTACATAAAAATAAGAATAAAAACAAAAACAAAAACAAAAACAAAAACAAAATTAAAAAATAAAATAAAATAATAATTAATAATTACAAGGTTTTCCTTGAGTGATAACAGATCTAAATATATCTCCAAATACATGCATTGGATTGCTATGAAACTTGGAGGATGAAAGCATTATGGTTATATAAACAAACCCATAAGGTTTCAAGCAAAAATAGTTTATACTTTTCGAGAAATTAAGCATTGTCATCCACACCCATTTTGCATCAAATTTTTGTGAAACTTGGAGGAGAGAAGCAATAAGGTAATATAAACCTACAAAATTTTAGCAAAAAAAGTTTATAATTTTTTAGAGATTAAGCATCATCACCTATAGCCATTTTTCTTATATCTCAATATCCATGCATCGGAAGGCTCTACTTTTTGACGTGGAGAAGCATTAAAATAGTATAAATTTGCTCACAAAATTTTATCGAAATCCAGTTTTTACTTTTTGAGAATTACTTCACAAAGTTTGTTGTTACACCTATAACAGTTTGTTGATACACCTGTAAAAGTTTGTTAAAACTCGTGTAGTATTTTAATTGTTATATCTATGGATATGTGCAATGGTTTGTTATGATTTTTAGTAGATAAAGACAGTATATGGTGTTGAACGTACCTATTGACCACTACGCGTCAACGACCCATAGCAATACACCCCCTTTTTTCGCAAAATGGATAACGCCTGATCGATGTGTTTGTGTTGTCCAGCTATCATCATCAGCTTAAGGATCATGTTATAATTTAAACCCATTTTGAATGTATATGGTGTAAATAATCTCAACATATCTGTGTCATGTATGTAATTGCCTAGGTAAACTTACTTTTCTAGTGATGATCTACACTCCGAGAGGTTTTTTGTCTCACAGATCCATTGTCGAATGGTCAACAGAGTTTTCCTTCAACCTTACCCCAAATCCGGAATGGATTTTGTCACCAGGATTTTAAGGGAGTCCTAGTGTTCTAGATCAAGTCTATGTAAAAATTATTTGGGATTAATCCTAACTATTTGGTTAGGTTATTTTATTACAAATTCCTTGGTCTGCTAGAATATATTTGTGTCGCAGAATTGGACAGTCTGTAAGAGTTTTTTGCAAAGGGGTTTTTGCCCTTTGAGATGTAAAAAATATGAAAATCATGATGTAAAGTGTCTTGAGGGTTGGAAAAATGATTTATCCCCTCATAGGTTAATTAATTAAATTTTCTGGCCAAAATTAATTAAAATCCTAAGACAAAAATTTAATTAATTCTAGGTCCTAGGTAAATTTAAATTCTCTGAAGGCAAAATTCGTCGATCCTTAAAAATTAAATTTTAAAAGGTCCAGGGACTAAGGTAAATTAATTATTTTGCTATATTTTAAGCCTTTGGTCCCTGGGGTTAAGTCAAAGTCAAAATTTTGAGGAAATTATTTCGAAAATTTAATTTTTGAGTTAATTAAAATGCACTTAATTGAAAACTTCGAATTTCTTCAAAAATTTAAAATTTCGACGAATGAGATTAAAAGAAATTTTGATCCTCATCAATGGTTGAGATTACTTTGACAAGGATCACTTGAACTAGCCATTGGAGGATTTATCTTTAAATAAGAGGTCATTTCTCAGTCAGTTCATCCGATCTTTTGATCGTGTGCTAAGCAAAAAGCTCGCGTGTAAACTTTTTCGAATAATAAAGGAAGACTTTGGGGTTAATTTTCACTGGTGTTACTCTTCATGGAAATACTGTAAGATGCATCGTTTTTCATGTGCAAGTTTTTTTTAGCCATTGATAATAGCTTCTGAAGAGTGGTTTGAGTACACGTATCTTGCTCAGTCACTGGGGTTTAAATGATAATTTAGTTTTGAATATAATAGCAGGTATCTCTATTTATTTGAAGTTTATTATCATTTTCTCGCTCTATGTTGGTGGCTGAATTGAGTTTTGTAGGAAAGTCTTGATTTTTAGATCATCGGGCGTTCGGGGAAGTTTTCAGTTGGACTAGCCAACTCCTGATTCATGTTTTCTGAAGAGCCGAGCTTAATTTGATCCCGGGCTTATCATAATATATTTTTACTGGTGATGCATGAAGGGTTTTGAGCTCAACAACTCTAAACATTAAAATTTTAATTTTTTATGTGCTAAATTGAAAGATTTGGCTGTTGAGAGCCTCTGATTATCAGATCTGGGAGCGGAGTTGGACTCACACTCCCTAAGTCGGATAGATTTGTCATTCATGTACATAGATTTGTAATTATTTTTGGTTTTCTGACTTGGTGGTTTTTTCTGGGTTTGTGCATATATCGTTTGGGTGTTTTTTTGTTGTCTTGCAACTATAGATGTGAAGGAGAAATCTGTATAGAGACCAGATCTAGGCCCTGGAGGGTAAGATCTGGATCTCTAGGGTTCATCAACATCATTTTGCAGGAATATTATTCAGCGTTTTGCAGTCCAGGGGTTTTTTATTATTATTATTATTATTATTATTATTATTATTTATTTTCTATAAAATTTTAAGGGTTTCACTGTTAAATCCGAAGCAAGTGGATTCAACATTTAAATTGAGATTTCTGGAAATTTCTTAACGAGTTTCTGGGCCACCATTTTGCTGATTGGTTTGCTACCTGACTTTTTGGGTCCCTGCAAAATTTCAAATTTTTATTGTTTTTTTTAGGTTTCTAGAAATTTGTTGGTTTCTTGGTTGTATTCTCCCTTCTCATCGTTCTTCCTCTTACTGCCATAAGCCTACACTCTCCCTCTACATTTTCTTCATCCATTAGACCTGCAAACACACAAACAATTCATCAAAATCGTCCAGCGAATCCTACATCCCTTGCTCTCCAATCCCATCCATTCATTTATCTGCTGCCCTATTCTCCTATCCGCAACCCGTTGTCTTCAACGCAACACCCTCCATCAACCTGCACAATAAACAAACTTTGTTGCCATCAAACCCTCGTTCTCCTTCATCTCTTGCGTTAACCCTCGTTGCTCGTCGCCGCCATCTCATCAAACACGTCGAGCCCATTCATTCTTTCACTGCTCCTTACCTCTCCACCGTGGAAGTGGTCTCGAACCTTTGACCTGCAACGTGCAGCCATACACCCTCGGTCTTCTCTCTGTTGCTAGACCTGCACAACAAACAATCCAAACTCATTCGATTTCCTTTTTCATTTTTATGTGTGTTACGCTAGGTTTTATTTTTTTGTTTAGTTTAGTTTTATGTTTGTATATAGTTAGGGTGATAGCATATCTTTTTTTTAGTTTCATTTGAAATGAGTTTAGATTTAATCTTTTTATTTTGATTTGATTTTTTATTTTTTTTTGTCTAGTTTCGATTTCAGGTTTCCTTTTTTTTATGATTTTGATTTTGATTAAAAAATATAAAATTCAAAAAAACCTAAAAATTAAAAAAGAATCTAAAAAATCCTAAAAATTCAAAAGAAAAATCTAAAATTTAAAAATGAAATAAATTAAAGGGATTTGCGCATTCACGTTAGAAAGGCCACATTAAAATTTTAATGTGGCCTATGGCCCATTAAAATCTTAATTTATTAACTCTTTTGATTTATTTTACTCCTTCAATTCGTCTAAGGAATAATTAAAGTGTTAATTTGAAATTCCTTGGTGTTTTTGATGTTAAATTCCAAATCTTAAGTTTTCATGATTCTTCTATGGTTAAGGTGCGATAAACATTTTAAATCATATTAACTATTGGAGAAAGTTAATTGAATCTAGTTTTGGGTAGTTAATGAAGATCATTTTAAATCTGGAATCTCTTGCATGTTAAGGTTTTCAGTGTTTACATTAATTGTTCATGATCGTTGCTTTGCCACATCTATAAGTTTTCTCTGGATGACTTGTTATTACTTAGTTTATGGTTAATTCAATATAAAAGGCACTCGTCTATAGTAATTTATATCTTGTAATTGTGTCTTATATTAATCCATCTGTCGTAATTGACTGAGACTTACTTTAAATTCATCAAGTTGTTCATCATTAAAATCTCCTAGAGCCTGTGTTCCATACGCTTTCTCATCTATTTATCTTAGGGACTACCCTCCTTGACTTGACTAGGAGAGAGTCTAAACGGAGTGAGTAAGGTTCAAGAGTGACAACCCTTACTCTGAGTGTTATCGCGATGCCTAGACACTTTGTGCGACAACAGTACCCACCGAAAATTATGTTAATCTAAAGTGTATTTGCATGAAATGTTATTGTCCTTGAAATTGTTGCAACTCCACTAGAATTGTTGAAAGATTATTTTTGAAGGTACGATGGTTGTGAGAATTGAGAAGAAGATTTATAAGGTGATCTAGGTAACCATGGATTTAAATATCATAAGTTATATCACTTGTTTTTGTTCATGATTGGATAATGAATATATGTTTATGAGAAATGAAATTTTGACAAAAAGGGACAACTATTGTTGGAAAAAGTTGTCGAGTAGGAATTATTGCAAAAAGGTAGCATGTATGTATGCCAAACAGATTTAACAAATTCCCAAGACAAAGACAACACTGTCACACAAGAACTTGTTATGGGAATAAGAGAAATTATCAAGCTCATCACCATTATTGAAATCATTCATGGAAGGAAAATGGATAGAAAACAAGCAAATCATTCAAGGTAAAGGAAAAATTATTGACAAAGGTATTAGGTTGCATCACAGTGGCGGTTTTTGCAATGAAATTTTTTTTTTGATACACTTGTTTTCAATGTGATGCCTGGTACAACCATGAAGGTTTGGTGCATTTGAAAAGTTGGGTGACTCTTTGTTGTCTACACTACCATGTTTGTATGGGAACATGTGAAAGAGTGGGCGCAGGGGAGATGTTGGGCTATCAAATTGTCCTATTTTTCACCATTCTAAACACCCACTTTCATCACTTTACAACACTTATTTTCCCATTTATTACCCATCTTGTTGAGTTTCCTCGTGAATGTGCCGCGTTAAGCTTACAATATTAAAGTAGTTGATTATTGTTATTTTCCTTTATTTTTGATGAATTAGAAAGGATTATTGTTGGTTTTGTTGATGATGGTTTTCCTAGTGCTGCTTGTTCTATTACTACTATAGATTTATAATTTGTTGCTGAAACATAATGTTAGATAGTTTTTTTTTTTTTTAATTGTAAATTGATTCTCATTGGCTTAATGGTTGTGATTTAATGGTTTTTTGTAATTGATTCAATGATTGATCTTTATTTTCCTTGAAGAGTGACTTGAAAGTGCATGGGTGCAAGTGTGATTTCTTTCCAGCATTGTGTGCAGTGAGTTATTGTTATGCAATTGAGAGTTTGATAGTGAGATTGATTTTCATTCCTGCAAGTGTGAAGAGTGGCAACTTTGTTCTTGTAGGAGAAATATTAGCATTAGGAATTAGCCAATGTCAAATAATTATTGTTGCCTGCATATGTTTTGCATGATAACCTTGAAATAAAAATACCTTGCTCGATTGATAATTTATGTTTAAGTGAATTGACTTGTTTTATTAAGACAATTTGTTTGCCCAATAGTCACCTCCATCTTCTGACTAAAAAAACTCACTAGCAGCTTCTGAAGCTAGATAGTTTCACATGTGGCCATTCTAGCTGCCATGTACTTTGATTCTACAAATCACAGTGCAACATACTTTTGCTTCCTGTTGCACCAAGATACAACCCCTGATCCAACGTTGAAGTAACACCCAGATGTGCTCTTCTAATCCACTAAGTTGTCTGCCCAATTTACATCAGTATAACCAAACAACCTGACACCAACACCTTGATTATACCTCAACCCATACTTTACCATGCCACAAAAATACATAAGTATATGCCTCATTGTTGTACAATGCACTCTCTCAAATCTCACCATAAATTGACTAAGAGTGTTGACCATGAAGCAAATGTTTGGCCTGGTGTTGATCAAATACATGATCGAACCAATGAGCTATCTATATAAGGTCAAGCCAACACCCTCATCCTCTAATGCATCTATCTTCCTATAGTTTGTAATCATAGGCATAGACATAAATCTACAGTCCTGCATCTTGAACCTCTTCAAAATCTATATAGTATATCACCCTTGACCAAGGAATATCTTGTCGTCCCTCTGGCATACATCCCGGCCTAGGAAGTATTGCATCATTCCTAGATCCTTCATTTCAAACTCTATTGTTGGGTTCCTCTTGTAGTCCTCTATGACCCCTGACGACCCTATCAAAAGGAGGTCATCCACATACAACACTAGGATGAGTGGCTCACCCTTACCATCAAATAGTAAAGGTTGGGATCTGCATCACTCTTGAAAAATCCCATCTGCTACAAGTGGTTGTTAATCCCACCATACCATGCCTGGGGAGCCTATTTGAGCCCCTATAGTGCTCTATTCAGTCTGCACACATGTGTGCCCCTCTCATGTGTCTTGAAGCCCTCCAATTTTCGATGTATACCTCCTCCTCTATAATCCCTTTCAAGAATTTTGTCTTCACATCCATCTACAGATCCCATTTGTTCTGCTACAGATATAATTGGTCGAATGGAAGTATATATGGAAGTTGGGGCGAAGGTCTTCTCATAATATATGCCTTCCTTCTATGCATACCCATTTTCCATGAACCTAGCCTCGTACATCCCCACGCTACCATCTCCAACATACTTAATCTTATATATCCACCGAGAGACCACAACTTACCTATCCACATGTCTCGACACTACCTCCCAAACATTTTTCGTCAACATAGAGCTATACTCCTCCACCATGGAATTCAGCCACTATTGATGTTGTGCAACATCCTAATAGTTGGAAGGTTCAACAACTTGTGCCACCAATTCTTGGTACTTGTCTAATTGTCTATGTTATCTCTTACTCATCCTAGGAGCTCATATTAATAGCTTTTCATCCTTTAGCGTCTAATGAAATTCTCTGCTGGTTTGACCACTAGTGGTGGGAGGATTGACTAGCTTCTCATCGTGCCTCCATTGCTCCATCTACTGCAAAATCACATGATCTACGACACCTGAAGTCATGCTAGTATTGGTAACTGTACTAGATCCCTGTGACTATCCTTGTAGGTGTCCCTATGGCTACCCCTGCTACTAGACTAATGGAGCTTCTGTTGGCTCACTCTGATCACCTATTGGCATCTCGCAAGATCTCTTGATGGTTCTGTCCTCCATGAACTTCACGTCCCATCTCATGATAACCTTCTTGCGTCTTGGAATATAGATCCTGTATGCCTTTGAAGTTTCGCTATATCAAACGAAGAATCCCTTCTTTTCGGTATGATCTAACTTAGTGCATTTATCATCTGGTATGACAATAAACTATATTGCTAAATATCACTAAGTGACTAACCTCTGACTTCTTCCCTAAGAAGACTTATTCTAGTGTTATCTTCCCCAACACCTTGTGAGGAAACTAATTCTTTATATACACCTCTGTGTTAGATGCATCCGCCCATATAAACTTGGGCATGTCCTAGTCATACAACATAGCTTTTGTTTCTCCAACTATAGACCTATTTTTTCGCTCCACTACTCCATTATGTTATGGATTGTATACAGTTGTTAACTACCTCCCGATGCCTTCCTTTGCACAGAAGCCCATGAATTCACTGTCTTTGTACGCTCCTCCATTATCCATTTGAAGCACCTTCATCTTCTTCTCTATCACATTCTCTACTAGAGCCTTGAACTCATGAAAGCGATTGAAGGCCTCATCCATGGTCTTCAAGAAATAGGTCCATGTTTTCCTAAAATAGTCATCCATGAAGGTGACGAAGTAATCGTACCCTCTTAGATATCTAGTAGACATAAAGCCACAAATAACTGAGTGTATAAGTTGCAACACACCATAGGATCTACTCTCATTTCTTTATGATGTTGCCACAACATATTTCCCAAGTACGCACCCCCTGCCCACATCATAATGTTTTGTGCTTAATTCTGTAACACTTGTCACTATCTCCCTGAGAATTTTAAGTGCTCCATGGTGTAAATGTCCCACTCTCCTATGCCATAATTCATTTAGGTATCCCCCACTACTATTGCTTTCACTGCTTTTGTTGCTAACTAGTGCCTTTGGAGAATCGAGTTGCAAATTGTAAAATCTGTTTATATGAACTCCAACGTGCTTCACCTTCTTCCATCTTCGGTGTTTGATGAATGCCTTCTTCCCTTCAAAGTACATATCATATCCCTTATCATGTAGTTTTAACACTGAAATTAGTTTCATACCTGAGACGGGCACATGCAACATATCTATAACATTGATGCATACTTTTATCTCCCTCTGAATCTCAATGGTACCTCTCCCAATTGTAGTACATTTACTCTTGTTTCCCCTCTATATCTGGAAGTCTATCTCCTTCTCATTGTAGTTGGAGAAGTAGTCTCTAAATCTTGCCATGTTAGTTGATGCTCAATTATTTATATACCAGACGCCTTGTGAAGTTTATCTAGAGAGGCATGTTATATGAGCAAATTCATTTTCTAATTAGGAAGACAAATCCATAGCCTCCCTAATGTTGAATCTATCTGTGACTATACTAGAAAATCTAAGAGTTTTACTGGGCAAGTCTTGGGTATAATTTTTGTTGCTTTTCTCTTCCTGCCTTGCATATATATGCAACTGCAACCTTTGTTGCAAATCTTCTGTGCCCCTATCTACTCTGCAAATCAATTGATTTTTCCTCTGGAACTACTTCCTAACAACCACATTGCCTGCAAACTCTGCTCTAAGGCAATTCACTCTTTTCCTCCAACTTAATCTTGAAATCAATTTCCTGCCTTTGCAACTCGCACTCTTGGCTTGACCTGCACAAATTTGGAATAGGTGCTTCAGATATCCCTATGAAACTACACAATCTCTTGATTATGAGCCTTCGATCTAATCAATAATGCTATGATACCATGTGAAATTTCCTCGAATGCAACAACTAGATATTATTCTCCTAGTTGATTAGCAATTTATTTGTTTACGACAAATAACAAATAATTCACTGATGCAATATTTACAAATAAAATACACTGCGAAAGTGAAATAAGGAACTATGAAATATATGCACACACATAAAAATTATGACACAATTATTTTGGATTAACGTCTCCGAAAAAACCCCACAGGAAAATCAGTGCAACAAATGAGGCTTTAGTTTATCAGGTAGCAAATATGGATAATTACAATTGTTTGCCTTCTGGGATCAACTCTAATAATTTTATCTCATTGAAAAATACTAGGAGTACCCTTCTCCCTCTCAGCAAATGGATCTGGCCTCTCCTTGGCCACTCGCATTCTCCCTGACACTCGCACCACTAGGAAAAAATGAGCACTGCAACCTTTAGGATTTTCACATTACCCCATAAACACCTCCTTCCAAGTCATCTTGTCGGTCTCTGCCTCTGGAAACAATTCTCTAGGCCTCTTGGGACTTGATCCGGGCACTAGCTACTGAATCAATCCCTCTCCCATAAACTCACACTGGAAAAATGGGCAAATTGGCCTCCCTGTTGGATAATTCAACCTTCCTTCCCTAGCGCTAAAAATTAGAAAACCACTTCTTTTCCTACTGAGTGTTGCACACAGGGTAATTCACATTGCGTTGCTCCCTTGCTTCACAATTGTGAAGTATAACTACATATATTTCCATCCCATTAACTTGCTCTTATAATATCTTGTTGGAGCATCAATGACAAGGATCTAACTGTGGTCGATGGTTAAGATCAATTTGACTCCATCAATACACTTTTATGGAAGTCTCTAGAGCAAAAGTTGATTTTCTTAATTAATACACATTAATTAATCAATTTTCATTAGTTATACTTAGGAACTTTTTAATTATTGATCAATTCATTTATTTGAGAAGTTTCTAAGTGTTATCTCCCGAAACCTTTTCTAGGTTTTGGAAATCTCGTGTTCGTTAGCCTCTTTGACACCTTAAAGACTACAACACATGTCTAATGCTGCCAAAAATACATAAACTGGCATTCCCTCTTAACAATGAAAGTGTTGTCCACTATACCCATATGTTCTCTAAAACAGATGAACTTAGCTCTCCCTAAAGATTATGTGAGTATATCTATAACTTGTTGTTGTGTGGGAACATGTTGTAGCTTGACTGCTTCACACTACACACAATCTCTAGTGAAATGGTATCGTATGTCTATATGTTTCAACCTATCATGAAACACTAGATTCTCAAAGAGCCAGTTGCAAATCTGATAATCAGAGTATATACTCATCACCTCCATCTTCTGAATAAAAAAACTCACTAGTAGCTTCTGAATCCAAATAGCTTTGCATGTGTCCATGCTATTTGCCATGTACTATGTTTTTACAAAGCTCAATGCTACAGTTTTTTTCTTCCTGTTTCACCAAGATACAACCCTTGATTTGATATTGAATCAACGCCGAGACGTGACTTCCGATCCATTGAACTTCTTGCACAATTTGCATCCATATAACCACACAACCTGACACCATCACCTCAAATATACCTCAACCCATCCTCGAGTGTGCCATGTGAAAACCTCAATATATGCGTCAATATTGTCCAATGGTTTCGCTTAGGTCCCACCATATAATAATTGAGAGTGTTGACCATGAAGCAAATGTCTGTCCTAGAATTCACCGGATACATGAGGTAATTCATCAACTATCTATACAATTTCATATCCAATTCCGCATACTTTGATGCATCTATCTTCGTCTAGTTTGTAATTATGGGCGTAGACATATGCCTACAATTATGCATCCTGAACCTCTTCAAAATTTCGTATTATATCTCCCTTGACCAAGGAAGATCTCAATATCCATCTCCCATACCTCAGGGCCTAGAAAGTAATGCATTAGTCCCAAATCGATCATGTCAAACTCTGCTTCGAGGTTCCTCTTTCTTTGATACCATGTGAAATTTCTTTGAATGCACCAACTCGATATTATTCTCCTAATTGATCCACAACTTATTTTTTTACAACAAATAACAAAGTATTCACTGATGCATTCTTCAAAAATAAAATATGCAGTGGAAGGAAAATAAGGAAGTGAGAAGTAAACACACACATAAAAATTATGACACATATATTTTGGACTAACATCCTTAGAAAAACCTCAAAGAGAAAACCATTGGAGCAGATGAGGGTTTATTTTATTATGCAACAAATATGGAGAATTACAATTATTGGCCTTCATGTCTAATCTCCAATAATTTTATCTCACTAAAAAATGTTGGGAGAATCATTCTCCCTCTCAATAGATCAATCTGACCTCTCCTTGGCCACTGAAACTCTCCCTAGCACTCGCACCATTGGGAAGAAATTCACATTGTAGCCTCTAGAACTTTCACACTGCCCCAGAAACACCTCTTTCCAAGTCATCGTTCCTATCTTTGCTTTTGGAAACTATTCGCTATGCCTCTTGGGACTTGATCTAGGCAATAGTTACTAAATCGATCCCTCTCCCGACAACTCACATTACATAATTTAGCCTCTTTGTTGGATAATTTTTCCTTCCTTCCCTAATGCTGGAAACTAGAAAACCACCTAATAATTTCCCTAGAAATTATCTCTGTTGTAAACCCTGCTACTCTCTAGCTCGAATTCTTCCCTCGTTGAATACTGCGCACTGGGTAGTCTGCACTACCTTACTCCCTTGCTTTACAACTATGAATTGTAAATCTATTTATCTCCATCCCATTGACTTTCTCCTATAATCTCTCTAGAGCATAACCAACCAAGATATAATTATGATCGATGGCTAAGATCTATTTGACTACATCAATACACTTTTATGGAAGTCTTTAGAGAAAAAGTTGATTTCCTCAATTAATAACCATTAATTAACAATTTTGCTAAGTTAGACTTAGGAACTTTTTAATTATTGATCAATTAATTTAATTGAGAGGTTTCTAAGTGTTTTCTCTTGAAACATTTTATGGGTTTTAGAGGGTCTCGTGCTCCTTAGCCTCTCTGGAACCTTAGAGTCTAGAAAATATATCTGATGCTACCAAAAATCCATAAACTAACACCCCCTCTTAATGAGGAAGGTGTTCTCTACTATACCCATATGTTCTTTGAGATAAACGAACTTAGCTCTCCCTAGAGATTTCGTGAGTATATTTGCAACCTATTTCTTTATGGGAACATGTTGTAGCTGAAAAACTCTACACTGCACACAATCTATGATGAAATGGTATCATATGTATATATGTCTCGACCTATCATGAAACACTAGATTCTTAAAGATCCTAATGCAACTTTGATTATCATGGTAGATACTAGTCACCTCAGTATTTTGAATGAACAAACTCACTAATAACTTCCAAAGTGAGATAGTTTTACATGTGCCCATGTTAGTGTTTAGTCAATTTAACGTCTTCAATTGCTCTACATAAATTATCAATCCGGGTATCGTAAATTGATGAAGTGTGGTGCACCATATGTGCTTAGTTAACCTTTTTCTTACTTCGTTGTTTTATAGTTTATGTTGTTTTTGGGGTTTTGTTCTTATTGGTTTCCTAAAGTGTCTAATGCAAATGGAAATCATATTCTAAGGTCTTAAGAATACTTTTAAAGGACAAGTATGGATAGAGATTTCAAGACAAGGTCTATGTCCCTAATGGTAACTTCCAAAACTTAGCACTTCAAAAGATCTCAAAACATGTTATTGATGGAATTAGTACTTAAACAAAAGTGTAAATATGCAGCTACTTCAATCAAACAAAAGATGAAATACTGATCATGAAATCACTGTCTCTGCTGCTTGTCTGAAAATAAAAGTTAAGCTATTGCACTCAAACAAATCAAAAATTGCAAGGAAAGTAAACTAAAATCACATTACATCAACTCATATTCTGACCCCTCACCATTCGACTCGCTCTGGCTATCGGAGGTAATCATAAGCAACTTGAGAAATCTGATATCTAATTTGCAGAAAATAAAACTAATATTAAACTACACATTCATGCTTTAATCCCTCACCATTCGACTCGCTCTGGCTATAAGAGGTAACTGAAAATGACATGAACAATTCAATAACTATCTTGCAGAAAAATAAACTAATATCAAACTACGCATTCATACTTCAATCCCTCACCATTCGACTCGCTCTGGCTATAGGAGGTAACTGAAAATGACATGAGCAATTCAATACCTAACTTGCAGAAAAATAAACTAATATCAAACTACGCATTCATACTTCAATCCCTCACCATTCGAATTGCTCTGGCTATAGGAGGTAAGTGAAAATGACATGAGCAATGTGATATCTAAACTAACTAACAAAGCAAGTAAATAAAACTGAAATCAAAGCATAACTGAAATTGAAAAGCAAAAAAAAAACGAAGTCAGCAGAGAGGCAAATTTCATGTTACTATTTGATGCAAAAACATGTAAAGAAGAAAACTAATCTATGATCAACCGGTTGAACACACTTACATGAATTAAAATTGCATGAATGGAAAATCTAAACTATCAAACTTGAAAGCAATCAAATGACATAATGAAATCAAAGCAAAATTACAAAATGAAATCTACTCTACCTTACATTCTAATATGCTCCATGAAATCTACTTCACATCTCCTTCCATGTTGAGAACATCAAAGCTTTATTCAAATTCTTCAAAATTACAAAGTACAACAAAGCTCTCCAAAGCTTTCAAAAGCCATCAAGGAAGAACGACAAACTCCAAGCTAAAGAACTAAAAGCCAAGCCAAGCTAGCTGAGACTAATAAGCTAACAAATGAAGGAGAGAGATCTCCTATTTATACAAAAAGATAAGAAGCCATCTCATTAATGAGAGTCCATGAATCTCTCCCTCTACCTCTAGAGTCCTAATCAAAATAGGAAATAATAAGACACATGTCTTCTTAGAGTTATAATACAATTAGGAGATGTGACACATATCCTCATGATCCCATGATTCTTTCCACTCAAATTCGAATTTGGCCTTAGAGTGCCACATAAGAGTCTTCTAGAAGCCTCATTTCAACCTACACATGTCAACAATCTCAACCCACTTGTTACGTATAAGCATATGCACATTATTTTCTGATTTTTAACCACAAATTCACTAAAAAGGCTTAGAATTAATAAAGTTTGGAAAAACATAAATGTGGCCCCATGATAATGAAAGTGGGATGAATGTGGTGACATAGTAGTGAAATGGAGGTGAAATGGAGGTGATATGATGGACATAATAGTGAAAGTGTAATAGAAATGAATTACATTTTCAAGACTCAACATACCCCCCAACTGAAGCTATTGCATGTCCTCATGCAATATATATATTACATTAACTCTTTTGATCCTTGAGCTTTGACTTAACTTTGCATGATATCATTTGATAACTTCATATTTTTGCAAAGTGTTTTACTTGAATTGCAACATGGTTGGTTCTTGTGTTACAACCAAATTTTTTGTTGTTGTTGTTGTTGCATTCTATTTTGATCTTTGAACTTTGCATAATGATATTTTGATTATTTTTGCAAAGTATATCTTTATTGGATTGCATGATGGTTGGTTCTTGTGTGACAACCATGATTTTGTTTGTATCCAATTTATCCTTTAAGCACTTTTTTGAAAAGCCATTGTATGCTCATAATAACAATGTAATAGTTAATATATGTTGGAAGTATGTGGGCTCCTGAATATGATATGGACATGGCAAAATATGAAGATGAATGTATTCCCCCCCCAACTGATGGTATTGACAATTTTATGAAATGAGGAAGAGAAATGTTTTTCCAACAATTATCATTCTAGCATTTTATGGAATTCTATGGTCAAAAGTTAGAAAATGACGTACCTTCACTTACCCTTTGGAATGGATGAGTTGTATGTGTGGTGGCTGAAAAATTCTGACCATATTCTTCTTCAAGTGGCTGAACAAGAGGAGTCATGGATAAAAATATAAGATGACTTTTTATTGCTTCTACTAAAACTTGCTGAATCTGCTCCAAAATTCTGAAAATAATAGTCTTCATGTCTTCAAAACTTGTTGGCACAATTCCTACTATGTGAAAAGATGTTCTGATGTCGAACATAGTAGGAAATTGTTGGCTTAGTGGCCATTAATGGATGCCACTAGTCAACACGAGAACTCTCACCATTGATGACAATGAGAGTCAAGATGCCCAAACACATCTTGAGAGGTACGAATGAATTTGTCGATGTTGAGTCACCTAGAAGATCTAACGAACAAGGGACATGAATATATTCCCATTGTTTGTCAGCATGAGGACTTGCCATTAAGGCATGCAAGCCTCAAGGTGTTTTTACAAAGAGCTTAGACTGAAAGGACTACGGACTCAATAATTTGCATTGAAGCAGGGCTTATTTGCGAAATGAAAATGACAAGGAATGGAAGATGAAAATGGAAAATGGCAATGGAGAGTAGAAATGCAATGGGCAATAAGCATGTGAATGAGCCTCTTGCTTTTATTTGTGGGTTATGAATGGACAAAAAGAGATGGAAAGTGTATGTGAATGTAAATGGAAAATATGAAGGAAATGAGGTGAATGGTTTATTATGAAGTATGGATGTGATGGAGACAATAGTATCTGAAAGTTTTTTTTTAAGTGTTTGGATCTGATTTTGCATTAGCATATTTCCTCTTTGTTGCTGATCATCCTCTTATGAAACAAATCGGTCTCTTAGAGAGACACCATTCTCTTGTAGTCATTTGTCCTTCCTCCTAGAACCTGTAAAAAAAAACTAATACTTCTTCTGCAATGGAATATAAGATTATCAAAGGAGAGAGGTGATCAATCTCTCTAGTTATGATATTTACACACAAAACTAAGAATTTGTGTTAATGAAACAAGTTCTCAAAGAAAAATCAAAAGAATTTATACCTGCGTTGGAATTGGACTTTAGCTACAGAATGTCGACGATTTCTGTAGCTAAAAATCTTGAATACAAAGTTAGCCATTCATCTTTCATAATCAGTCCAAAATTAATCAATACCTTCAGAAAAGTGAGCAAATAACTTATTCATTTCATTGATTCAAAATTATTATTTTTTTTCTTGACATGTGGCGACTTAGTGATAACACACAATTTGACGTCCCTTTGACCGGGGTCTTTTTCATCGATTTGGACCAAATGAATAGGACACCATCCATGTACTAACATTCCCCTAGCTTCCCATGTGGCTTGTTTTGCTTGATGATACCTGCAACCTAGAGTTTAACAAAAACAGCTGCGGAAAGTTGAACCAGCCGCGGAAAGTTGAATCAGCTGCGGAAAGTGCTAAAACAATCAACCATTAGTTTTGAAAAAAAAAATTCATTGTCTGCATGTAGGAACTCTGTGAATGGTAGTGGCATATGGAGCAAAACAGTTTTAGTGATGGAAATGGAATACCAGAGTACCTACTCTTTTGCTACTCATTTTTTTTTTTTGCACTGTCTGTGTGAAGAAAACCATGCAAATGGCAGTGGTATATATGAAGCAAAACAATTACAGAGATGAAAATGGAATATCAGAGTATTGTGGAAAGAAGACGATGGATATGGCAATGAAACATGGAGGGTATACAAAAAAAACAGAGTGGCTGTATGCGTAAAATATGTAAAAAAAACAGAGTGAGAGTTAACGGAGTGTTGGAGAAGTTTGGTTGAAAAATGAAAGATTAGCATCGTGTTCTCCTACTGCCTCAACACCACACTCAATCTCTTCATCTTCGCCACGTATATCGATTTGGTTGTGAAGAGCCGTGTTCAATTAGGATAAGTCACATAATCAGTCGTTAAACAATGTAACAGTGAAGTGCGAGACATGGCAGGAGACGTGGTGGAGTGGAATAATGAAGTATGAGTTAAAAACGAAAAGCATTAAGTCATGAGGCGAGGTGGAGTAAGGTTAAATGCCAACACATAATTTGATTCCTATTTAGAATTCTCTTCCTTAGGCACGCCGAGTTACATTACAGCTTGTTCATTTAATTGAAAATTCCGTTTTTTTCACGCGGTAGGCAAAAATGCACTCCAAAGAATTGAGGATTTCTCCAAGACTGCCACGTATCTCTCAAAATGGTTTCTGGGTTATCTAATTGACCCTACTGGTGAAAAAACCCATGTTTTCTTTTTTTCAAATTCATCTCATTTTGGCAAAATAGTGCGTGTGAAGTTTGACCGTTTTTTTTTTTTTTTTTTTTTTTTTTTTTACTGTTCTGCACTTTATGAATTTGTTGCATTCGGCTGTAAATTTTTTTGAATCAGAGGTAGGAAGATTTGCCAGCGGTAGTATGCACAATGTTGAAACACATAATTTGGTTTTAGCCTCAGGTATTCAAATGAAATTCGTGAAGTGGAATGCTCTGTAAAATCAATTTCAAAGAAAGATTGTTTTCAGGTACAGTCAACAGCAAATATGGGGAATGAGCGAATTGCCAATAACCAAGAATTCAAAGAAGTTTGTGAGGCTTACAATGGAGATCATGAGCTCAGCATTTTCTCTGAGTATTGGTGACTGCAGCATGCCTTAAGCTTCTACTTTCAATCTATTTGCACAGTTTATGTAGGCCTCCATAGGTTTCAGATTTTGTTATGATTGAGAAATTTCCTATGTTGGCTTTCCAAAAACATTCCAAAACCAAAAGCTTCCTATATGAATAAGATGCACAGTTCAAATGAATGCAAATGGATTGCTTACAAAGGGCTGAGGATGCACTGAAACGAAATCATGAAGAGGCCAAAACATCAAATCAATGTGTATGCATATTTTTCAGGTTTTTGACATTGGGAGGTTTTTAAAAATTTCCACATAAATTGGATGCCACATACACTCTTTTGAAAGCCACACAAGGGTTTTTTTTTTTTTTTTTGAATTGTAAATTTTTATAAGAAGGATTAATGATTTTCAATTTCAGGTGTCAAATACTTCAAGGAAAACATGCGAAAAGCAAGACTTTGACTGAGGTCTTAGGCTGATTTTTCATCAATCTGAGCTGGGTGACTAGGATAGGGTCCATGTCGGGAAAATTCTGGAGATGCTCATGTGGTTGGTTTTTTCATTGGACGCCTGTAACCTGCTAAACCTTGAAATCAGCTGCGGAATTCTCAACTAGATGTGGAATCAGGCTACATTCCACAACTAAGTTGAAAAACCTTATTTGAACAAGATACAGTGTTTTGAGGACCACTACAAACCATAACCAGTCAATTTTGGACAATTTGAACCTATCAAAGCAGTTGGGTTTCAAAAAATTATTATTTTTTATTTTATTATTATTATTATTTTTTTTTGAATCAATTGAAATGATGAAGTTTATTTTGTCTCTCTTTTTTTTTTTAACATAACAATCCTTTTTTTGATCCTCCAGATCACACAAAGTGCAGGAAGAGAGCATTCTCAAGAATTATTAATAATTTTTTTTTTTACTTAACAATCCTTTTTCTGATCCTCCAAATCACATGAAGTGCAGGAGGAGAGCATACTCAAGAATTATTAAATTATTATTATTATTATTATTATTTATTTATTTATTTTTTTTTATTTTTTTTCAGATGTAAGAAATAAGGTCTCCTAATTACACTTCCCCCGCAATGGCGCCAAAATGTTTAGTCAATTTAACGTCTTAAATTGCTCTACATAAATTATCAATCCTGGTATCATAAACTGATGAAGTGTGGTGCACCATATGTGCTTAGTTAACCTTTTTCTTACTTTGTTGTTGTATAGTTTATGTTGTTTTTGGGGTTTTGTTCTTGTTGGTTTCGTAAAGTGTCTAATGCAAATGGAAATCCTATTCTAAGGTCTTAAGAATACTTTTAAAGGACAAGTATGGATAGAGATTTCAAGACAAGGTCTATGTCCCTAATGGTAACTTCCAAAACTTAGCACTTCAAAAGATATCAAAACATGTTATTGATGGAATTAGTACTTAAACAAAAGTGTAAATATGCAGCTACTTCAATCAAACAAAAGATGAAATACTGATCATGAAATCACTGTCTTTGCTGCTTGTCTGAAAATAAAAGTTAAGCTATTGCACTCAAACAAATTAAAAATTGCAAGGAAAGTAAACTAAAATCACATTACATCAACTCATATTCTGACCCCTCACCATTCAACTCGCTCTGGCTATCAGAGGTAATCATAAACAACTTGAGCAATCTGATATCTAATTTGCAGAAAATAAAACTAATATTAAACTACACATTCATACTTCAATCCCTCACCGTTCGACTCACTCTGGCTATAGGATGTAACTGAAAATGACATGAGCAATTCAATAACTATCTTGCAGAAAAATAAACTAATATCAAACTACGCATTCATACTTCAATCCCTCACCATTCGACTCGCTCTGGCTATAGGAGGTAACTGAAAATGACATGAGCAATTCAATACCTAACTTGCAGAAAAATAAACTAATATCAAACTACGCATTCATACTTCAATCCCTCACCATTCGACTCGCTCTGGCTATAGGAGGTAACTGAAAATGACATGAGCAATCTGATATCTAAACTAACTAACAAAGCAAGTAAATAAAACTGAAATCAAAGCATAACTGAAATTGAAAAGCAAAAAAAAAACAAAGTCAGCAGAGAGGCAAATCTCATGTTACTATTTGATGCAAAAACATGTAAAGAAGAAAACTAATCTACGATCAACTGGTTGAACACACTTACATGAATTAAAATTGCATGAATGGAAAATCTAAACTATCAAACTTGAAAGCAATCAAATGACATAATGAAATCAAATCAAAATTACAAAATGAAATCTACTCTACCTTACATTCTAATATGCTCCATGAAATCTACTTCACATCTCCTTCCATGTTGAGAACATCAAAGCTTTATTCAAATTCTTCAAAATTACAAAGTACAACAAAGCTCTCCAAAGCTTTCAAAAGCCATTAAGGAAGAACTACAAACTCCAAGCTAAAGAACTAAAAGCCAAGCCAAGCTAGCTGAGACTAATAAGCTAACAAATGAAGAAGAGAGATCTCCTATTTATACAAAAAGATGAGAAGCCATCTCATTAATGAGAGTCCATGAATCTATTCCTCTACCTTTAGAGTCCTAATCAAAATAGGAACTGATAAGACACATGTCTTCTTAGAGTTATAATACAATTAGGAGATGTGACACATATCCTCATGATCCCATGATTCTTTCCACTCAAATTCGAATTTGGCCTTAGAGTGCCACATAAGAGTCTTCTAGAAGCCTCATTTCAATCTACACATGTCAACAATCTCAACCCACTTGTTAGGTATAAGCATATGCACATTATTTTCTAATTTTTAACCACAAATTCACTAAAAAGACTTAGAATTAATAAAGTTTGGAAAAACATAAATGTGGCCCAATGATAATGAAAGTGGGATGAATGTGGTGTCATAGTAGTGAAATGGAGGTGATATGATGGACATAATAGTGAAAGTGTAATAGAAATGAATGACATTTTCAAGACTCAACAGTTAGCTTCCATGTACTCTGCATCTGCAGAGATCAATGCTACGAACTTATGCTTCCTTCTACACCAAGATACAACACCTGATCCAAAGGTAAAGAAACTCCCATATGTGCTCTTCTGATCCACTGAACTACCTACTCAATGTACATATGTATAACCGCACAACCTGATATCATCACCTTGAGAATACCTCAACCCATTCTTGGTTGTGTTAGGGAAATACCTCAGTTTATGCCTTGTTGTTTTCCACTGCACTCTCTTAGGTCCCACCATAAATTGACTGAGAGTGTTGACTGCGAAGCAAATGTCTGGAAGGATGTTGACTAGATACATGAGAAAACCGATGAGTTGTCTATATAAGTTCGGGTCCACATCCTCATCCTCTAATGCATTTATCTTCCTTTAGTTTGTAATCATAAACATAGACATAGGCCTATACTCCTGCATCCTGAATCTCTTCGTAATATCTGTAGTATATCTCCCTTGACCAAGGAAGATCTTTTCGTCCCTCTGCCATACCTCTAGACCTAGAAAGTAATGCATCAGTCCCAAATACTTCATATCAAACTCTGCTGCCATGTTCCTCTTACAGTCCTTTATGAACCCCGATGACCCTGTCAAAAAGAGGTTATCAACATACAACACTAGGATGAGTGTTCACCCTTTATCATCATATAGTAAAGGTTGGAATCTACACCATTCTTGACAAATCTCATCTATTGCAAGTAGTTGTAAATCTGACCATACCATACCCTGGGAGCTTATTTGAGCCCGTATAGTGCTCTCTTTAGTTTTCACACATGTATGCTCCTCTCTTGTGTTTCGAATCACTTTGGTTGTTCGATGTATTTCTCCTCCTCTATCACCCCATTCAAGAATGCTATCTTGACGTCTATATGGTTAATGTACCATCCCATCTGTGTTGCTAGAGATATAATTGACCGGATGGAAGTATATCTGGCAACTGGAGCGAAGGTCTCCTCATAATCTACGCCTTCATTTTGTGCATACTTATTTGCAATGAACCTAGCCTTGTACTTCTCCATGCTTCCATCTGAAACATACTTGATCTTATAAATCCATCGAGAGCCCACATCTGACCTATCCATAGGTCTCGACACTATCTCCCATACATCATTTGTTATGATAGAGATATACTTCCTTGGCATGGCATCCAACCACACTTGATGCTATGTAGCCTCATTGCTAGAAGGTTCAATAACATGTGCCACCAATGTTAGGTACATGTCTAGTTGTCCGCGTTCTCTCTTACTTGTCCTAGGAGCTCCTTTGAACTACTTTGCATCCCTCAACATCTGACAAACTTCTCTACTAGTTTGAGCACTAGTGGTGGGAAGACCGGTTAGCTCCTGATCCTGCCTCTGTTGCTCCATCTGCTGCAAACTCACATGAACTCCTACACTTGATGTCATGCTATTATTGGCAACTGTACTAAATCCTTGTGATTGTCCATGCAGTTGTCCTTTCGGTTGCCCCTGCTGTTGGACTTATGTAGCTTATGTTGGCTCATTTTGTTCACCTGTTGGCATCTCATGAGATCTCTTGAAGGCTTTGTCCTCCATGAGCTTCACACCTTGTCTCACAATAATCTTCCTATTACTAGGAATATAGATCTTGTATGTGTTTCGCTATACCCAACGAGAAACCCCTTCTCTACGTTCTGATCTAACTTAGTGCTTTTCTCATCTAGTATATGGCAGTAAGCTATACTACCAAAGATTCTGAAGTGAATAACCTTTGGCTTCTTCCTTGAGAAGACTTCTTGTGGTGTTATCTTTCCCAATTCCCTATCAGGAACCCTATTATGTGTTAATTTTTCATAAGGCTACATTATTCTTTGCTTTGATAATTTCATTTCTTCATTAATGCATTAAGTTCACCCCATAGCATCATAACATTATTCAAATTTACTTCATTATTCATCAGCATATGCAAATATGTAGAAATAACAATAACACCATCATCAATGCAGCGAAACATAAAGGAACAATAGAAGAATAGAAGAAAAGCATGGACACATAGAGACACGAGGATTGGTCGGAGACTAGGGAAAACCCCACTATGGGGAAACCTTGCAAATATTCTTCTAATAGATTGTCATAAAATGATTTAGCGAAAGAGAGTACAATGATCCATATATTCACAACAACTAGAATATCCATGAAATGCATCTAAACATCAAAACTCTGATTCAAATAACTGTAATGTACTATCATTTCCTGTAGCCTGTTGTTGAACACTTTTGTCACTGAGCAAAATGTTCGAAACACTGAAATCTCATCTTGGAGTCTCGGACATAGGGAGGAGGAGTTGTGCGAGCAACTATGACAAACCTAGACACTCTCTGTGAGATGTATAACAATGACTATGGTAAATCGGTGGTTCCCATACCATTCTGTGCGGGCGACCGAGGACCAAACTGACCTAGACTCCAGGATGCTCTCATGAAGACTCTATGCCAGCGTCCAAGGGTCCTTGGTCGCTCTCATGACCACTGCGTGCCAACATCCAAGGGCTCAAATTCTCAGTTATGTGCTAGTGTCTAGGAATCAGAAAACCCTAGTTCAGTATGAGCTTCACCCTGTAGCTTCAAACCCTTTGTGCAAGCTTCCTCCATGAAACCTGTGCGAGCCAAGAAAAAATAGAAGAGGAGAAGAGAGCTTAATAAATGAGCTTGAGGTCTCTCCTATTTATAGGCCTCCATGATGGTCCACTTCACCTATCCATTGGTACATGTGCATAGGGCTGACCTGATCTAGAATATATGTATGAATAAAATAATTCATAACTCAACATCCGCTTATCGGAATGAGGTGATATTTAGGTCGATTTAGGTCCTATAGAAAAGATGAATCTGATGCCATCATAATCTCATTAAATGAGTAGTCCAAAGTGGAATTTAACTGTAATTGCATATTTTAACACTCCCTCTCAACTAGGGAGAATTCCACTTGCTAATATTGGACCATCGATCAACATGACATGCATTCCATCTCAAGTATCTCATAATCTCGGATCATCAATGTATATCTCTTGCTTATTCCTGCTTATCTCTTGATCCTAGTCATATGCTGAATATTCTCGAATCTAGAAGAAGAAGAATTTGCCACGAGGGGGGAGCTTAAGATACCACCCTAAAACCCGAAATATCTATCAGCAGGCTACTACCCAGAATATTTTTCAACAAGATACTACCCTAAATATCAGTCGACGAGCTACTACCTAGAATATCATTCGACGTGCTACTACTAGAAATATGTGTCAACAAGCTACTACCCGGAAATATGTGTCAACTGGCTACTACCCAGAAATATGTGTCAACTAACTGCTACCTAGAAATATGTTAACGGACTACTACCTAAAAATGTATCATCGGGCTGCTACCTAGAAATGACACCGGGATACTACTCAGAAATATGTCATCAGGCTACTACATGGAAATTTCATCGGGCTACTACCCAGAAATATGTCATCAAGCTACTACCTGGAAATGTCATCAGGCTAATACCCGGAAATATCGGTGGGGAATCAGATATACAACCAGCATCATCATCAGAGAGCATATCATCAGGGAGCACATCTCAACCTAGAACCATATAAGGGAGGTTCTACTCAAACCAGAATATCATGGGGGAGCTGCTACTATGACTCCATATCGAGCAATAGGTGATATAGGGGAGCTACTACTCAACCCATCCTATTGCCTACTGATCTTCCCATCAAAGACCCTGAATAGTCAAATGGTAGAACACTTGCATCATAATCCTATCTTGGGTGAGATACCCGACTTACCAAAGGTAAGAATCTCACATTCCCAAGCCTCCTCAATTGTTGACCAGACAAAGAGGGATAATCCCAACAAGCCCAACTTGTGGGTATGATGCCAATTGTGGTATACTATGCAACGACCAAGATAGGGTGAGCTACTACTCCAACCATGGGTAATAGATAGGGGTAACACCCTGTTGTCCAGAGTTCCCTCAACCCCAGGAACCCTCTATCTCAATTCCTTACCTTGGGAGCTCAGACATGGGGGAAGAGTATAGCTCAATGTCCTTGATCATCGATGCTCTCATCATAGACATATCATCGTACTTGTGTCAAGTAATCACCATCTACATTAGCAGTTGTCTCCTGTTTATATAGGACATCAAATCATATATCATTTTAGAGCACAAATAATCATATATATCACAAAAGGATACCATAATCATCATCCATATCAACGAGGTGCCAACCACAAGCCTAATCTTGTCTCATATAGCTCAATTGTCTCAATATATGAGAGTATCATGGTCCCAACTAGTTATATGGGATTTTTTTCCAATCACATCTCAATCTATGTCATCACAATGTATCCATGTCATATCCAGATCATGCTCAAACATCTCTCTAAGGAGCTTCTTCAACCTGCTCATAGCTAGTTATGTTGGCAACATCGTACTCAACCTTGGTTACGTCATGAACCTTTCATCATGGCAAATCTCATACTAATTCAACACTCATATGTGCTCATCTCATCAATAATCAACATCGGCATATCCATACAGTCATATATCATAGGAAGAATATCTCAGACCAAGGATAGATCATATCATGAAAACATCTCGAAGGATTCTTGGCGGCAATGTGTATGAAGTAGCTCAATCATGAACTTATTCAAGTCCCATGCACATCTCATATATACAGATGGATGTTCTAAATGGAACATCAATGCTTCAATCAATTTTCGGATGCCATGTCAAGTTCAACAACATCTTTAACTTCAAATCAGAGAGTCCAAGGATTTTTATTTCCAATTTCCAATGCTTCTTCAATAAATTCACATTATAGATTATCTTTTCCCAACTTCAGAAATCGATTCATCATACCATGATACATTATTACAAAGCTTCAAAATTCATCTCCCTCTTATATCATTAGAGGATCTTTACCCGACAAGAGTAGATCATCAATAAATAAAAACCAAAATCAAAATCAAAGTCACACCTTGGAACAATTCTGAGGTAAAGGCTTGAATCAACACATCATCCGGATTCATCAGATAATTATCAATGTGGACATATATGGATCGAGGGATCTTGCTTCATGCAATTATCACTGCAACCATAACAATTTACCAAACCATTAGCCTTTCATAAATCCTTATTGTGCAATCAAATCAACTCATCAAAGTTTAGAAGCCAGATCAAACAAAAGTCATCAATATCTAAGAGTCAATTCTTTGAACCAGATGATAGGTAGGGCTTTTGTCAAGTCGTGACATCATGCCAACAAGTTGTCATCAACAACAGAATATCAATCAATTCATTCCCATAATACAAGTCATAGTAAGTCACTATTCTCATATATCATTATCATCAAGGAAAATAATTAGTCATTAAGTCAAAACATTAGGCATCATGTCAATATCCAAGTTTGCTATCATAGTAAAACCTATAGTCCAAGATGTATCTCAATCATTGAGTCAGAGATCTAGCTCATCATCAGACATCATATAACTTGTATATATCAATTAGCAAAAACATTTCAAACTCTTATAGCACAAACTTCAAACATAATGACATATATATGTGTATGTCATGTTCACCTGCAAACATTCAAAGTTCCCTACTTTCAAATATTTCAGATATATGCTACTTATCTGTAAAATTGACATCCTCTAGGTGAACATCTGATTCAGAGTTCAGACAACTTCATAAATATTCATATGGTGGTCAATTGTCGTCAAACCTATGGATTCTCCCTTCAAGTTAGCATGGGAGTGACTTTAGTTGCCTCGACACTACCTAGGCCTTAGCATGCATGCGTCGAGGGACGAGGATTCCCAGTTCTATGCCTGCGTCTGGAGTAGCCCCAATTTCTGTACCGGCTTCAGATCTGAGACCTTGTTGCAGATCAATAATGTTAGATGCACATGAATCATACACAGAATGCAAATAGTAATAAGAGTAAGAATCTTGAGAAGAGATTCTCCCTCTGACTGGGAATCTACTTCATTCGACTGCTTTCATGTCAAGAAGCTGTCTTTAATAGATTACTGCAACAACAGATCTGTTAGATCATAGAATCAAACATATATCATCATACTTATTACAAGCATTATCAATATCAATGAGATAACCTTCTATAAGAGATCCATCATGTCTTATGCATGTCAAGTGTCAAGAGTATCATTTACGAGAGTCAAGGTACTAGCCTTCTTCACAGAATCAGGATCTCCAAGAACAATAGATGCTAGCCAAACATCAAGTTATGTCACTATATCCAAGATCAACAATTAGTAGCCTAATAGAATCAAGAAGATCAAAATGATCAAAATATTCAATACTAGGTGCACCATTTCATCATAGGAAACATAAATCCAAATCTCTTTCATATGCAAGCATGAGCCATTTGCAAAGGATGCATTCTCAACATACCATGAGGCTTACCTAGTCATCCATAGCATTGAAACAATATACCTTTTATACCTTGTAGTGTTCAAATCCCTGTGCACCTTTTCATAAGCAGCTTGTAGTGCTTGTCACCTTTTCATCAAGTGTCTCTTTACTTCTTTCCAGATCTAGCTTTTCTTTCCTGCATCTCAAATGATCCTCAAGAGGGATCTACTTATCACATCTCATCAAGGAGGTTAGATACATAAATATACTCAAATACATATGCAGGAAGTATAAACAATGATAAAAAATAATAATCATAATAATCATATCCATATGTATAAACAAGAGTAAAGACACAAAGAAACATCATAAGTCAAGGAGTACTTATCTTCAATGGTAGGTGATCTTCTCCCTCTTGAACTAGCCTTCAAGAGTCATCACTATCCATAGTCCACATAATAATGTTACCTTCAATCAACTTTATCAACAAACATGTCATCTAGGGCTTCATGAAAATTGTCCCAAGTGCTTGAGAATCTTCACATAGACCATGCTAGAGTTTCATACATCAAATCTCAAGTCTTTGCCATAAACCAGGGTTTCTGTCAAACCCTAACCATCAAGTCCTTATAAACTAACTAACGAGGGTTTCCTTCATACCCTAGGATTCTTTTAGGTCTCCACCATCCTCTTCTTGCTTCCATCCAAAGTGTCTCCATGGGGTTGATCTCCATGGTTTTTCTTCATCTCAACTCTAATACCATGTTAATTTTTCATAGGGATACATTGTTCTTTTCTTTGATAATTGCATTTCTTCATTAATACATTAAGTTCACCCCATATCATCATAACATTATTAAGATTCACTTCATTATTTACCAGCATATGCAACTATGTAGAAAGAACAATAACATCATCATCAATGCAATGAAACATAAGGGAACAATATAAGAAAAGCATGCACATATAGAGACACGAGGATTGGTCAGAGACCAGGGAAAAACCCAATATGGGGAAAACCCTTGCAAATCTTCTTCTAATATATTATCATCAAATGATTCAGCAAAAGAGAGTACAATGATCCATTTCTTCACAACAACTAGGATATCTGTGAAATGCATCTAAACATCAAAACTTTGATTCAAATAACTATAATGTACTATCACTGCATGTAGCCTGTTGCTGAACACTTATGTCACTGAGCAAAATCTTCGAAATACTGAAATCTCATATTGGAGTCCTAGACGCAGGGAAGAGGAGTTGTGCAAGCGACTATGACAGACCTGGAGGTTCTCTGTGAATTGTATGACATTGACTATGGCAGCTCGGTCGCTCCCATACCATTTTGTGTGGGTGACCGGGGACCAAACTGACCCAAACTCCTAGACACTCTCATGAAGAATCTATGCTAGCGTCCAAGGATCCCTAGTCTCTCTCATGACCATTGTGTGCCGACGTCCAAGGACTCAAATGCTCAGTTCTGTGCCAATGTCCAAAAATCAGAAAACCCTAGTTCAATGCGAGTTTCACCCTGTAGCTTCAGACCCTTTGTGCGAGTTTCCTCTGTTAGACCTGTGCAAGCCAAGACTAAATAGAATAGGAGAAGATATATTTATCAATGTATCCAAATGATCTTGAGGTATCTTCTATTTATAAACTTCAATGAGGGTCCACTTGACTTGTCCATTGGTACATGTGCATAGGGCCAACCTGATCTAGAATATATGTATGAATAAAATAATTCATAACTCAACTTCCGCTTGTCCAAATGAGGTGATATTTAGGTCACTTTTGGTCCTCTTGAAAAGACGAATCTGATGCCATCATCATCTCCATAGAATGAGTAATCCAAAGTGGAATTTGACCACAGTTTCATATTTTAACATTATGTATACACATTTTTGTGTTACATGCCTTTGCTCATAGAAATTTGGGCATGTCATAGTCATACAACATAGATTTTGTCGCTCAAAATATGGACCAATTTTTCCACTGTGCTACTCCATTATGTTATGGTATGGTGTTCTCCACTCTCTCTTGATGATTTCCTCCACACAATACCCCATAAAGTCACTGTGTGTGTACTCTCCTCCGTTATCCGTGTGAAGCACCTAGATCTTCTTCCCTGTTGCATTCTCTACTGCAACCTTGAGCTCTTGGAATTCACTAAAGACCTCATCCTTGGTATTTAAAAAAAGATCCCTTTTTTCCTAGAATAGTTAACAATGAAGTTAAAAAAGTACTCATACCCTTTGAGAGATCTAATGGACATAGGGCTGCAAATATTTGAGTGGATAAGATGCAACACACCATCCGATCTACTGTCACTTATTGAGAATGTTTCTTTAGCATATTTCCCAAGTACAGACCCCCTGTACACATCCTCATGTTCCATGCTTAATTTTGGAACACTTGTCACTGTCTCCCTAAGCATTCTAAGTGCTCCATGGTTATAAATGCCCCATTTTCCATAATTCATTCATGTCTCTCCCATAACTACTACTATCACTGCTTATGTTGCTAACTATTGTATTTGGAGAATCAATGTACAACTTGTACACCTTTTTGCTATGAACTCCAACCTGCTTCACCTTCTTCTAGTTTCGGTCTTTGATGAATACCTTCTTCCCTACAAAGTAAACATCATATCCCTAATCCTATAGTTGTGACATTGAAATTAGGTTCATACCTAAGCCGGGCACATGGAACACATTTGTAACACTCGTTCTTGCTCCTTAATTGCTCTGAATCTTGATGGTACCTCTCCTAACTAGATTATAATTAGTCGTGTTTCCCATCTAGGTCTAGAATTCCACATCCTCTTCCTTGTAGAAAATTCATCTTCCAATCTGGAAGATAAATCCATAGCCTCTTGAATGTTGAATCTCTCTGTAGCCATACTGGAGAAATCTAAGAATTTAACTGGAGAAGTCCTGGGTATAATTTCTTGTGCTTTTCTCTTCCTGCCCTCTGTATATCTCCAACTACAACCCTTGCTGCAAATCTTATGCATCCAGATCTACTCCGTGAATCAATTGATCTGCTCTCCTGAAATACTTCTTGACAACCACACTTCCTACAAACTTTGTTCTAAGGTAATTCACACTTTTTCTCCAACTGCATCTGGAAATCAAATTTCCTACCTTTGCAATTCACACTACTGACCTGGCTTGCGCAAATCCAGAATAACTGCTTTAGATATCCCTCTAAAATTGCATGATCTCTCGATATTTCACTTTATAGCCTATGATCTTATCAATAATGATCTGATACCATGTGAAATTTCCTCGAATGCACCAACTGGATATTATTCTCCTAACTGATTAGCATTTTATTTGATTATGGAAAATAACAAATAATTCGCTGATGCATTCTTCAAAAATAAAATATGTTGTGGAAGTAAAATAAGGATCTGAGAAATAGATGCCCACATAAAAATTTTGATATAATTATTTTGTACTAACATCCTCGGAAAAATCCCGAAGGGAAATTGGTGCAGCAGATGAGGGTGTATTTTATTATGCAACAAATATGGAGAATTACCATTGTTGGCCTTCCTGGCTCAAATCCAATAATTTAATCTCACTTGAAAATACTAGGAGAACCCTTTTCCTTCTCAACAAATCAATATGGCCTCTCCTTGGCAACTCACACTCTCCCTAGCACTAGCATCACTGGTAGAAATGTGCACTTCGACCTTTTGGACTTTCACATTGCCCTGGAAACACCTCCTACCAAGTTGTCCTGCCAATCTTTGCCTCTAGAAACAAGTTCCTAGGCCTCCCGAGACTTGATCTGGGCACTAGTTACTAAATGAATCCCTCTCTCAAAAACTCGTACTAGAAAACTAGGCAACTCACAATGTATAATTCGACCTCCCTGCTGGATAATTCGATCTTCCTTCTCGGACCCCGGAAATTGGAAAACAACCTGAGAATTTCTTTACAAATTTTCCCTATTGTAATTCCTGTTACTCTCTAGTTTGAATTCTTCCCTCATTGAACGCTGCATACCAGGTAATTCAGACTACCTTTCTCTCTCACTTCACAATTGTGAAATGTAACTATATGTATCTCCAACCCATCGACTTACTCTTATAATCTCTACTTGGAGCATCACTGACCAAGATCTAATCACGATCGATGGATAAGATCAATTTGACCCCATCAATACACTTTTTTGGAAGTCTCTAGAGCAAAAGTTGATTCCCTCAATTAATACCCATTAATTAATCAATTTTCCTAAGTTAGACTTAGGAAAATTTTAATTATCTATCAATTAATTTAATTGAGAGGGTTTTAAGCATTTTTCTCTAAAAACCTTTTTTAGGTTTTCGATATCTCATGTTCCTTAGCCTCTATAACACATTAGAGACTCGAACACGTGTTTGATGATACCAAAAATCGATAAACTAACACACCCTCTTAACGAAGAAGGTGTTCTCCAATATACCCATATTTTCTTTGAAATAGAAAGCATAGCTCTCCTTAGGGATTTCGTGAGTATATATGTTGCCTGTTTCTCTCTGGGAACATGTTGTAGCTAGCCTTCTCCACACTGCACACAATCTATGATGAAATGGTATCGTTTGTTTATATGTTTTGACGTATCATGAAACACTGGATTCTCAAAGAACCTGATGAAACTCTGATTATCATGGTAGATATTGGTTGCCTCCATCTTCTGAGTGAACAAAGTCACAAGAAACTTTTGAAGCCAAATAGTTTCACATGTGGCCATGCTAGCTACCACGTACTTTAATTCTATAGAGCTAAGTGCTACGGACTTCTCCTTCCTGCTGCACCAAGATACAACCCCTAATCCAACGTTGAAGCAACACCCAAATTGTGCTCTTTCGATCCACTGAATTGTCTAAACCAATCTACATTTGTATAACCACACAACTTGACACCATAACCTTGAGTATACCTTAACCAATACTCAATTGTGTCACGTAAATACCTTAGTATATTCCTCGTTGATATAGAGTTCACTCTTTTAGGTCCCACCATAAACTGACTGAGACTCTTTGCTGTGAAGCAAATGTCTAGCCTGGTGTTGAGAAGATACATGAGCGAACCGATGTGTTGTGTATACAAGGTCGGGTCCACGTCCTCGTCCTCTGATGCATCTATCCTCCTCCAGTTTGTAATCATAGGTGTAGACATAGGCCTACAGTCGTGCATCTTGAACCTCTTCATAATATCTATAATATATCTCCCTTGACCAAGTAAGATCTCATCGTCCCTATCTCATACCTCAAGGCTTAGTAAACAATGCATTAGTTCCAAATCATTCATGTCAAACTCTTCTATCGGGTTCCTCTTGCAGTCCTCTATGAGCCCTGATGACCCTGCTCGAAAGAGGTCATCCATATACAACACTAGGATGAGCAACTCAACCTCTACCATCATATAGTAAAGGTTAGAATCTACATCACTCTTAACAAATCCCATTTATTGCAAGTAGCTGTCAATCCGACCATACCACGCCCTGGGAGCTTGTTTGATCCTATATAGTTCTCTCTTTAGTCTGCACACATGTGTTGCCCTCTCATGTGTCTTTAAGCCCTCTGATTGTTTAATGTATACCTCATCCTCTATCACCCTGTTCAATAATTTTGTCTTGACATCCATCTAATGAATCTTCCATCCCATTTGTGCTACTAGAGATATAACTAACCGGATTTAAGTATATCTTGCAACTAGGGAGAAGGTATCCTCATAATCTATACCTTCCTTTTCTGCATACCCTTTGCCACGAATCTAGCCATGTACTTCTCCAAACTACCATCTATAACATACTTGATCTTATAGATCCATCGAGAGCCCACAACTGACCTATCCATAGGCCTCGACACTACCTCCTAAACATCATTCATTATGATGGAGCTATACTCCTCCACTATGGCTTCCAACCACACTTGATGTTGTGAAACCTCTTGATAGTATGAAGGTTCAACAACCTATGCCTCCATTGCTTAGTACCTGTCTAGATGTCTGCATTCTCTCTTGCTCATCCTAGATGCTCCTATAAACTCCTCCACATCCCTTAATGTCTGATGAACTTCACTGTTGGTTTGATGTAACCACCCCTCCCAAAATTTACCTACTTTTACAAGGTCCTAGGTTAAATGTGAAGTTGAGGGCTATTATCACATGAACTAACCTCCAAGTTGCAGTTAACAAACTGGGGCCTACAAACAGAACACTTACTCACATCCTACAGTGCTACAGATCACTTAAGATCTAGACAACTACCCCAAGTGATCAATTCCTGAGTTGGAACCATTTTTCATTGACATAACACCCTAACCACACACATAACAAGGCAAGAGTATGGCTATAAGGCACCAACCACACACACAATTCTGCTTCCATATGGTTAAGACCTAAATCCTCCAATTCAGTGCCAACGGTCCCAAGATCTAAGCCACTTTTTCAGGATAACCTCCAAACCATTACCGATGACTGCCTGTAACTTTTCAGAATCATAATTAACATAACAACAATGCCAAAAATTCAAACTTGAAGCCATAAGTTAGCCTAAATTTCCTAATACACATTAGACGTTTCGTCAAACATATGGTAAACACGTAAGTTACAAGCCATGAATGCATATCTGATCATAAATATTTGAAATTCATCTAAGAATCACGAAGAATGTATAATTCCCTCTCAAGTAGCTACAACAACACTTTTTACCCCATGCATTCATCAACCATTCAAATACTTATCAAATCATGAACAAGAGCCATAACTGGAGCACATCATAAAACCAACTTATAACCATAATATTAACCATGAAAAGTCAACCATCAAATCAACATAATTACAAGTACAAGTGCTCATAGACAAAATAGGAAAATAGATCTTATTAACTTCTAGAAAAACCAACCAATTAGGGACTCCCATCTACCACCTAACCATAGATTGGGCTAAACCAAATATTTCTTTCAACTAATCACCCTTGTGCCATATTCCAAGCATGAATGTGGGATCTCATGGGATAAAACAAAACATAATCAACCAGGGACTCCAGAGGTTAAGTCACCTCCACCCTCAAGCTACCGTGATCTCACCTAAACTGGTTCCGAGATCACAAAACCAAACTAAGCTTGAATGCCTCAGGATTTCTTCACCATAACTTGAGGAATTTTCCCGTCTCCACACGCATGTCGAGGGATTCCTAGAGAAAACCATCTCCACCTCCAACCCTTGGGAATTTTTTTGAGACCACTTCACCCAGTTTCAAAACCTTCCAACAATCCAAAGCTCAACCAAAAATGAATCCCATCACACCATGGCTATCCAGGAAATGGAAAGACAAGGTTGAAACCACTATCAAACTAAGCAAAACCCATGCCAATAATAATAAATGAACCAAATAAATAAATGCATATACCATGCATTAACACCTCCGCTAAGAAATCATACATGCAACTTGTTACCTACAAATCATCCTGCTGAAGTTTTTGTTCCAACCTTCTCCTTGCTTTTACTTCGCTTTCCTTTACTTTTCCTTATCCTTCCCTTGCTTTCCTTTTCTTGATTGCCTTCTCCTCTTTGAGCTCTCTCTCTCTCTTTCTTTCACACTTGATCCAAGTTAACACTGAAAAAAGTTGTGAACTTTTTCTCTGATGCATTTTTATTATTGATGTTCCCTTTCTCCTCATTTTCCTTCATTTTTCCTCTAATTTCCTTAGCATGCAAATTTGTGTCTCTTCACCTTCTTTTTCTCCTATTTTCCTTTATTTCTCATAATTAAATGATAATTATTTCCTCTTTGCATTTTCCAATTTTCATAGCCATAATTAAACCAAAAGTGATGTCCACTATAGTGTTTGCCCAACATTCAGCGTGGAACATGTGTCCCATGACTTTCATATTGTTTTGCCTTTATCATCCTTTATTACATGAAACCTTAACCCATGGCTATTTCAAACCCCTCCCCTTTAAGGTAACACCGTCCTCGGTATTCTATGACACCTATGACCAACAAAAGGTTAAAACAAAACATATTGCCTATGGAGCTTTTTAACATAGCTCAATGCGGTATTTACAATGACATCTTGTTGAAAGAAAAACAAACATACCGATTATTGGATCTTTATAACAGAACTCATTGTGTTATTCACACACACATACCAAAAACTCATTTGCTTGAACCAACAAATAATGAAGGATACAAAGCCCACATCTAATCAGCCATCTCCCATGTCGCTTCATTGAGCCTAAAGTGCTTCCACTGCACTTTAACTTAGGTTTCAGAGCATGAGTTGTTTCCATTGCAATATGCATTGAGGTCCTGGCTGGAATTCTCCCTCTGGTTCCACTTGTAATACAAACCAATCAATCACATGATCAACATCTTGCACATATCTCTTAAGTAATGAAACATGGAAAACATCATGGACTTTCATTGTTGGCGGTAGTGCAAGTCTATAGGCCTCTGGTCTAATCCTCTTAAGGATATCAAAAGGCCGTAATACCGAGATTCCAACTTGGCACATGACCCAATACTCAAGCAACTCCTCTTGGGCTTGATGTGCAACTACACATGCTCTCCAACATGAAATTCCCTAAATGCCCTGTGTTGATCTACATAACTCTTATGTCAATCCCGTGTTGCCTTCATATTCCTCTTAATAACTTGCATTTCCTGTTCCATCTCTTCCAACATCTCCAGTCCAATCAACACCCTATTGATTGGATCACTCTAGTTGATATGAGTATTACAACTTTGCCCGTAAAGAGCCTCAAATGGACTCATCTTCAAGGACTCCTAATACCCATTGTTATACACAAACTCCACCAGTGGAAGACACTCCACCCACTTTATTTGTTGATGCACAAAATGCATGCTTAAGAATCATGTTAACCCTCTCTTTGTGTCCATCTTTCTGCGGATAATAAGTTGTACTAAAAGCCAACTATATCCCCAAGCCTGCAAACAACTCCTTCCAAAACTTGGAAGTGAACTTGGCATATTTGTTTAATATGATCTTCTTGGGAACACCATTCAATCTCACTATCTCCTTGATGAATATTTGAGCTACCTCACTAACTAAATTCGTAGACTTAACTGCAATGAAGTGAGCTACCTTACTTAACTTGTCAACCACAACCATGACGGAATCATGTTGTCTGGATGTCCTGGGCAAACATGTAATGAAGTCCATGGAAATGACCTCCCATTTCCATTATGGAATCATAATCGGCTCCTGTAAATCTCTCATAAGAACTCACAGTTGAATATGATTCACATGCACTCTCGTACTGAGAGCATCTGCAACCCGATTCTCCTTACCCATGATGTACTTGATCTCAAAGTCAAACTCATTGAAGGTAGCCAACCATCTAGCTTTCATGGCATTTAGATTAGGTTGGTCAAATAAGTACCTCTGTCCGTTATGATCACTCATTAGACTAAACCTCCTGCCAAGAAGATAAACATAGTTACCAATAAAATGGTAACTATTACCTCAAAACGGGTACTCTAGCCTAAAAACCCCAAAAAAACATGAAAAAACAGCCCAAAAACGAAAATTGTGTATGGTAGAATGATGTTTTTTTGGGTAAATTTTCAACAATTTTTTTTTTTTAAATGGAAGTAAAAACCAATCTTTTTTTGTAAAATGTATGAGAAAACACCCCAAAAAAAAAAGTGTTGACGCAGGAACAAAAAAAAAATCGAGTTACAAATTTGACACTTTTTAGCAATGGAATTAAAGATAAAATATTAGGACTTTGAGAAATTGTAAAATTCCAATAATTCTCAAACATGATGTTAAAGATAAAATATCATGTCTCAAATTCTGATAATTCCAACAATTTCCATATATGTTGTTAAAGATAAAATATCTTGACTTTATAAAACCTTGAAATTGTAATTGTTTTCAACCATAGCATTAAAGATAAAATATCATGACTTAGAAAACCATTTAAATCTTGACAATTTTTCAACCATGCAATTAAAACCAAAGATTATGACTACAAAAAATTCTTAAGTTTTCAAAATATTTCAAGCACACCATTATGGAAAAATTTTATGACTAAAAAAACTTTAAAAATGAACACCTGAATGATTTTTTATTTCATTTTTATTTTTTATTTTTATTTTTTTTATACCAAGAGTAATTTATTTTTTAAATGCTAAATATATAGCGATTTTAAATCTTAACCTAAGAAAACTTGATACATTGCAACAAAAATTTAAAAATCAACCATCAAATTGACATGCAGTGTAGGTGAACTCGGCCCATTGCAATGAAAACTTAAAAACCATTAACCATGAACTTGACAGATTGTGGGGTAGACTCGATTCATTATAACGAAAATTTTTAAATCAACTATCAAATTGCACATAATGGGATTGGGTTGCTATACGAGCATCGACACGGACCCTGCAAGAAAAATAATAATAAATAAGAACAAAAACAAAAATAATAAATAAATATATAAAAAAATAAACCGCCTCCACGCCCACATTGCAGCACAACCCACCCATGGGTGGCAGGGCCGATTCCACGTAGTTGCTTCCCCGCCCACCCTGCGGCCCAACCTGACTAGGAGTGGTAGGGTCGATTCCCGGAATCGACCCTGCCACTCCTGGGCGGGTTGGCCCGCAGGGTGGGGGGGGACATGACTGCGTGTAGCACCTCCCGACCACCCCTGCCCCGGCCCCCCTGGTGGGCAGGGTGGCATACCTAGTTTTTTTTTCTTTCTTAACTTAAAAAAATTATTATAAATGTTTTGTTTTGTTAATTTTCATTTTTTTATTATTTATATATATATATATATATATATATATATATTGTTTTTTTTTAGTTTTTTTTTGTCATGTTTTTAAATTTATTTTTATGTTTTATTTCCAACATGAAAATTACCAACATTTAAAAAAAAGGTCCACACTTAATACATTAGAAAATTTAAAGTGTAAAAAATAAGCCCTCTAAACAAAAAAGGTTGGTGTTGTATTAACACTTTTTAGAATCAAGATGAAAATCACTAACATTTAAAAAACGTTCATACTTAATACATAAAAAAAATTAAAGTGTAAAAAATAAGCGCTCTAAAAAAATGTGTTGATGCTGCTTCAACACTATTCAAAATCAGCATGAAAATCACTAACATTTTAACAAAAAATGTTCATACTTGATACATAATAAGATTTAAAGTGCCAAAAAATATGCTGCAAAAAAAAAATGTATATTATGATTCACCACTTTTCAAAATCGGGTGATTTTTTGCTACCTCAAAAAAAGCGGGTACTCGGTAATTTCCTGTTTGATCGATAATTATGTTGATAATGCTTCCACATATTCAAGGCATGAATGATGGTTTTTGACGAGAGATCATGAATCACATAGTTCTGCTCGTGCTCATTCAACTTCCTTGAATCATAACATATCACATATCCTTCCTACATCAGGACTCCACCAAGTCCTTTCTTACAAGCGTCTGTACATACCACGAACTCTTTATCAAGATCTACAATCTTCATGACTGGAGCATTTGTAAGCAAATGCTTCAACTGCTAAAAAATAGTTGCACACTCCTCACTCCATTCAATCTCCTTTCTTTTTTTCTGCAAAGATGTAATAGGACATACAATCCATGAGAAGTTCCTGGTGAACCTCTAGTAAAACTTGCCAGTCCCATGAATGATATAATCTCATCCACATTCCTAAGAGTTGGAAAATCCATGATAGCTCTAATATTTTCTAGGACCATCACTATACCTTCCTTGGAAACAACATGCCCCAAGTAATGAACTTCAATCTGAAATAAACTACACTTGTTAAACTTGTCATACAACTGATGATCTCTCAACAATCTCAACACTACTGCCAGGTGCTATCAATGAACATTATCACAATCTTGTCCAAATAAGTATGCGACTCACTGTTCATTAAACACATGAAAATAGTTGGAGAATTAGTAAGACCAAAAGAAACCACCACAAACTCATAATGCCCATACCTAGTATGGAATGTAGCCTTGTATATATCTTCTTCTTTAGTGATGATATCTTGATCTCAAGTCAATCTTTGAAAACAATGTTGCTCCCTTCAGCTGATCAAACAAGTCATCAATCCGCAACGAAGGATACATGTTCTTGATACTCACCTTGTTCAATTGCCTGTAGTCGATACACAACTTGAGAGTACCATCCTTCTTCTTCACAAACAACACTGGTGCAACCCAAGGCGACACACTTGGCCTTATGTATCCTTTATCCAACATTTCCTTAAGTTGCAACTTCAATTCCACCAACTCTGGGTTACTCATCCATTAAGGTTTCTTCGATGTTGGTGCTGCTCCTAGTACAAACTCAATAAAGAAGTCCACTTCTGTATGAGGTGGTAACTTTGAAATCTCTACAGGAAACACATCCTGAAACTACTGCAAAATACGATACATATTTAAGACTTCATCACCCTCAATAACCTTTGCCTTGTCGCTGGAAACATGCACTACAAATAACACACACCCTTTCCTGCAATTGTGCTTAGCTTGTATAGTTATAACCATTCTCACTAATGTAGGATTCTTCTTTCCCTGCAAGATTATATTTTCTCCATCATCATTGAGGCACTCAATAACCTTCTCATAACAATCTACCTTAGTCCTGCGATTAAACAACCAATCCATGCCCAAAAGCATTCTATATGAACCCAATGGAAGCACATTTAGATGTGTTGATGTAAGCATACCATTCAGCTCAAATGCACAAGCTCTTACCCAATGATGAACTCTCTTCTTGGTCCTTGTAACCAACTTCACTAACCAAGACTCTACATGCACTTATTTACTCAAGCCACACTTATCCACCAGGTCAGGACTAACATAACTATAATTAGATCCAGGATCAATCAAAATGGAAACAACTCGATCACAGAGCTTACCTTCCATCTCAATAATGGATGCATGATGATCTACTTGCTTGTTATCAAGTGTTGCATAGATCCGAGGAATGCTATGACCAACATCTGCAATTGTATGCACCTCCTGAGAAGTGTAGATATGAGGTTTGTCACCTTGGTACAATAGAAAATCCTTAGACTTGCGATGATCTTTGCCACAAATCCAACACTTTTATGGTTCTCTGCCACTACCTTTATTTTGCTACTCTCCGGGCTAAAGTCCCTGTCCCTTCTTAGTTGTACTGAACTTCTTGTAAGGAGCCACGTTTCCTTTCTCACCTGCATCCTTAGGTGTTGCTCACTTTTGAGGCCATTTTTCTTTAGCCTTGTCATTCCCTTTCCAATCACATTTAGGCTCAGACTTATGCTTAGACTACTCATAACAATGCTTCAATTTCCCAATGACTTCCTCCAATGACTGAGGCTCATCATACTCAATCTAATCCTTGAATGCTAATGGAAGTCCATTGATGAATATTTGGACCTTTGTCTTCTCATCCTTAAGATAAGGCCAACAACTTGATAAACTTAGTCGTGTACTCTTCATTTGTCATAGAACCCATCTTCAGCTCATGAAACTCCTTAGCATTTCCATCGTAGAATCTCTCATACAAATACTTCTTTCTAAAGAGTCTTTTAAACTCATGCCAACTCTACACTTCTACCTTGATGCCTCTTACACGCTTCATGTCTTCCCACCAGATATATGATTTTCCTTTGAGACTGAAAATAATTATCTTGGCTTTCATATTTTATGTATAATAACACAAGTTGAATAAATTCTTCATCCCAAGTAGCCATGTTACTGCATCCTTCAGTTTCTTCATCTCTCCATCAAATGTAGGAGGTTCGGCTTTCTTGAACTCAGCTAGAAATAACTGCTTCTCACTCATCTTATAAGGATGATGGAGGTGATGACAATGATGTCTCTCTGAACCAAAATTAGAATAGAATAGAACCCATAAGCACTACCTCTCATGTCAGGTGTATCCAACCATCTACCACCTATGAATTTTCCATCCTTGTCCAACCTGTACCATGATCGAGACCTGCTACCATATGCCCCATTATTCCTTTCCTCTTGACCATGATTGATCTGTGTCTATCCCTATCTCTACAAATCCGATAATCTCTAAAGGATCACTACATTAACCTCGAGTTGATTTTTTTGAGCTCTAGCAACTCTTTCAGGCGACTGAATTATCCTTTCATTATCCGCCTTACAACTTCTGATCATTGCCTTCAAGCTTCTCATTGTATTTGTTATACCAGGAGAGTAGTCATCTCCTTACTGCTTAACTGATTTATAAGGATACTCACGTGAACTGTAATCCACCATTCTAATCGTCATCTTTGATCTTATTCTTCCTGCAAACATGCCATGTTAGATAAACCAAATAGAATCATAATCAAAACCATACCTTAGTGAAGTTTAGGGGAGGTTATCTCATCTGCACAAACTAGTCCATATATATATATATATATATATATATATATATATATATATATATAGAGAGAGAGAGAGAGAGAGAGAGAGAGAGAGAGAGAGAGGCACCAACATATCAACCTATTGACATCATGCATGATAAATCAAATGTAACACTGGCTATATACATGACAACCATAGCCAGTACAATGCATGCATAACAATCACATCTAGCCCATCCGGTCCAAGTGTTTGAGCTTGGAAGCTTTAATACCAACCTATAACCACTCCTCCCAACATTTACCCACTTTTACAAGCTGGCAGGGTAAATGTGAGGCTAAGTGCTACTATGACATGACCTGACCTCCAAGTTCCAGTTAAGGAAGTGGGGCCAACAAACTGAATAATTATTGACATCCCATAGGGACTATAGATCACTTAGGAGCCAGACAACCACCACAATTGATCAATCCCTGAGATGGAACTCTTTTTCACTAACCTAACACCGAAACCAGACACACAACAAGGCAAGAGTGCAGTTATATGGCTCCAACTACATGCACAAGTCTGCTTCCATGCGGTTATGACCTAAATCCTCATGTTCAATGCCAACGATCCTGAGATATCAACCAATATTCTAGGCTAGCCTCCAGACCACTACCCAGAATTGTCAGTAACTTTTCAGAATCATAATTAACATGATGAAAAAGCCAAACATTAAAACTTGAAGCCAAAACTTTACCTAGATTGGGTAGTACACATTAGACATTTCATCAAACATATGGTAAACATGTAAGTTACAGGTCATGAATGTATATCTGATCATAAATCTCTAAACTTCATCTGAGAATCACCAAGGATGTCTAATGCCCTCTCAAGTAATTGCAACAACACTTGTTAGCCCATGCATTCATCAACCATTCAAACACTTATCAAATCATGAACAAGAGACATCACTGGAGCATATCATAGAGCCATTCTTATAACCAACATATAACAATAATATTAACCATGACAAATCATCCATCAAATTAACATAATAACAAGTACAAGTGCTCATAGATAACAATAGGAAAATAACTCTTATTAACATATGCAAAAGCCAACATACCACTTGACCATAGATTGGGTTGAACCAAATATTTCTTTCATCCAATCACCTAGTGCCATATTCCAAGTCATGAATGTGGGATATCATGGGATAAACCAAGACATAATCAACCAAGGACTCCAGAGGTTAAACCACCTCCACCCTCAAGCTACCGTGATCTGACCTAAACTGGTCCTAAGATGACAAAACCAAGCCAAGTTTGGATGCCTCTAATTTCTTCACCATAACTTGAGGAATTTTCCTGTCTCAACCCACCTATCGAGGGCTTCCTAGAGAAAACCATCTCCAACCCCAACCCTTGGGGAATTTTCCTGAGACCACCTCACCTAGTTTTGAAACCTTCCGAAAATCCAAAGCTCAACCAAAAATGATCCTATCACACGATGGCTATCTAGGAAATGGAAAGGCAAGGCTAAACCAATGTCAAACAAGGAAAAATGAATTCCAATGACAACAAATGAACCAAAGAAACAAATGCATGTACCATGCATTCACACCTCAGCAAGTAAATCACATATGCAACCTGTTACCTGCAAAATCCTCCTACTGAAGTTGTTGATCCAACATTCTCCTTTCTTTTCCTTCGCTTTCCTTTACTTGTCCTTTTCCTTCCCTTTCTTTACTTTTCTTGCTTTCCTTCTCCTTTGGGAGCTCTCTCTCTCTTTCACACTTGATCTAAGCTAAGGCTGACAAAGGTTGTAAATGGTTTCTCTGGTGCCTTTTTATTATTGATGTTCCTTTTTTCTTCATTTCCTTCATTTTCCCTCTAATTTCCTTAGAATGAAAATTTGTGCCTCTTCACCTTCCTTTTCTCCTATTTTCCTTTATTTCTCATAATTAAATGCCAATTATTTTCTCTTTTCATTTCCCAATATCTTTTCCAATTTCCAAAGCCATAATTAAACCAAAAGTGATGCCCACTATAATGTTTTCCCAACATTCAACTTGGAATACGTGTTCCATGACCTTGGTCTTATTTTGCCTTTTTCATCCTTTATTACATGAAACTTTAACTCGAGGTTGTTACATTTGACCACTAGTGGTGGAAGGATCGACCAACTCCTCATCCTTCCTTTGTCTTTTCGTCTACTACGAACTCACATGATCTCCTGCACCTGAGGTCATGCTAATACTAATAATTGTACTAGATACTTGTGATTGTCCTTATGGTTGCCCCTAATGTTGGACTAATGGAGCTTTTGCTTGCTCAGTCTGATCACATGTTGGCATCTCATGAGATCTCTTGAAGGCTTTGTCCTCCTTGAACTTCACATCTCATCTCATGATAATCTTCCTGCTACTAGTAATGATCATGTATGCCTTTAAGGTTTTGCTATACGCAACAAACAACCTGTTCTGTGTAGTCTGATCTAACTTAGTGTGTTTCTCATCTGGTATATGGAAATAAGTTATACTACCAAAGATCCTGAAGTGGCTAACCTCTGGCTTCTTCCCTGAGAAGACTTCTTCTGGTGCTATCTTTCCGAATGCCCTTTGAGGAACCTTGTTTTGTATATACACCATCATGTTATATGCCTCTGCTCATAAAAACCTGGGCATGTCATGGTCATCTATAACTTTTGTCACTCCAACTATAGACATGGTTTCCACTCTATTTCTCCATTCAGTTATGGATTTTATGGTGCTTTCCACTCCCTCCTAATGCCTTCCTTCGCACAAAATCCCATGAAGTAATTGTTTATGTACTCTCCTTCGTTATCTGTGTGAAGCATCTTGATCTTTTTCCTTGTCACATTCTCTATTAGAGCCTTGAACTCTTAGAAGTGACTAAATACCTCATCCTCGGTCTTCAAGAAATAGATCTAGGTTTTCCTAGAAAAGTCATTAATGAAGGTGACGAAGTACTCATACCCTTTGAGGGATCTAGTGGATATAGGGCTACAAATATATGAGTGTATAAGATGCAACACACCATCTGATCTATTGTCACTTCTTGGTAATCCTACCTTAGTATATTTCCCAAGTACACACCCCCTTCAAACATCATTCTATTCTGTGCTTAATTGTGGAACACCTTTCATTGTCTCCCTGAGCATTCTAAGTGCTCCATGGTGTAAATGTCCCATTCTCCTATACCATAATTCATTCAGGTCTCTTCCAGTGCTATTGCTTTTTCCGTTAACCAATGCCTTTGGAGAATCGAGCTGTTAACAATATTATTGGTTTACCTTTACTCAAGCGATAAAATATTTTTCAAATTCCCTATCACAATAAATCTACTCAAAACATAGGCCACATCTTCTAATCGCAAAATTCTCTTTGTATATCCAACATGCATAAACTTACAACAAACATCAAATCTCAACCTTTTGGTGATTTTTTGTAATGTGCATGGAGATGTTCTTATCCAAGTTAACTTTTTGTTCTTATACATGTGTTTCTACTCTGATATGTTATAGATGAAGCTTTTGCAGAGCACCATTGATACACAACTCTCCCTGCATCATAAAATTCTACTCACAACAATAGAAACCTTATCAGAATGTGGAGTGCATTTCCTCATCGATCAAGCCCTTAGAGCACCCTGTCTCCGGTCAAACTTGTATCCCTGTCTTAATGTATTGTCAACAACCCTTGTAACAATGTGCTAATATATTAAGCGTCACAACATTGTATCAACCTTATAGTTACAATCACAAGTTACCTATCTTTCATTCTCTACTACATAACATAGGTGTTGTTGAAGTTCTAGAAAAATAATGATGGCATAACTATGAAGTGACCAAAACTCTAAAAACTACCTCAACCCTGGTTCAACAATGTACTCCCTGAAGATGTCCTAAATTTATCAATCACTGTTTTGACTTATTGATACCTTTGCCCTTCAACTTTACTCCTAGTTTTTTTATTTGATCTAGTGTACAGTGTAATCTCGCACAGACCTTAAAAGGAAATAAATTCTTCAGTATTATAATCAGATGGAATTTCACTACAATTACTTATGTCATTGTTATGTAGAGAATAGGGCTTTATCAAATCTTCATAATATTCATCAAAGTTACACTCCTAATTCTTTAGATCAAACCAATTTGGCAATCAAACACTCTTATGCATGTTCCTCTTGCACTAGTATATATATATATATATATATATATATATATATATATATATATATATATATATATATATATATATAGATATACATATATACATATATACATATATATAGATATATAGATATACACACACACACACTTGAAGATTGACTGGTCACACTTTATCCCATTTACATCAAACTTTAATTTTTACCATCAGATTGTTTGTATCATTTAGTTCATGCACATTACTAATGCATTTTTCATAAGTTTTCTAACATACTTATCTCATGGCATTAGTCATGGAATTGTATAGAACATTAAATTGCTAACTCCATATGTTGATGACAAATGCACAATTGGCATGAAAATGATTCTAATGCACTCAACAATCTCTAGAAAAAACTCAATAATTACAATTGCAACATATGCTTAGAATAATGAATATTGTTTAAGAAAAATGATACTATAGTCTCATAACTCCATAAGGGTATAGGGCCAAGTATAAAGAGGTCAGCGATTTTGGAACCAGATCAAGGAAAGCTTCTTACATTAAATCTTTAGAATTAAATCTTTGATGATTCCAACGAGTAGGTATAGGTTTTTTTAGAGTTCGCTCTTCAAATTGTGATGGCCATAAATTTTTTCGGATAAAATAAGGCATGTGATATTTTTCCTCTTGTAAAGGTCATTTTAGATCACAAAGCTTTTAGAATGTCTTCTAGCAAAAACCTAAACCAAAAGGTTCACGTTTTAGCATAGCTACATAGGTTACGACTTAATAAATTTCATACATAGGTCATTTCTTTGCATGAATAAAGTCTTCACTGGATGTGGCTAGAAGTCGCCTTTCAATCAAGTGTGAATTCCCTTATAGAAGACAACATATAACTATGGGTGCATTTGTATGCCCCACTTCATATTTTGATCATAATTATATGTAGGGTTAACCAGTGTATTACATAGTAATAATAAAACCTTTGTTTTTTCCATCACAAGACACATCACAAGGCTTACCAATTGACTTAGTAATACATACTATCCATAGATGGTCTTAGTAATAGTGGAAGTATACACAACATGTGTGACAAAGAAGCATAATCAACGCGTCATTTTCATTGTTGCAAAAAGCCTAGAACGAATCCCTTAATGCATAACAAAATCTTACTACCAACATAGCCCTAAACAACAAAAAGATACCCCGTGACAGTCACAGATGCTCCTTGCTTCTAACCACAGAGAATGCACCAAATATTAGGTGTTTTATATTTGCATTCTCTCTTGTTTGTCCTAGGAGCTCCTATGAACTCTTCTGCATCCCTCAGTGTTTTACGAACTTCTCTACGGATTTGACCACTAGTGGTGGGAGGATTGACTAACTCCTCATCCCACCTCTGCTAATCTGTCTACTGTGAACTGACATGATCTCCTACACCTAATGTCGTGCTATTAATGGTAATTGTGTAGAAGTTCCTTGTAAATTCAAATTGCAAATTATAATATGCCAAAACAATTGACTTGCATCTACTCTACTCATCAGCGAAAACAATAAATGATTGATAAAATCACAAAGAATATAAGAGAAAGAATTCAATCACACATAACACAAATATTTTCTAGGGAAATCCACATCTAAAAATCCATGCTATCTCTATATTGCATTAATCATAAAATATGAGAAGATTACAATGCTTTGCTAAATCCTGAGCAACTTCTGCACTATCTCTATCTATCTCACAACTTCCCATACAAGATCAAGCCAATACTTAGCCAATTATGTTTCCTGCCAAGCTCTTGTTTCCTTGCGTCATTCCTATTAGTTTCAGTCTTTCCAGCCTTCCTCCAGTGATCAAATATGCTCTTACAAAGTGGTCTCAGAGTGTCAAGGTCAAATTTTGTCATTTCAAAGAGTCTTCAAGTAAAATTTGGTCACTAGGCATTAGGTCTAGGGTTTGCATTCACTCCTTCTAAAGTTGTCCAAATGTCGGTCCATGTCATCATTAAGCTGAGTCTATCATCATTCATAGGGTTGTCCTCATCATGTCAGGTTCCATTGGGTCATTTTACACCTTGTTCATGCTTCAGTTGCGCCTAGGCAAGGTTCATTTCCCTCTCCTAGGATTTTGGAGGTAAATTCTTTTGGAGGGTCAAATCATCGGAAAAATTTGTATCATGATGTTCATACACCTTCCCCTATCATTAATGTACCTTATTAAACACTTCCCATCACTGAGATTCCCCAAATTCCTCATTTTTCCACAAACCCTAGTTTCTTGCCACAACTTGGCAATTTTCTAGGCTAGGCCTGTGTTTTGCCCTTTTGGACCCCTTCCCCTCACTCCATCTCTAAGATTCCACTTTCCCCTACTTCCTAACATCCCTCCCTACTTCCCAAAATTTCCCCAAGAATTTACAAGCCCCTCATCCCCTTCATTTCGTTTCATTTCCACAAAATTCCTTGTTTCACACATTAGGATAAGTTTCACTCAAAAGATGTTTCAGAGCAATAAAAGATGAATTTTGGAAAATTGAGAGAGGTTTTTGTCCAAAACATGCCAAATAAGAAAAACCTCCCTCACTTTTTACACAGGTGTCATGGTTTTAGAGAAATGTCAAAAATACAATCGCCTCGGGAGAATTGATGCACCTCTGGAGTGACCTTGGGAAAATCAGGTTTTCTCCTAGCTTGGTTGGCCAAATAACTTTATTGATGAGTCAAAGCATAACTAGACAAAAATATATTTCCAATGAGCTATCATGAGCTCAATTTGGAGTTGAGGAAGGCATTCAAAAGTTGACTGCAACAGCACTCTGCCTTGAGGCAGCCTCATTTGGCACATTTTGAACAGTCTTGTGAGATTTGATTTTTTACAAGTCAAATGAACTCCAAATTGAAAAATTCTGGTTGGATTGGAAAGTAGACTCAAATACCTTTCCAACGAGCTATCCTGCGCCTGATTTCGACACCAGGAAGGCCTCCGAAAGCCTCCTGCAAAATGCACTATGTGGCGTGCGACGCGTTGGGCAGGCGCGCGACGCATCAGCGGCGCGCGGCGCATTGAGCAAGTTTTACAGTGTAAAAATACACTGGCACGACACATCAGAGGCGCGCGGCGCATACAGCCAAAAAGCCCAAAAACTTCAAAATCTTGCTCCAAAATTGCCCAATATGCTTGGATCATCACTTGTACAAGTAGGTAGGGCTTCCATCTCTGTTTTTTTTATCCAAGTTTGGTGCTTACTTCATGATGTTTGATGAATGGTGATTGTTTAAGAAATCAAACCCTACTTCTTCATAATTTCCAAAGCAACAGTGCTAGGGTTATGATTGACAATTTTGCTACCAACTTTATCATTCCTCCATCACTCCCTTATTCCATTTGTCCATTCATTTCTTTATTCCCTAAGTTCTCCCACCCCCTAAATTCACATGCCCTAATCCTATACCCACTGTCCCTATGTACCACAGCCCCTTCCTACTTGGCATATTTTGATAATTAAAACAAAAGGCACCAAATTCTAATTTCATACACTTGGCAATTGGAGATAAAGGTACCAATTTCTCATTTTCAACGAGCTGAACATATCATTGGCATAGACTGGTAACACCATGGAGACGAACACCGACACATCATACAACCGAGACAGTGATTCTACCACAGAACTGCATGTACCAGAAGGGCACTAAAACGTCGAAAAAGGGAGGATAGACTTCGAATCTTGGCCGAAGCTTCTTTCGCTGAACATGGCACTTGATGAGGCGCCTTCAGCCCAAATTTCAAGGAATTTGGAGAAAATTTTGTCAATTTTAAATTTTTGGCTTGCAAAACAGGTTTTTCAGCTCAACGCGTAGCGTGCCGCGCGCGACCCATAAGATTGGGAGGTCCAAATCACAAATGGCTTGTAGTTTTGGATTTTTCATGATGAATTATACATGCTCAGCTATTGCCAAAGCATTTCATTAAGTTCTGGGTGACCAAAAGGCTCAAAAACACCATGAAAATCACCTTTCTGCCACCTTTTGCACCAGCAGGAAGTACTTCCAGGAGAATGCACTTTTGGAGGGGCAAATGGACACCAAATTGAAAAATTCCACTTGGGTTGGAAAGTAGACATCTAGGGCTTTCCAACAAGCCAACCTGAGCTCAATTTGGATGCCGAGAAGTGCCCCAAAAATAGGTGGAAAGGCGCGCGGCGCATAGGGCTCAAGCGCGCGGCGCACAGGGTTTTTTTGGGCAAAATTTTCATCTTCAGCTCAGGAAATGCAACCAGTTTGACCAGTTTTGACTTGTGATGTAATTATTGATTTCTCTTGATGTAATTGATTGAACATGATGTAATTTTAGCACATTTTTACTTGTTCTAGAGGATTCATTCACTAAAAGGTGGAAATTAAATGAATGAATCAGTTTCCTAGCATATAGGGGTAAGTTGTTTGACTACCTAGATTTCAGTTCCTTGTTTAGAATTAGTTCAAACAACTCCTAGAATGATGAGCTCGACCCCTAGAGGCAAGGAAAGGGGGTTAGGATGGTCTATATGATGTAATTTCTCAATCATTTTCAGAGGTTGGAGAGGTTGGACTCTTGGGGAAAAGGTTTTGAGACTCTATTGTACATTTTACTTCAGCATTTTGGCAAAGGAAAGACCAGGGTTTTGCAGCACTGTTTGGAATTCATGTGGCTTTATGTCTTAATGGTGTGCTTCTTTCAGTACTTGTAAGTTGTTATGTGTATCATTTTCCTTCTCTCATCTTCTGCAATTGAACAAATGAAGTGTTAAGGTAGAATTCATAATCTGTAATGCTCTGCCTTTAAGTTTGTTTGATCTCCTATGTTTTCATCTGTTTAAGGAGAATTCTTGAGGTTTCCTTGCTCTCCTTAGCTCCTCACCTGTCTGATCTACTCACCTCATTAGCTTTTAAGGCATCAAACAATTGCCTACCTTGCTCCAATCAGACCTCTGCAGAAACTGTGTCTCATCCCCGCACCCAAAATTGCCTTTCCCTTTGATTCAACAAAAACCCCAAAAAATCACCTTTAAACCTCTGCACTTAACACCTAGCCTAAGATTAGTTACAATTTCAATCATCTCGAGCCTGATTGATTATATTCTTCCGAAATTGACCCAGAGAGAGCCCTCTCCTGTCCTCGTAGGGCTAGCTACGAGGCTGAGCGTGGTTTGATGTTGCCTTGAGTTTTGCCTTCCTCAGCCTGGGGCAAATTCGAGCGTTAACAATTCCCTTGAGCATTAGCCCATATTTAATTGGGAAATTCCGCAATCCTCGTAGGCCTTCCTTTGATTGCATGCACCACCTGTACAATTCAAATGATCATACAACTAATAGTACATTTCCCCTGAACTCTAATCTCAATTGGGTATTTCTCTAATCTGACATGCATGAGTTAATTATGAGTGAATCTTTAGTTTATTGACCCCACTACTACAAGTTACACAGCACTACCGCAAGTTACACTTCACTACAATAAGTTACACCCTACTACAGTAAGTTACACCCCACTGTTGTTGGTTACACGACACTCTACATGACTCTATTTAGACACTCAACTCGAATTAACTGAGGTAACTAAGTCAATTTGACTTAGTTAACTATTACAAGTTGTCATGAGATGTGGAATTACAATTTAATTCCCAATTTAATTCAAGGAAAACTTAAATTAGGATTTTATTGTTGCATTTTCAACACTCCCTCTCAACAAGAAAGGGATTATCTGCTACCCCAATCCTGCCTTTGTGAAACTCAAATTTTCATCTTGACAATTCCTTTGTCAAAATATCTACATCATGTTCCTCTGTAGGAACGTACTATAGCAACATGATTCTCCACTGCACACAATTTCGTATATGGTGATACTAGATGTCGATATGCTTGGACTGATCATGAAAAATTGGGTTCTCATAGCGTTTGATACAACTCTGATTTTCACAATAAATCATTGTAGGATCCATATGCTGACGAAATAACCCAACAAGGATCTTCCTCATCAAGATAGCCTCATAAGATGCTTGACTAGCAACCATGTACTCTGCTTCTACTGAATTGAGCGCGACTAATTTCTGCTTCTTGTTGTACCAAGAAACTGCTGCTAACCCACTACCCAAGATTCCTCTTGATGTGCTCTTCTTGTCATATGGACTCCCTGCCCAATCTGCATCTGTGAAGCCTTGATACTTCACTCCCTTTGTCTGTTTTTACCAAAGAACAAACTGAGTGGTGCCTCGGAGGTATCTCAACACATGTTTAGCTACCTTCCAATAGAGTTTGGTTGGCTTAACCATGGCTTGACTAAGTTAGTTAACTATAAAACACATGTCTGGTCACATGTTCATAAAATACATAAGTGAACCCACAAGCTGTGTATAAATAGTAGCCTCCACTACTTCAACTGAAGTAGCATCTTCCTTCCTCTAATTACCTATTAGAGGAGTCTCCATGGGTTTGTTTCTCTTCATGTGGAACTTCTTCAGTATCTCATTGGTATACTTTCCCTGAGAGACAAAAAGTTCCCCATCTCATTGCCATACTTCCATACCAAGAAAGTGATGCATGAGCCCCAGGTCCTTCATCTCGAATTATCTTGCAAGCTCCTCTTTGCAAGATTTTATCAGCTTCTCATCACATCTTAGAATCAAATCATCGACATATAATACTATAACCAACAATTTACCTTCAACCACAATATGGTAAAGGTTAAAATTTGCTTCACTTTTGGTGAAGCCCAACCTAGTGAAATAGTTGTCAATCCTGGTGTACCAATCACAAGCTACTTGTTTTAGTCCATATAATGATTGCTTGAGTCTGCACACATGCAACTCTCTGTTGAAGGTCTAAAATCCTTCCAGCTGCTCAATATACACCTCTTCCTCAATTATACATTACATAATGTTGTCTTCACATCCATCTGATGTTTCTGCCATTCCATCTGCGCTGATATTGCTAGAATATATCTAATTGAACAATACCTTGCTACTGGAGAAAAGGTCTCATTGTAATCAATCCCCTCCACTTGAGAGAATACTATGGCCACAAATCTGACCTTGTGTTTCTCCACACTCACATCTACTGCTTTCTTTACCTTGTAAAGCATCTATAACTCACCACTAAATTGTCTACTAGCCTTGGGACCACTCCCCAAACACTATTTCTGATAATGGAGTCATACTCCTCAACCATGGCATTAACCCATACTAGTTGTTGCATTGCTTCCTTGAATGAGGATGGCTCAACCTCTACATTCTCGCTCATTAAAGCCATGTAGTTAGTGTACCAATCTGGTGACCTCTTCTGCCTGCGATGTGATGTGGGTGCTCCCACATTCTCTCTAGCATCATGCATCGATCTGTCAGCCTCTCTGGTGTGCTTCCTTCCATCTCTGGAAGTATCTTCATGAGTAGGTGCTTCCACTCTCTACTCCTTTGCATGTGGCTGCTACACATACGCCTGAGGTTCCTCCTTTGGAGCTAAAAGCTCCTCATCTACATGTAATTTAAGCTCCCTCTCAAGGGAACATCTCATGGCCTTCTCTTCATCAAACTTCACATCTCTAGGAACTAATGTAATCTTGTTGGATGACATGTACACCCGATAGTTGTGAGGTGTATCAATCTACCCCAAAAATATGCCCAACTCAGTTGTTGGCTTTATTTTTTCCATGCATCCTTGGTAACATGACAATAAATTGATGAACTGAAGATCCTGAAGTGTGTCACATCTAGTTTCTTATGTGAAAAAGCTTCTTCTGGGGTACTCATCTCGAGAATTCGATGAGGACTTATGTTCTGAAAATACACAATTGTGTTGCATGATTCGACCCACAAGTGAAACAGTAGGCCTTGATCATGTAACATTGCCTGTGCAGCGCCCATAATACTTATGTTCTTCCTTTTAGCCATCCCATTTTGTTGTGGGTTATGAGGTGCTATGAACTCTCTTCAAATGCCTTCTGATGAACAGAAGATCTTGAATTCATTTGACACATATTCTCCACCATTATCACTTTTGAGAGCTTTAACTTTCCTTCAAGCATCTTTCTCAACAAGTGCTTTAAATTCACAAAATTTAGTGAACGTCTGATCTTTCTTCTGCATGAAGAAAATACAACAATTATGAGGAAAATCATCAACAAATATTACATAATACTTGTGCTTGGTCATGGAGGTTGTTGAGAACGATCCACACACATCTGAGTGAACTCTATCAAGGATTGCTTGCGCTTGATTTTCTTTATCATGAAAGGAATCTTTGGTGTACTTCCCCAATGTACACCCTTTGCATGTGTCTCTCTACTCTAGTGTACCATTAGGAAGTCTTGTAGAAATTTTATGCATGATCCTCAAAGCTCTGTGGTGCAAGTGACCCAATATTCTATGCCAAAAATCACTGATGTCTGAGTTTTGCACCTCCTCTGCTTTTGTGCTCAAAGCAGTGCAGTCTTCTACATCCAATTTGTAGAGGTTCTTCACTCGAACCCTGATCCACTTCACCTGTCCTGAGGCTATGTGACGAAGGAAATCCTTTCCCTTGCTAAATATCACATCATAGCCATGGTCCTCCAACATGGAAACTGAAACCAAATTCTTATTCAAACCTGAAACATACATGACATCTTTTAATGTGAGAAGAGAACTAGACTCCCTCTGAAAGGTAACACTATCAATGCGTGTCACAATATACCTCCCATCATCTCCCATCTCGATGTGTATCTAAAGGTCCTTATCCTCCAATTCACTGAAGAACTCTTTGTTATCGGTCATATGGAATGAGGCTCCACTATATAGCTACCACACACTACCCATCACCGATGTCACCATGCAAGTGATGAGGGTGAAATACAACTCGAATTGTGAAGAAATAGCTTCACCTGCCACTTCTCCTGAGGGATTCTTACTAGCCTTCTTGTGTGCACACTTTGTGGCATAGTGTCCTAGCTCGTGATAGTGAAAACATTTAATCTTTGACAAGTCCTTCTTCTTACATCCCTTAATGGAATATGATTTGGAATGGGATGACTTCCCTTTCCCTTTCTTCGCCTTTCCAGCTAAGGCATAATTCTCCTCATCATCATGCTTGGATGAGGATCCATATCTGGTGTTCCTTTGAATCTCTTCTTGTACCAAGTCGGATCACAACCTCTCCCACTCAGGCAACTTCTCCCTCGCATTAACTAAGTCCTGGCAGCTATGCCAACTGTTAGGAAGGTCTAAAAGTGCTAGGCTCACCATGTTGTATTCAACAATTGTAACACCGACACTTCCAAGCTCATCCCGACATTGGGTGAACTTGGTCAAGCACTTCGGTATTGAGTCGCCCTTATCCATCTTGATCTTTCTGAGCTTGTCCTTTAGTTCCAACTTCTTATGGTCATTGTTGTTTTTAAACAGGTTTGTGAAGGCATTCCACATTGCAAATGGAGTTTCCTTACCGTGTAGGTTCGAGACAATGTGATCTCGAACTCCTTCCAGGATAATCCTTCTCACCTTTGCCACACACTTTCTCCACTCTACCAAATCCTGAGCATTAGCTGGCTTAGGAATATCTTTGTCTATGAATTCCTTAAGCTCGTTGTCTTCCAACACTGCCTCCATCCTGTCCTTCCAAGCAATATAGTTCGAACTACCCTCAAGGGCATATTTGAGTGTCAATCCATAGAACAAAATCCTGCTAGCTCTGAAGTATGATATTGCAAATTCAATTTCTCCTGCAAAAGACAAACTCATATTCTCCTCTTCTATAGTGGTTTCAGTTCCTCTGGTACAATGTAGAAATTCCTTAATTCAAATTGCAGAATGTAATATGCTAAAACAATTGACTTGAGTCTACTCTACTCATCAGCGGAAACAATAAACGATCGATGAAATCATGAAGCATATAAGATAAAGAATTCAATCACACATAACATAATGATTTTTGGGGGAAAGCCACAGTTAAAAACCCTTGCTATCAATATATTGCATTAATAAGAAAATACGAGAAGATTACAATGTTTTTCTCAAGCCCGAGAAAATTGTGCACCATCTTTATCTATCTCACAGCTTCCCACACAAGCTCAAGCCAATACTTAGCTGATTTTGTTGCCTGCCAATCTCTTAGTTCCTTGCGTTTTTTCCTTGAGAATTAGCCCATATTTAATTTGAAGTTCCACAATTATGAATTGTGCAATCCTCATAACCCTTCCTCTTATTTCATGCACCACCTGTACAATTCAGATGATTATACAACTAATAGTACATTGTCCCTGAACTCCAATATCAATTAGGTATTTCTAGATCTAACATGCATGGGTTAATTATTAGTGAATCTTCAGTTTACTGATCACTCCTGGTTACACCCCATTATCGCAGGTTGCACCCCACTACCACAGGTTAGACCCCACTACAGTGAGTTACACCCCACTATAGTAAGTTACACCTCACTATAATAGGTTACACCCACTACAGTAAGTTACACCCCACTACTGTTAGTTACACCTCACTACTGTATCTCCCACTAATTCCTCCATCAGTTGGAACTAGTTTAACTGACTTTAACCCAGTTGGACTAAATTAAATAACTACAACTCAAAATAAACTCAACTAGTGTTCCTAATTGTAGGAGACACTCTAAATGACTCTAACTAGACCCTCAACTCGAATTAACTAAGCTAACCAAGTTAAATTGACTTAGTTAACTATTACAAGTTGTCATGAGATGTGGAATTACAATTTAATTCCCAATTTAATTCAAGAAAAAATTAAATTAGGATTTTCTTGTTGCATTTTCAACAAATTGTACTAGATCCTCGTGATTGTCCTTGCGGTTGTCCCTACGACTGCCCCTGATGCTAATGGAGCTTTTTTTGGCTCACTTTGATCACCTATTAGCATCTCTTAATATCTCTTGAAGGCTTTGTCCTACATGAACTTCACGTCTTGTCTCATGATAATCTTCCTGTTGCTATGAATATAGATCATTTATGCATTTAAGGTTTCGTTATACTTGACGAAGAACCCCTTCTCTGTAGTCTAATCTAACTTAGCACGTTTCTCATCTGGTATATGGCAGTAAATTATACTACTAAAGATCCTTAAGTGACTGACATCTGGCTTCTTCCCTTAGAAGTGATCTAGGAGGATCTTGTCAGTCCAACATGAGCAAAGTCTTTAGTGGTTCAAAGTCAAAATGGTCTTCAAATGATCACAATTGATGAGATCTTGAACTCTATCAACTTCGCCAGTTTTGTCGTCAGCATTCAGTGTCCGATGTCTTGAGCTTTGACAATGATGTTTAAGGTTCAGGTTGTCTAGTGTTGATTTTCAGTTCCGCCGATGATGTCAATGGTTGATATGGTTTTCATGGTGTTCAAAGAATATGGTTTTGTACTTGGTTGTCAACATGTGGGTGTCGTCAGTTCCGTCAGGGTTTGGTTGTCAAAGAGGAAACATGTATCATGATGTGGGGTTTATATGACATAGTGACATTTTGTTGTACATCGGTTTTAGAATTAAAATCAAGGTGATGTGGGACTAACTCTAAATCATTGCTAAAACCTATGATACAAACCTAATGAAAAACCTAACATATTAACCTAGACCCTAAAAATCAAATGCATTAACCTATACCTAAAACCATGCATTAAAATGCATTTTACAAAGTTTAAAAACCCATTCAGGCCATGTTTACATTACAAACCTATGTAATAAACATTACAAAACAATTAACCATAGGTTTCTAACCGCATCAGAACCGCACAGAGTAAACTTCGACATGTGAGCGAACAGGGATTAGCTGTCAGGGTTAACATCGAAGCCTAACCGCGTGAGGAATGGTATCTAACTGTGGTCATGTGAACGTAGTGTAGCAGACCATGCATCGGGGGTTGTCTCCACCGTTTGGTGGATAGTCATGGTCAGGCGGGGTAGCAGTTGTATGTGAGCGCTGGATTAACCGCCAACCGTAACTGTCATGGCAAATAGTCAACGGAATGGCTAGAGCCATAAACACGGGTTATCTAACCTATTCACATGCACTGTCAGCCCCCTTCGCCCGGTTGGCTAACTGCTAACAGTTTCAGGCTAGACTAAGGTCGAAAGTGTGTTTTTATTTGTATTTTGGATATTTTAACTACACCTAAGTGCTAAATGTCACTATGTGACATTAATTCATTGACTAAAACCCTAAACTAACCCTAAAAGTCAGCTTGTTCATTCCTAAACTCATAATAAGGAGTTCGAATGCATCTGGAGAGTTATAAAGATATTTTGGCTCGTTGAAGAGTGATGAGAGTGGTTTTAGAGTTTGTACGCAGATTCTGGATGACATAGGCTGTTTTGTTTTCAGTGTAAAAGGAACATCGGGAGTCAGAATTAGGAACCGTGATAGGCGTTGGAAATCTAATTCAGATATCTTTCTTGTGACAGTGACCATAAGTTCCTGCGTGCAATATCAGTTTGGTTAATTTTTTTGTGTAATCAACCTCCTCGTATTCAATCCTAATAAAGTGAACGCCCATCTTGAAAGCGAACCCGGAGAAATAGTCCATCAGGAACGAACTCCGTAATAAATATTGTTGTCTGGTATCGTTGTGTGTTTGATGCTTATTACTTATGTTTACATGTTTCTTATGTTTCAATTATGTCGTAAATTCATTCCTTTTCAATCAGCTCTCATGGTTAAAGCACCTTAAGTTAAAATTCAGTTCACTGATGGCATTAATCAATTCTACTTCAATCTAATGTATGATCATTTCAGATCATATAATTTGGTATCAGAGCAGGTTGCGTTTGTAGAATTTTCCCAAGTGAATGTTAACCAAGTCTAAGTTGCAACGCCAGAGATTGGAAAGCGAAGAGTCGCTCATAAGTCTATCATGACAAGATCTAATGCAAGTGAAACTCCTGAAACTAAGATGAGTGAGGAACAGTTTCAACAAGCATTTTTGTGTATGCAACAGACATTGGGAGAACTCAACGAAGATAAGAAGGCAAGTGATGCAACTTCTTCTTCAAATACATCAAAGAAGGACAAGGGTAAAGACAAGATTCATAAACCTCCTTCTCCTCCATCATCTCCATCATCATCATCATCATCTTCTTCTTCTTCCAATTCAGATTCTGAAACAGAAAAGAAACCTAAGAAAACATCTCTTCTAAAACTTGATGTAAAATTTGAGTTACCTATTTATGATGGCGAAATGAATCCTGAAAAGTTAGATAACTGGATTAAGTAGTTAGAATTGTATTGTTGTATTCAAAACATTTCTGACAATAAAATAAAAATTCAGTTAACTACACTTAGAATGGGGGAAACAACTTTAATCTGGTGGGAAAGTAGAACTCAAATAGATGTAAAGCAGAAAGGTAAAGTCATCTCTTCATGGTCTGAGTTTTTAAAATCTCTTAGGAAACAATTCTATCCTTTAGGATACATTCAACAAGCTGTTATTGATTGGCAGCACTTGAGGCAAGGTAAAGGGCAGAGTGTTCAGGAGTTTACTCGGGAGTTCAGAAAGAAAGCATTGGTGCTTGGTATTTCATTGGATACATGTGAAACTTTATTAAAATACATCGGTAGCTTACATTCATATTTGCAGCAAACATTATTCATGTTTAATCATGATGACTTTGATGAAGTGTGTGTTCAAGCCATACATATTGAATCAAGTGGCAGACCATTCAAGTTTTCACCACAATCATCCAAAGAGTTGGAAATCAAGGATTCCAATGACAGCAAGAGGAAGAACAATTCGAAGGGAAAGAAGTCAGCGAAAGATCAGAATGAAAGACCTACTTGTTCCCATTGCCAGAGAGTCGGTCATGGTGAATCTAGGTGTTGGAAACTTCATCCAAAACTTAAGCCAAAGAAGTTCCTTAAAGATAAGGATGAAAAGAAAGCAAATGCAATGATCCAACAAGATCTAGGCTCTGATTTAGGTGATGAAAGGAGGATAACTGCCATAGTTTCGACAGGTAAAACTTATGACACTGGTTCAAGTTCTAATACTACTGCATCTTCATCAAACATAAATCCTTCAAATGAGGATAAAAGAGTTGAACTATTTCACATAAGGATAACTTATAAGCACACAAAGATAGATATAATGTTTGATAGTAGATCACAAGCAAATTTAATATCTGAATATTTAGTTAAGAACTTGGGTTTGGAGACACAGAATCATCCAAGACCATACCCATTATGTTGGTTAAATAAATCAACTCAGATAAAAGTCACAAAGCAATGTCGGTTAAAATTTGCCATTACAACTAATTACATTGATGAAGTGGAATTAGATGTGGTTCTAGTAGACATATGTGGAGTTGTCTTAGGAAGTCCTTATCTTTATGATCGTGATGCAATGTTTTTTAGAAGAGAGCATTAATATCACCTTAAGAAATATGGGGTTGAGTTTATTGTCAGGGCACATAAAAGTAAAACTCACTTGAATTTAGTTGTTTCTAATTAGATGAAGTGATTTTAAGTTCAAATAAGATATTTGTACTCATGTGTGTAAAGGAACAACGTAAGAATCGACATGATGTTTGTTCAGGTTGCGAGTCTCAATTTAAATATAGTTTGATCAAGAAGGTAGAAACTTTTCCAGTTCTATTTAAAGAATCCAAACATCTTACTCATAAGTAGGGAATACAACATGAGTTACAGTTGATGTCCAAAGCTCCTCTTCCTAATGTCAGAATGTATCATTTCAGTCCAAGTTTGGGAGTCATAAGTTACAGGGATGCAGGTCAGTATTGGGGAAAGTCAGTGTTACATTTCTCTTGTATTGTATCACCATTTCATGTTTCAAACAGTTTTGAAGCCTCTTTTCAAGTGGAGAGGAAGCCCATTTGTTTTCATATCAAAGCCTTTTCTATAGCAGTGTCAAAGTATCTAGTACATCTAAGGGAAACTTATGCATTAAGAGAAAGTGTTAATCAATGAAGGCATCATTTAATGAATGAGGAAACAATGATTCAAACAAATCAACATCCACTTCAATACTTTCAAAGTCAAACTAAGTTGTAGCAGTCTTCACATTACAATTTGATGGGTTTATTACAACAAGTTCACTTAGTAATCAAGAATCAGGAAAGTATATCAAGTCAAGTAGTTGGTATGATGTCAAGAATGTCTTTGAATCTTTCTGTTATTTCACAAAATAGATTGTCAGTACATATCAATAGTATTGAGCAATATCCTGTAGAGACTATTTTCAAAGATGTTTATGAATCACTAATTCATGGTACTTCGTGGAAACAATTCAATTTCCATGTTCATAACAAGTTGTTTAACCATCTTCGCAAGTTGTGCATACTGCAAATGGATGAAACAATTCACAGATTCAAAATGCGCCATGATCAACATCATCAGGATCATCATTTTCAGGTTGTTGATCGAATGTATTGGTACATCATCATGGCAAGGTGGAGAGTGAGGGAGCTCTACCCTCATATGCTATCTATCTAGTCAAACATTTGTGTTCTAAAAGATTTCAAGTGGAGAGGATTGATCCAGGATGATCTTGTTAGTCCATTATGAGTGGAGTCTTCAGTGGTTCAAAGTTGAAATGGTCTTCAAATGATCACAATCGATGAGGTCTTGAACTTTATCAACTTTGCCAGTTTCGTCGTCAGCGTTCAATGTCCAGTGTCTTCACCTTTGACAGTGATGTTTAAGGTTCTGGTTGTCCAGAGTTGATTTTTAGTTCCATTGGTGTTGTCAATGGTTGATATGGTTTTCATCATTTTCAAAGGAAATGGTTTTGTACCTGGTTGTCGACGTGTGGGTGTCGTCAGTTCCATTGTGGTTTGTTTGTCAAAGAGGAAACAAGTATCGTCATGTGGGGTTTATATCACATAGTGACATTTTGTTGTACATGGGTTTTAGAATTAAAATCAAAGTGATGTGAGGCTAACTCTAAATCATTGCTAAAACCTATGCTACAAACCTAATGAAAAACCTAATACATTAACCTAGACCCTAAAAATAAAATGCATTAGCCTATATCTAAAACCATGCATTAAAATGCATTTTCCAAAGTTTAAAAACCCATTCGGGGCATGTTTACATTACAAACCTATGTAATAAACATTACAAAACAATTAACAACAGGTTCCTAACCGCATTGGAACCGCGTGGAGTAAACCTCGATAGGTGAGCGGACAGGGATTAGTCGTTGGGGTTAACATTGGAGCCTGACCGCGCGGGGAATGGTATCTAACCGTGGTCATGTGAACGTAGTGCAACAAACCACACAGTTAGGGGTGGTCTCTTCCGTTTGGTGGACAGTCACGATCAGTCGAGGTAATAGTTGTATGTGAGTGCCAGATTAATCGCCAACCATCACCGTCATGACAAACAGTCAGTAGAACTCCCGGAGCCATAACCGCGGGTTATCTAACTTGTTCACATGCACTGTCAGTGCCCTCCGCCCGGTTAGCTAACTCCTAACAGTTTCGGGCTAAACTAAGGTCGAAAGTGGGTTTTTATTTGTATTTTGGATATTTTAATTACACCTAGGTGTTGAATGTCACTATGTGACATTAATTCACTAACTAAAACCTTAAACTAACCCTAAACGTCAGCTTGTTCATTCCTAAACTCAGACTAAGGAGTTCGAATGCATCTGGAGGGTTATAAAGATAGTTTGGCTCGTTGAAGAGTGATTAGAGTGTTTTTAGAGTTTGTATGCTGATTTTGGAGGACATTGGTTGTTTTGTTTTCAGTGTAACAAGAGCATGGAGAGTCGGAATTGGGAACTGTGGCAGGTGTTGGAAAGCTAATTCAGATAGATTTCTTGTGACAGTGACTAGAACTGCCTACATGCATAATCAGTCTGGTTAGTTTTTTTGTGTAATAAACCTCCTCGGATTCAATCCTAATAAAGCGGATGCCCATCTTGAAAGCGGAACTAGAGACGTAGTCCATCAGGGATGAACTCCATAATCAATATTGCAGTCTGGTATTGCTATGTTTTTGCTGCTTATTACTTATGTTTACATGTTTCTTATGTTTCAATTCTCATGGTTAATGCACCTTAAGTTAACCTTCAATTCATTGATGGCATTAATCAATTCTACTTCAGTTTAATGTATGATCATTCCAGATCAAGAAGACTTCTTCTGGTGTTATCTTTCCCAATGCCCCGTGAGGAACCCTGTTCTGTATATACACCATTGTGTTACATGCCTCCGCCCAAAGAAAATTGGGCATGTCCTGGTCATACAACATAGCTTTTTTTGTTCCGAATACAGACTTATTTTTTTGCCTCCACTATTCCATTATGTTGTTTTCCACTCCCTCCTAATGCATTCTTTCACATAGAATCCTGTGAAGTCATTGTATGTGCATTCTCCTCTGTTATTCATGTGAAGTACCTTGATATTCTTCCCTTTTGCATTATATACTAGAGCCTTGAACTCATATAAGTGACTGAAGACCTCATCCTTAAACTTCAAGAAATAGATCTAAGTTTTCCTGTAATAGTCATCAATGAAGGTGACGAAGTACTCGTACCCTCTAATAGATCTAGTGGACACAGAGCCACAAATATCTGAGTCTAAGTTGCAACACACCATCTGATCTATTGCTACTTCTTGGGTATATTTCCTTAGCATATTTCCCAAGTACACACCCCCTGCACACATCATCGTGTTCCGTGTTTAATCCTGGAATGCCTGTCACTATCTCACCGAGCATTCTAAGTGCTCCATGGTGTAAATGTCCCATTCTCCTATTCCATAATTCATTCAGGTCTCTCCCACTTCTATTGTTATCATTTCTTCTGCTACTAACTAGTGCCTTGGGAGAATCAAGCTGCAACTTGTACAACTTGTTGCTACGAACTCCAAACCTGCTTCACCTTATTCTAATTTCGGTGTTTAATGAATGCCTTCTTCCCTACAAAGCAGATATCATATACCTTATCCTATAGTTGTGACACTTAAATTAGGTTCATACCTAAGTTGGGCAAATGCAACAAATCTGTAACATTGGTGCTTGCTCCTATTAATTTTTCTTATGGTTATATTGTTCTTTGCTTTGATAATTGCATTTCTTCATTTACACATTAAATTCACCCCATAAAATCATAACATTATTCATATTTACGTCATTATTTAGCAACATAAGCAACTATGTAGAAAGAATAATATCATCATCATCAATGTAATGGAACATAAAGGAACAATAGGAGAAAATCATTCACACATAGAGACACCATGATTGGTTGGAGACCAGGGAAAAACCCACTATGGGGAAAACCCTTTCAAATTCTCCTTCTTATTAGATTGTCATTGAATGATTCAACAAAAGCGAGTACAATGATCCAGGTCTTAAACCATATACCTAATCAGCAAAATCAACTAAACAACATCCATGGGATGAACCCAACCATGTCCATATTCAAAACCCTGATTCATAAGCATGTAGTGAACTGTCACTATCTGTGGTCAATTGCCAAACACTGTGATCAACAAGAGAAAACTTCGGACAATTGAAATTTCAAATTTTAGGTCCCAGTCGCATGGAGGAGGAGTCATGCATATGACTGAGATGTTTCAGTCGCTCCCTTCAGCCTGATCACCAACGATTGCAGCCGAAAGTATCCTTTGTCAGGCCAGCAACTATAATCCAGAACCCTTGTCTTCAGTCGCGTGGAGGATGAGTTGTACATGCGACTGAAAGGCTTCAGTCGCACGAATGAGCTTACTAGTGAGAAAATGTAGTCGGTATCTCTCTATCCCATGCCTGCGATTGAGGCTCAAAAACCCTAAAACAATGATGTGAGCTTCGAACCCTGCAATTTCACGTTCATGCGAACCCATTCCTCCACAAATATACCTTAGACTTGTGTGAGCCAAAAACAAGAAAGGTAATAGAATGATGTCTCATGATGATGTCCAAATTAGGTTGAGGTCACCTGTATTTATATCCTTCCAAGGGTGTCTAATTTGGTTTAGGGCCAACTTGATCAAATATACACATGTGGGATTATAATTCAAAAATACACTTTCCCTTGTCCAAATTTGATCATCTTTAGGTCGATTTTGGTCCTCTCGAAAAGAGGAATTCAATGCAAACATCATATCCATCAATTGAGCTATACAAAGTGGAAATTTTTATAATTTAACACTCCCTCTAGACTAGGGATAATTCCACCTGCATCATGTCATTTGTATCTTGCCTTCAAATCATATCCAATCTCAAGTATCTCATCACCTCGTATTGTCACTGTTTATCTAAATTCATCTCTTACTTATTCCTATTGATTTATTGATTATCCTTGCTCATATTTTCAACATTCTCGTACCTAAAGGAAGAAGAATTTGACATCAGAGGGGAGCCAAAGCTACCACCCTCTTTTCATTGGGGAACCACTGCTACCACCCGAAATCACTGCCTAAGGGGATCCCAGTGCTACCACCAGGGAAACATTAGCGGGGAGCCAAATCTACGACCCACATCAACATTAGAGAGAACATCTCAAATCACATTAGGCAGCACATCTCAAACCATAATCTCATGGGGGAGCTAAACATATACAACCCCATATAGAGAAATAGGTGATATATGGGAGCACATCTCAACCCAATGTATTGCTTGCCAATCTTCCCAGTAATGACCCTCAAGAGTCATGTGGTAGAAAAATGCATCATAATCCGAGCTTGGGATAGATACCCAACTTACCAAAAGGTAAGGATCACATGCCCCAAACCTCCTCAACCCCTTGGCCAAACGGGGAGGGACAATCCCAACAAGATTGTCTTGTGGGTATGATGCCAATTGGGGTATAATTTGGAAAGGCAAGATAGGGGAGCAACATCTCCAACCCTATGGGTAATAGAATAGGGGTGATATATTATCGAGAGATCCTTCAACCATAAGAGCCCTCCATCTCAATTCCACACCTTGGGAGCTCAAACAGGGGGGGAAGAGTTGGCTTAGTGTCCTCGATCAAGAATGCTCTCTGTAAATCAACAAAATATCATCGTGCCTATATCTGGTAACGTCATGTCTTAATAGCATTTACCTACTATTCATACAAGATATCAAATCAAATATATATAAGAACAAAAATATGCATATCACAAAAATGATACCATAGTCATCCTCCCTCTCACGGAGGTGCTAACCACAAGCCTGTAGGAATTTACAGGGTAAGTTCCTCAGATAGAACACCAAAGGACACCGCTCGAAAATAGATCACAGATCAATGCACCAGTATTCTTGACATGGTTAAAACCCTCAAAGAGGGAAACAGTCCATGGCCTGAACCAACGCGTCCACTTTAGGAAATTTATTAATAAAAGAAAGAAAATTTACATAAGCTTCTCTCATGAACAGTCACACTACAAATGACCCTCCATGCTCTTTAAATAGAGATCATGGACCAATCGGGTGTTAAGCCATGGATCAAGTGTCAGTAATACCAAGGAGAGAATGAACCGTCGGATCACTTAATGTCTAGAACATATCGTGATCATCGAATTGTAAGTTACAAAAGTACATAGTAAAGAAACACACTTTACCTAACTCTACACTAGACCAAGTTATACTTAACTATTTCCTATGTGTTGGAATATCCTAACATCCCCCCTTAAGAACAACTTGGGATAGGATTGAAGAATGTACAAATATGACACAATAGGAGAAGGAAGGAGGCATTAGAGCCTATCCCCCCTTAGTGACAACTTCCTGAACTTCAACCATAAATCGAAGTTTAGTAAACTTCGCCTCTGTGAGAGCCTTTGTAAAGATGTCTACAACTTGATCATCGGTTGAACAATATTGCACTTCAAGAACATGGTCATGAATGAGCTTTCTGATGAAGTTCATGTGTAGTTCAATGTGTTTGTTGCGCTGATGTTGAACTAGACCTTTGCATAGTTGAATGGCACTTTGATTATCACACCAAAGTGTAGTTAGATGTTGCTGCTAAAATCCAAACTCTAATAGGATCTGACGAAACCACAGGGCTTCCTTACTAGCTTCTACAGCGCCACAATACTCTGCTTCTACTGAAGAAAGAGAAATGACACTTTGTTTCTTGCAAGCCAATGTAATAGGTCCAGAACCAAGAGTGAAGACATAACCTGGAGTAGACATGCGATCATCGGGGTCACCAACCCAATCGGAATCAGTGAAACCAACCAATAGAGGAGATTCTTCTACACTGTAATGAATCCCAAACTAAACTGTACCTCAAACATAATGAAGTATTCTTTTAGCTGCTTTCTAATGAATTTCATGTGGGTTTTGCATAAACCGAGCAATAAGGCCAACAATAAAGGAAAGGTCAGGACGGGTATGGGTGAGATACAAAAGTTTTCCTACAAGCTGACGGTATAAAGTAGCATCAACTTCAGGGGAAGTACAAGTGACTGAAAGTTTGACTCCAGACTGAAAGGGAGAAGGGGTTGGCTTACAGTCTTCCATGTGAAAGTGGCTCAGAAGATCACATGCATACTTGGACTGGGAAATTGAAATACCTTCCTTGGATTGCAAGGCTTGAAGACCAAGAAAATAATGCAAGTGTCCTAAGTCTGTCATTTCAAACTGCTTTTTAAGGCTGGACTTCACATGGTTTATAAGGTTGGGATCACTACTAGTAAGGATAAGATCATCAACATAAAGAACAAGAATGATAAGAGACTTACCCACTTTCTTGGTGTAGATAGTATTGTCAGAATGACACCTAGAAAAGCCAGTATCTAAAAGAAAGCTATCCATTTTAGCATACCAAGCTTGAGGTGTTTGCTTGAGACCATAAAGGGATTTCTTAAGCCGACATATAAGGCTGGAGTTTGTTTGTATAAAGCCAAGAGGTTGTTCCATATAGATTTATTCATGCAAGTCCCCATGCAAGAAGGTAGATTTAACATCCATCTGATGGACTTTCCATTTGAAATAGGCAGCAAGGGAAAGAACAAGGCAAATAGAGTTCATTTTTGCAATAGGGGAGAAGGTTTCAGTATAGTCAATGCCTTCAACTTGTGAAAAACCATTAGCAACAAGATGAGCTTTATGTTTATCAACTTTTCCATCTGGTCCAAACTTGGTTCTGTAAACCCATTTGCATCTAACAATTCTTCTTCCCTTTGGAAGAGGAACAATATCCCATGTATCATTTGCCAATGATGAATGATATTATTCATTCATAGCTGCGTCCCAATCTGGATGACCTGAAGCTTCTGCAAAGGTGTCAAGATCATGATTCGCTGAAGCTTGAGCTAGTAAAGAAGAGGCTCTATTGAACTGAGAATGAGTACGTCGTTGATCTGCAGGATCACCTGCAAGAGCACTTGCTGCATCCCGAGTAGCACATACCCATTTAGGAAGCTGAGGAGATGAAGGAGGATCACGAGAAGGTGGGAGATGATTGTCATCCTCGCTATCATCATCTGAAGAAGAAATGTTTTTAGAAGTAGAAGGGATAGAGAGAGGTGGCACATCCGCCGAACTAGGCTCATAGGCTGATATATTTTCAGCAAACTTTACATCTCTTCTAATGATAACATTTTTGGACTTAAGTGGAATAAGTCTATATCCTTTAACATCTTCAGAATATCCAACATAAATACATTTTTCACTCTTAGCTTCTAAAGCTTTATGTTTCTCATCTAGAATATGGGCCCATGCTTCACTTCCAAAAACATGAAAGTGACTTACATCTGGTTTAATTGAGCTCCATGCTTCTTTTGGAGTGATATTATTTAAAACCTTAGTAGGAGTGCGATTTACAATGTAATTTGCACAGTTAATTGCTTCTGCCTAAAAATTAAGACTAAGTCCTTTAGATTGAATCATACAATTAGTCATTTTCTTTAAGGTGCGGTTCTTCCTTTCAGCTACACCATTTTGTTGTGGAGTATATGGAACAATATGTTGCATTTGAATTCCATGCTTAGTGCAAAAGTTGATGAATTTGTTGTTAACATATTCTCTGCCATTATCAGATCTTAGCTTAAGAATTTGATGTCCAGATTGTTTTTCAACAATGGCCTTAAAAGCCAAGAACATGTTAAATACTTCACTCTTGAGTTTTAAGAAGTATACCCAAGTGTGTCTGGAGAAATCATCAATGAAAGTTAAGAAATACTTGTAGTCGGAGAATGAAACAACTGGAAGTGGACCACATAGATCACTATGCACAAGCTGTAAAGGGGCTGAGGCATGCCAAGAGGCATGTTTTCAAAACTATCTCGATGATGTTTTCTGAGTACACATATGGAACAAACACCATCTCTGTAAGATACCATAGGAAGACTTGTCACAATATTTTCTTTATGTAGATTTTGAAAGGAGCCATAGTTTAAGTGACCAAATAGCTCATGTCAAAATTTGCTCACTTCATGATTATGAGAAACAAATGCCGAGGGAAGAGTTGATGACCCAAAGTTGTTAAACTTATACAACCTTGTAGAATCATCATCAATGTCAGTAGCTAAAATCTGTTTAGGATCTCTTAGGTCCTTAATTACAACATCGTGAGGTGAAAATTCAACGGTTTTACCTTCACCTGAATGAGTTATCTAATATACAGATAGAAGGTCGCAAGATAAGGTTGGAACACATAATACATCATTAAATTGACCATTGTCTAGATGAACAGTTCCTGTCCCTGCAACACTAAGAGATCTATCATCACCAACATATATATTTCTGGTGTTACAATCATTTAAAGAAGAAAACATGGCTTGTTTTTTGCCATGTGATAAGAAGCCCTAGGATCAATGAGCCACTCATGAGAATGAGAGGAAGAAGATACATTTCGTGCATAACCAGACCAAGATGCTTGACAACCACTTGCAAAAAGTGATATTCTTGAAGATGAAGTTGAAGTTGAAGAGTGTTCCAAATGGATGTTATGCTTCTTCATTGCTGCTTCCAAGGCTTCCATCTTCTTAAAGCATTTGGATTCTAAGTGGCCATCTAGATTACAAAAGTTGCAATGTCTATCAGTCTTCTTCCCTTTGTTTTTATTTGCCTTATAATTTTGTTGAATTGATTTTTCATTTTGAGACTGAAATTGCTTAGGACCCTTGTTTGGTCTAGTACCATTCTTTTTAGGATAATGATTCTTAGTATTCTTTGAATTTGGTTGTTGCTGGGCGGCTAAGGCTTTCTTAGAAGAGTTTCCAAGATTAAGAAGACCAAGATGTAAGAGTTTTTCTTATTCTATTATTAAAGAATCACAAAAGACATCAAAAGCGGGGGACTTGTAGTCTTTTCCTTGAGAAATAAAAGGCTTCTCTAGTAAAATGGAAGGTGGAAACAAACACAGAGTAGGCTGGTCCCAACTTAGTAAGAATGGAATAGATAAGGCTACCATCTTCTTTTTTAACCTTAACACCTTCCAAGAGAAGTCTAATGGTCTTGAACTTGGACAAAAAATCTTCGATGGAAGAAAAATTATTTGGGTCCAACGTAAGCAACTCATTTTCGAGTTGATGGGCTCTTATTTCATTTTTAATTTCAAAAACTTTAGTGAGTTATTTCATTGCTTCATTGGGGGTATCAAGTTTTGCAATATGGAATCTAAGGTATGTAGAAATAGACATCCCTATCAACCCACGTGCTTGATCTTGCCTATTTTCCCATTTGGCTGCCTTATCTTCATCTTTAGGTTTAGTTTCTTGGCATGAGGTTATTCTGTAAAGACATTTACTTCTAAGTAAATCCACAATGTAGGACCACCATTGAAAGTAGTTGGTGCTGTGAAGAATAACTTGGCATGAACTTTCCATTTTAATAGAAACTAAAGCTTTAGATGCTAAAACTAAGTGTTCTAATGGAAAGATCTTGAAAAATTAGGCCGATTAAAAAAAAAGGCTTTGAAAATGGCTTCGAGATGAAGAAGTTATGGCTTTTTGAAGAAAATTTGTTGAAGATTCCAACGAAGTGCGTGAATGTGCAGAGTGAATGATAATGTTATATTTAAAAAAAAATCTCCTCATTTCCAAACTTAATCTAATTAGCTCATTTTAAAAAATATTTTATGTGACCCACTTTTATAAATAAGTGAAAGTCACTTTTACAATGGTACTTTATGAGCTACTCAGCAAATTATAACTTAAATAAAAGATAAAGAGACTTTAGAATTATAAGTGACTCACTTTTTATAATGGGTAAGAACACTTTTACATAAAGTAACATTAAAACATAAGTTACATGTGTTTTTTGAAAAAGTAACTCAACAAAAAGAAAGACTTGAACCCAAGACCTCTACTCTCATAAAGTAACTTTGGACCAAGTGAACTAGTTTAAAAGGTTAATAATTTTTGGAAAGTAACTTTGCACCAAGTGAGCTAGTTTAAAAGGTTAATAATTTTTGGAAAAGAGGAAATGGTTTTTTTGTTTTCTTTTAGTCACTGAAGCTTTGAGGTGTGTGCTTACTTGAAAAAGCCATTTTTTCCTACAAAACAAAAAACCACAAAACCCAACACAGACATGCAAAAAAAAACCAAACCTTATGGCTTGAAGTTAGCTTTCTCCAGAAACTAAATATTTTCCTCAATGTTTTTGATTTTCCGAGATCACACTAAGGTGCGGCGGAATATCCTAACAAAGCCTAAGCTTGTCTTGTATAACAACATTGTACCAATATATGAAGGCATCTTAGTCCCAACTATATACGAGATTCTTTGCCAATCAATTCCCACTCTTTGTCATCACAATGTATCCATGTCATATCCATAATCTACTCAAACATCTCTCCAAAAAGCTTTCTTCATCCTCACAACTTGCCATGTTAACAACATCGTACTCAACCTCTATCGTGCTTAAAGCTACATATTTCTCATTCAAAACATCATGGCATATCTCGTACTAAGGCAACACCTATATGCACTCATCAATAATGATCCCAAACAACATCAATTAATTCATACAATCATATATCGTAGATAATATTGGATTAAAAATTGATTGTCCCATGCAAATATCTCGAAGGGTGCTTGGCAACAACTCAATGTGTATGAAGCGGCTCAATCGTGAATTTGCTCAGGTTCTATGCACAACATATGTATACGAATGGGTGTTCAGACAAACCATAAATGCTTCAATCAACTATCAGTTTCCAAGTCAAGTTCAATAATATCTCTTCACAACTTCTTGAAATTTAATAGGAGTGTCCAAGAATTTTCATTTCCATTTTCCAAAAACTCGTTAATAGCTTCACGACATATATTTTCTTTTCCAAACTTCAGAAATTGATTCATCATGCCATGATTCGTTATTTCGAGCTTCAAAAACCAAATCCATCTTACTTTGATCATCAAAGGCTCATTACTGGCTTCACCAAATGACTGTCAATGCAAACATATCAGGCTCAGGGAGCTTACTTCATACAATGCTTTCTACAAACATAAAACTTTACCAAACCAATATGCTCGGCCTTACATAAATCAATATTATGTAATCAAATCAACTAAGTCAACTTATCAAAGTTTAGAATCCATATCAAAACTAATATGAAAATCATCACTATCACAATATCAAATTCTTTAGACCAGGTGACAGGTAGATCTCTCATCCAAGTATTGAGTTATGACTTCATCTATTGTTATGCCACCAAATTGTTGTTTATCAAGTGATATCAAACCAAACTTCAACAAGTCATTCTCATGATCATAATATAAAACATTTTTGTCACTAGATTAAAATGCATACACCAAAGATAAGTCATGCAGGTTCCATCCATTTATTGTGAGATTACTTCATACTGAATTACAATTGTTTACTTCAACCAATGTGTCAAAGTTATTGATGTCAACAAATAATATCTATTGAGTACCTATACAAGTCACTGAAAGTCACTATGCCCATATAGCACTATAATCAAGGAAAATAATCATTCGTCAAATCAAATTATTAGTCATAAGGTCAAAATCCAAATTTTCTTGAGAGATCTATAGCCCAAAACATATCTCAACATCAAGTCAAAGTTCTAAATCATTTCAAGCATCATGTCAAAACTCCAAACACTGCTTATCTATATCAATCAACCAAATCTATTCAAACCCTTGCAATTGTTATTAAATATTGTCATACACAAGGCTCAATGGTTACATCATAATCACATATTGATATACATATGCCGGTAACTTTCAAACACAAGTTTGGGCAACAAATTCACATTATAGTAAGTCAAAACATTCAAAATTCCCTGCTCATAAAATCTTATGTTTTCTACTCCATGTCTTTACGATTGTCATCCTTCAAGTGAACTTCTGATTTCATGCACAAGGCTTCACTTTTGTTTCATATAGGCATAAACACACCCATAGACCTTCTTCCATGCAGTTGAGGCTTAGAGTTAGGAAAACTCTTTCTTCTTAGACCAAAACTTTACTGTAGACCAACATTATCAAATATTCGCTGACAAAGGTGGGGCTACAGTCATTCTTAACAAGGAAGACTACCGCAATAAAATGTTGGAGCATCTTCATAATAGTGGGAGCTATAGGAAGCTTCCCAAAAATCTGTTGAAGAAGATCTCCAGGAATGTGGCCCTTGCCATCAAGTCCAGTAGCTCGGCGGGTCCCCTGCAATGTAAACTCATTGAGAATAGTCCTATCACTCCTTGAATCTATGGTCTCCCTAAAATTCATAAGGAAGGAGCTCCCCTTAGACCCATTGTCAACACCATTGGGGATCCTACCTATCTTCTGGCGAAGTTCCTTGCCTTGAAGATTAAACCCTTAGTTGGTTGTACAGGGTCCTTCGTTAAAGACTCCGCTTCATTTATCGAGGAGCTCAAGGACATTAAATTGGACTCTGATGACATTCTAGTCAGTTTTGATGTGGTTTCCCTGTATACTTGCATACCTATAAATGAGGCTATGGAAGTAATCTACCGTCTAACCGATCCTGATACCGCTCGGTTAGTTGAGATCTGCCTCACGTCGACCTTTTTCTGTTTTGAAGGTGAGTTCTTTGAGCAAACCTGTGGGGTTGCCATGGGCTCACCCCTTTCCCCTGTTGTTGCGAATCTTTTTATGGAGGACTTTGAATCCAAGGCTCTTAACTCAGCCCGTCTCCTGCCTAAACTTTGGAAAAGATATGTGGATGACACTAATGTCATCTGGTCTCATGGCCAAGAGGAGTTAGACCTCTTCTTCGAACATCTCAATAATCAATCCTCTGCCATTAAGTTCACCAAGGAGCAGGAAGTCAATGGCTACCTCCCTTTCCTAGATATTCTTATCTCTAAGAATAGTGATGGTTCCCTCTCCCACCGGGTGTTTCGTAAGAAAACTCATACGGAGCAATATCTTCATGCTAGTTCCCACCATTTCCCTGCTCAGAAGTTGGGGGTTCTCAACACCCTTGCCACTCGTGCCTTAAGAATCTCTGATGATAAGAGCTTCGAGGAGGAGAAATCCCATCTCCTTAATGTCTTTGTTGAGAACGGTTATAGTAGGCGCTTGGGACATAAGGCTTTCCTCTTAGCAGCTAAGAATTCGATAGCTAAAAGAGATAAGAAGGAGAGGATTCCCAGGGTCCATCTTCCATATGTTCAGGGAACCACGGACATAATTGCGAGGATTCTTAAGAAGCATAATGTCCCCTCGACCTTTAGACCTCTCAATACCATTCGTAAGTCCCTCAGATCGGTGAAGGATCCTATCGACCCCAAGGACATGAAAGGGGTTTATATTATTCCTTGTTCCTATGGGACCCCTTATATTGGTGAGACTGGTCGCTCCATTAATCATAGGATTAGTGAGCACGCAATTGACCTTAAGCATAGGAGAGCCAAGTCTTCCGCTTTAGCAGAGCATGTCGAGAAAACCAATTATCATGTCTGCATTGAGGAGGCTAGTGTTATTGCCCAGAGTGTCCCATTTCCATCATCGAAAATTTAGGGAAGCGCTCGAGATTGAAAAAGGCCGAACAATCTCAATAGGGAGGATGGCTGGAAGGTCAGTAGTTGCTGGGTTCCAGCCCTCTCCTCCTAGTCGTGGTCTTCCTGCCTTCCCTCCCCTTTGTTTTCTCTCTTTGTCTTTTTATTTTTCCCTTGATTTCCTGTTTTTTGGGGTCTTTGTTCCTTGAGGTTTTTCTAGTTTAAGGTTTTGTTGTAGCACTTATTCTTGCTTTTAACTTCAAATAATTATTCTTTGTTTATTTTTGTCTATTAAGAAATTGTCTTCTTAACCCTTGTATGACTCTATTATTTATTTAGTTAACTAACTTTTAAATAACTAATGAATTGGATTCCTTCTATTTTATTTTTAATCATATATAGAACTATAAATGAATTGTCACTCATTTTTAATTAAAAATTAAAAATTATATAACTTGCTTTTTATATATTACCCTAGCATTTATTACTTTTAACTAACTTTTCTATTATTGAAATTAGCAACTTGGATAACTTATTTTTATTTTAATTGATTCATTTTATAATTTATTTATTTATTTCTATTATCATAATTATAATTAAACCCTAGCATTTATTACTTTTAACTAACTTTTCTAATATTGAAATTTAACAACTTGGATAACTTACCTTTAATTTAAATTGATTCATTTTATAATTTTATTTATATATTTCTAATATGATAATTATAATTATATTACTCTAGTTACTCTAACTTATTTAAATAACTATTATTTAAAATTTAAATTAATTTAATAGATTATTAATACTATTAGTTTGTGGGATAATCCCTTTGACTTATAAGTGAGTAATATTACATATGGATATTTATGCATATTTATATAATTAATTAAAAAAAAATTATAACTAACTATTAACCCAAACTATTTTAGGTTATAATTTATTTTTAAAAGCATATATTCATAATTTTAATTGGTTAAAAAGTATCCATTTACTCTTATTTTAATAAGAATCTAACTTACCCAGGTTATATTTTTAATTATATAATGGTCATACCAAGTCTAGCCGTTATCTATGTAGCCGTTACTTGGTCTAAGAATTCAGCTGTTGGAGTATCTGCTCTATCTATTTAACATGAAAAACCTGATCTGCTCATTCAACTTGTCCTGACAATGAACCACACTAACTGGTTCGAAACGCGTCGACAAATGAAATATCTTGTGATTTATGCCGAAAAACCTCTCATTAAAATATTTGCCTATTCATGTCCATAAGTCTTACTTCAACAATAAAGAATCTTTTATACATATAATGCAAATGATAATAGGTGTAGGGATCTTATGAAGAGATTATCCCTCTGAATGGGCAACCCCTTCATCATTTATTCACATCATCAATATATATATATACTATCATGCATTAACATAATGGTTAGATCATAAAGTCATACTATATCACATATTTATCGTGGTCATATCATGTCAGCATCAACTACTTCATCACCACACATGAACATGATTACGATAACTGACAGGTGTAACATCATACTTCAAAGTTCATGAGCACAATACTACTTATTTGTCACATAACTCAATTCATCAAGTGAGGGCATTCAATTTTACCATATGCCATAATTACTAAGCACATCAAAACATAACCACGGTCAACAAAGATCTTGAATATCAATCTCATTGCTACACTTCTATCATCTTGGTTACCATGCTTATCACAAAAATTATTAATAGTATCAAGTTACCATCTATTAGAATCAATGTGCCAGCCTTCTTTATGGGATCAGGAAATCCATCATGTCTAAAATGAAATATGCTTACCAAATATCAAGAGCATCAATATATCAAAAATCAATGTCTCTATGTAGCTTTAACATTACTTAATAGATAGAAAGTTACTTGCTTAATACTAAATGCATCATCTCATCATGAATCCAAATCACTTTCATATGTATGCATGATCCATTTGTGAGGGGGAAATTCTCATCAAACCTTAGGGCTTACCTTACCATCAATATTGCAGTTGGAATATAACATTGAAACAATACCATATGTACCTTGTAGTAATCAAATACATGTGCACCTTCTTATTTTTCATAGGCAGTTGTATAATTTTGAAAACTTTTCATCAAGTGCCTCTTTCCCTTTTCCAATGCTAGTTCTTATCTTCCTACACTAGCCATGATCCTCAAGAAGGATCCACTTATCACAACTCATCAAAAGGTTAGAAGCATCTAAATACTCAAATATATATGCAATAAGTACAAGAAATAATCAAAACAATAATCACGTCAATGAGTCTTAAAAAAATAAAGACATAATGAAGCATCATAAATCGAAAAGTACTTATCTTTAATGAGAGGTGATCATCTCTCTCTTAAACCAACCTTCAAGAGCCATCACTGTAACAATGTTTCCTTCAATATTTCAACCAACTTTATCAACAACCAAGCATAATATAACTTATCCCATCTAGGGCTTCATAAAATCTATCACAAGTGCTTGAGCATCTTCACATTGACCATGCTAGGGTTTCTAGATTTCACATCTCAAATTTTTTCCATAAACCAGGGTTTCTATCAAACCATAACCTCATAATATCTATCAAACCCTAATAACCAAAATTTCCTATGGATTCCTTCAAACCCTAGAATTATTTTAGGCCTCCTCCATCCTCTCTTGCATCCTTCAATGGTGTCATCACAGGGGTGATCTCCATGATTTTTCTTTAGCACAACCCTGATACCATGTTAATTTTTCTTAGGGATATATTGTTCTTTGCTTTGATAATTGATTTCTTCATTTACACATTAAAATCACCGCATAACATCATAACATTATTCATATTTACATCATTATTCAACAACATAATCAACTATGTAGAAAGAACAATATCATCATCATCAATGTAGTGGAACATAAAGGAACAATAGGAGAAAATAATTCACACATAGAGACACAAGAATTGGTAAGAGACCAGGGAAAAACCCACTATGGGGAAAACCCTTTCAAATTCTTCTTCTTATTAAATTGTAAATGAATGATTCAACAAAAGAGAGTGCAATGATCCATAAACCTAATAAGCAAAATCAACTAAACAACATCCATGAGATGAACCCAACCATGTTCATACTCAAAACCCTAATTCATAAGAATGTAGTGAAATGTCACTATCTGCGGTCAAGTGTCGAACACTGCAATCAACGAGCAAAAACTTCGGACAACTAAAATTTCAAATTTTAGGTCCCAGATGTTGAAAAGTGTAACTAGGTTCGATCTTCATATTTATATTTGAGTCAAAGAATGAAAAATAAATTATTATAATGACTTATTAAAGCACGGGTTTCATGCTTGGATCATCATTTTATAGGTCAAAGTCCCCATTGTGGACTTCTAGGTTTTATACTAAGTCATTAGAGTCATTTTCCATTTGATGAGACCCTTCTTGGGCTTTTGTATCATGTAAAAATAATTATCATTAAGTCAAAAAATTAATTTGTCACCTCCACACCAAGACAACCCTAGCCTGATGAAGTTTCAACCCACATAAGAGGCTATATATAAAAGAGCAGTTCGATCTATTTGGACATCAATTCAACAAGTTCAAAAAACATCAAGGAAGTGTATAAAAAGTGTGACGTTCAAGGGGAAGAAGGAAGAAGTGCAAGTTAAAGTGGTATGGATTATCTCTCTCTCTCTTTCATGCGAAGTTACTAGGATATTTGCTGGATCGAAGTTCTGCTGCTAGAGGATTGAAATTCTAAAAGTGTTGGGTCGAAGATTTTGCTACTGGAAGGTCAAAATTCCGGATTTGTTGGGTTGAAGTGTTGTTGCTGCAAGGTCGAAGATCTAGATCGAAGCTACTCGAAGGAAGGGTTGACTTGGTGGTTGGAGGAGGTCTGAGTCTAGGTTGAAGAGTCTTAGATTATCTTGTCTTAACTACTGAAAGAATAATTTTGACTAGGTTTCCCCTATATAGGGGTTTTTCCCTGGCAGAGTACCTACATCTTGTGTCTCTTGTTTTTGTGATTTGATTATTATTATTTTATTTTTTTTACATAAATGGTTATGGGATTTCATTAAGTGTTTGGCAAAAAGCCATAATTCTAGTTACAAAAAGTGAAGCTGGTTTCCTGGCATCTCTCCCACAAGCGGGACATAGCACATATGCTTATGAATCCCCTCTTTTTACAATTTATCAAATGAACTCTTGCTACTGATTTCCCGAGCTTATGAATGCATACAAACTGATTCAATAAAAGGCAGAAGAACATAGAAAATTTAGGGAATTGGGTCCCAAGAGATTTCATTATCTCTGAGAATAGTTCTGGAAGCTAGCTAGACTGCCTTATTTGCCTCTATGTCTGCTTCTTTGTTGTTATTTCTCAGGATATGAAAGAATTTCAAGTTTAGGAGCTTTGTCATGCCTTTAATTCTTGTAATTGTCCTTGTAAGTCGAAGATCTACTGGATTTGTGTTGGTCGCCATTGCTTTGATGATGACCTGGGAATCGCCGAAAACAACTGCTTCCATGTGTCCCAGTTCTTTAAGCAGTTTGATCCCTTGAAACAGGGCCATGGCTTCAGCTTGTATGCTTGAGGAGTGGCCCAGTCCCCATGCAAAACTGTGTATATATGCTTCTTTTGGATTTATAATGAGCCCTCCTGCTCCAGCCATTCCTGGATTTCCCTTGGCTGCCCCGTCAAAGAAAAGAGAGGGGAGTGTTTGTTTGGACAGCCAAGATTGAAATTCTTCTTCGTTTTTCCTGATTTGCCAATCTTTGAGACATATAGGTGAGGTTTTCGATTTTTGGAAATTGAGGTTGAGGGCTGCTCCAAACTCAATATCCTGCTGGCTTAGATTTGTGTCATCGCTTTTGTCTCTTAGCCACTCATTTAACTGACCTTTCACTGTATTTGCTACTAGTCTAAAGTTCTGTTCCTTATTTCTGAAAATCCTTTTGTTCCTCTCGAACCAGATTTGCCAGCTGATGAATTTTGGCAGAGCAGTCCATGATGCTTTAACTATCTTGTTTTTTGGACTTGGGCCTGGATACCTAGCCATCCATCCAGCAAACAGGTCCGAGACAAAATGGGGGAAGGTAGGCATAAAATTCGATGGTCCAAGGAGCTTGTGCCAGATTAGACCCGTGTATTTGCACTCCAGCGAGAGATGAAGAGCGGATTCCGGACTTTCCTTGCATAGTGTGCATCTTGATGGCCCTAGAATGCCCCTTTTCTGTAGCCTGTCATCTGTTAGAATTTTTTGATGGCATAACAACCAGCAAAAGTGATCAATTTTTGGAATCGCAGGGAAGTTCCAAATACCAACCCAAGGCGCCGGATTAGGAGGTACGTTGGGTCTCTCCATGTATTTGGCATAGCCTTGAGCCATCATATAGTCGATCTGCTTCGGTCTCCAGCCCCTCGTGTCTTTTCTTCTTACGTGCAACGGAGCCATCCCATGCAACATCTTTAACAACGTAGAATAATCCGATTACGACGCAGGTGGGACTGTGATCTATTTCCAGCTAGACCAATTGTCACCACACCATTTCGATATGTCTCAGAGCGTTTTTATATTTATTTCATCCATCCATGCCTTAAGCTCGATCCTAAGATTCGAGTCCACTAGCGGAGGCCTGTTCATGATGCTATCCTCCCATAACCTGATGTTTTTGCCATTTCCTGGTATCCATTAGGCGTTGTTTCTTATTAGAGGGCCAGTTTTAATAATTAGAGCGTTGAAGGGGGTTCTGTTTTGGTTTTTGGGCTGCTCTGGCACCGAAGTCTCTGTCCTCTGAAATATTTCCTCCACAGCGCCAGTTGAACCCATCCTGGATTTAGAACTATGATTTTCCAAATCAGTTTGGCTCCCATTGCTAGATTTTGTATACTTAGATTTTTGAAGTTTAATCCCCCCTCCTGCAGCGGTCTGGAGACTATTTCCCAATTAACTAGAGAAATTCTCTTCTCATTATGTTTGCCTCCTTTCCTGAGAAATTTCCTGATTAGCTCCTCCATCTTCTTAATGATTCCCACAGGCGCCAAAAGAACAGAGAATTGAAATAGTGGCACGCTGCTAAGCACGGATTTGATGAGCACTGATTTTCTGGAAATGCTGAGTTGGGAGGATCCCCAGGCCTGCATTTTTGTTTTGAATTTTTCTATCTGGGGATGCCAATCCTTACTCAAAGCCCTCTTATGAAAGATGGGTAGCCCAAGGTATTTAAAGGAGGTCCAAGATGCTGAAGCTACAAGCCTAGACATCTGGCTATGGAACTTGCAAAAGTAGCTGAGATATTCCAACAATATATATGACATTTACCCTTGTTTAATTCACTGCCCGATACTTTACAGTAGTCTTCCAACACTTCTTTAAATTTGATTGCGGAGTGTTGAGTTGCAGCCCCCAGCAACAAGGTATCATCTGCAAAGAGGGCTTGGTTGATGCTCTTAACCCCTCTTGCTATGCACAGGCTAGCTATATCTTGGTCTTGTTTCTTCTTGTTTGAATAGAAGCTGAGGACAGAGGCCTGCAGCATAAAGAGGAGGGGTGAGAGGGGGCACCCCTGCCTCATCCCTCCAGAAGCTTTGAAGAAGTCAGCAGCCCTTCCATTCACTAAAGGCACAATCCAGGGTTCCGAAATACAAGCTCTGATCCACTTGATAAAATTTTGACCAAATCCAGGCTTGTGCAAAACAACAAACAAAAATCTATGTCTTACGCGATCAAATGCATTAGCTAGATCTAGTTTAATGACCATACCTTTTTCTTTTCGACGAAGGCTGGAATGAATCGCCTCTTGGACCAGGATGAAATTATCTACTAGTTGTCTGCCATGTATAAATCCACCTTGATTATTCAGGATGATTTTGGGGAGAATTTTCTTCAACCTGTTTGCTATTACCTTGGTAATCACTTTATATCCAATGTTACATAAGGATATAGGGTGGAATCTATTAAATGAGTTTGCACCTTTTTCTTTAGGGATGAGGGCGAGAAAAGCTGAATTTGTGCAGCCTCCAATTTTCTAACACTCTTGGGACTTCTAGATAATTTTAAAGAGCTCCTTTTCAACTATCTGCCAACAGGTCTGAAGAAATCTGGGCGTGAAACCATCCGGTCCCGGGGCTTTGTCGGGTTCCATTGCAAAGAGGGCTTCCCTAACTTCATTTTTGGTGATTTTTCCTTCAAGGGCCTGGTTCATTTTAGATGTGATGAGGTTGGGAACAACATCTAGCAGATTGTCGTTTTGGCTAGTCTCCATGTCCTCACTATACATCTTCTCAAAGTGATCTGAAGCTGCCTTCTTAATGCTGGGAAAGTCCTTTAAGGTGCAGTTTTCTTTTTTGATTTCAGAGATAGAATTACGGCATTTCCTGGCTTGAGCCTGCTTGTGGAAAAATGAATAATTTTGATCGCCAGCTTTGAGCCATAGACTCCTTGACTTGAGCCTCTAGAATTCTTCTTCTGCCAGACAAGCCTTATGGAATTTTTGTCGTAACTGAGATTCCTTTTCCAGCTCTTCTTTGGTGATTTCGATAGCTTCTAGGTGGAGGTGCTGCTTTTCTAGGTTGCTTTGGATTTTTTTTCTATCAACAGCGGGATTGGGCAAGGTCTTAACCCAACCTTTCAGCATAGCTTTTACTCTTCGAAGTTTTTCCTCCCAAACAAAAAAAGGGGAACCCTTGACTGGATCTTTCCAGCAATCTCTGACCTTTTGCATGAAGTCTGTCTCTTTAGTCCATAGAGAGCTAAATCTGAAAGGGATAGGCCCCAGATCCTTAGAAGTCAACAGCTCTAGGCTAATGGGCTTGTGATCTGATACACTGCTATGGAGAATACGCATTCTAGTCTCTAACCCAAGAAGCAGGAAGGAACTTTGAACAAAAATTCTATCAAGTCTTGCCGCTATGTGACCCGGCCCAACTCTCTTATTTGACCATGTGAACGTGCCAGTAACCGGCTTTATATCTAGCAGGTCCCAGTCTTGCATGAGGTCTTCCGCACATTCTCTTGTCGGATCTCTGACTATGCTACCTCCTCTTTTTTCTGTTGAGAGGAGGGTGAGGTTTAGATCTCCGGCTATGATTATGTTTTCCAGATTCTCTAGATCTGCCAGACTTTTGATGGAGTCCCAACAATTTTTTTCTCACCTGCATTATTAGGAGCATACACATTGAATAAACAAATAATCTCCTTGGATTCTAAGTGCTGCATTTTTTTAAAAATCTAATGGTTGTTTAGGGACTCAGAGATTAATGAAAACTTATTTGTGTTCCAGAGCGACCCAAGCCCTCCCGATGCTCCACGGGCAGAAATTGCATGAGCTCCACTTTTATTCCAAAATTTTTTGCTTGCTTGGGGGAAAGCTATGTCCTCCAATTTAGTCTCCTGGATGAGAAGGGTATCCGGGGCTTCTAATATTATTAAACTATTCATTGCTTCTTCCTTAGCTGTGGTGCCCATTCCCCTACAATTCCAGGAGACTATCTTCATCATTTATTTTTGCCTTGATGAGCTCCCTTGGAGCCTTGGGATTGAATCCTCATCATCTTTGGGGTTTTTGCTAGGAGTTTCTCTAACGTTGGTTGGCTGCCCTGAAGCTTGTCCTTATAAGTTTCTTGTTCTCTTTTTTCCTTTGCAGACTTGCGTCCTCTTGTAGATCTTCTAGGAGAAGACTGGGATTCACCTATTTCCCCTTCTTCCTCTGATTCCTCGGACTCTTGGGTTTCCTCCTCCTCTTCTGATATCCTCCCTTTGGATCTCTCTGGTACACTTTTGGTGGAGGGGGAGGCTTTAGATGGAGAGGCCTCCTTTGGGATTTCTGTCTCCTGGGTGGTCATGATTTCAAATCCAAGGATCTTAAATTTATTCCCTTGGCTTTCCATGGATGGTTTCTGAGCAGGACCCGCTTGAGGAGCTTTAGCATTTACATTTGCATTCTTCTTGTGAGAAGTTTTGGAGCTCTTTGCTTGGTTCCATCCATCTTCCTTCCCTTTTTCTTCCACCCCTTTGGATGGACAGTCTCTGGCAAAGTTTCTGTAGACGTGGCACTTCCGACATTTGAATGACAACTGCTCATAGTCCAGTTTTTGTACATGAGTTCAAGGACCTACAAATATTTTGATGGCCTCCGATATTCTGACCTCCAAATCTACCTCCACACAGATACTGGCACAGTCATACTGATCTTTATTGTTGGCCTTGTCTATAAATTTTCCAAGGGTATTTCCTATATGCTTCAAAGATTCCCAGTTCCAGCAGTGAACTGGGAGATTGGGGAGTCTCACCCACACCGGGACCGCTGTAGGCACATCCACCGCCAGATCGAAGTTTGGCATCCGTTTATTTAAATACATACCTTGAGGACCCATGAAGTAGGGGCCATTCCCGAAAATGATATCTTTGTCCTCTTTTGCAGAGAATTCAAACAGAAAATATCCTCTCCCGAGGAAGTAAGAGGTTACCTTGTTTTTTATCAAAGGTGCCTAGTTCCTGGCGACCCAGTTCTCAGTTGATTTTGGGGAAGGCTAAAGTCTTGTAAACTGACCAACCAATGCACGATCTGCCAGAGACAAGGCTACTTGAATCGGTCCTTTTGGTGGAAGGGCGATCTCAGGGATATCTTCAAGTTTTTTCACAAACTTTGCTGCTTCCATGCATTTCTTCTTGGGTAGAGAGGCCAGCAAGGTTTTGAAAGCCTCAGCGGCGCAAGGCAAAGGAGGAGAGGGAGGCCCCTGTGGGGGAGTCAGCTCCTCCATGAAGAGCCAGCAGATCTAGCCAGGCCGGTCGCAGCCTGTAGCAGAGCCCTCGATGGATGCTCTCGTAGGTTCAGAAAGCGAACTCACACGCAGGCTTCAAATTGCACAGAATGCGGATCTCTCAGGTTGCATTCAAATCTCTTGTTTTTGTGATCTTGATACACACATAATTTGGTAATTTCTTGATGAAATATAAGATAATAAAGATAAAAAAGAAGGCAACATTATTCACAAGTAATTATCAAGAAAGAGAAATCTAACCCTAATTCTACTAGCATTGATTTCTCAACATGGTATCAGAGTTAAGGTCAAGGAATATTGGATATCACTCTATTAACTTGAAAGAAATGACTACTCCATCTATGATAAGATACTTGAAAATGGCATTCCCAATATTAAAGAAGATAGTGAAGGAATATGCAGATGTGCCTTAGGAAATAATATAAGGAAACCATTTACAAGCAGTGAAACAAGGTCTAAATAAATATTGGATCTTATCCATTCATAAGTGTGTGGGCCTATGTCTAACAAATCAGTTGGAGGTCATATTTATTAAGTAACCTTCATTTAAGATCACTCTGGAAAGACATGGCTCTATCTACTCAAAATAAAGGACGAAATATTTGAAAAGTTCAAGGAATTTAAGTTTGAAGTAGAGACCTTAACTGAAAGAAGAATAAAGACTTTGAGATATGATAATTGTGGAGAATACACTTGAAAATAAATAATTGTATATTGCAAAGAAGAAGGAATTAAGATGGAGCTCATTGTTCCCTACAATACCGAACAAAATGGAGTTGCATAAAGGAAGAATAGAACACTTGAAGAATGTATACGAACAATTATTTTTAATCAAGATATTCCCAAATTTCTATGGGGAAAAGTTGTAATGACCATTGTATATATACAAAATAGAAGTCCCCATAGAATCTTTGATAATATGACACCCTGAGAAGAATTCACAGGAAGGAAACCATGTGTGGACCATCTCCGAATTTTTGGATGTCCCGCCTATATCCACGTTCCAAATGACAAACGAAAGAAGTTAGATTCTACAAGCATTTAAGGGATTTTCATTGGCTACAGTCTTTGTTCAAAGACATATAGAATCTACATTGAGGAAGGAAGACATATTGAAGTAAGCAGGGACATTATATTTGATGAAAATCATTCCTACAAAATATCCAAAGATATTCCTATTGATTCTGACGACGAAGACATACCACAATTCAAAGAAGAAGAGCATCACAACAGTCCTACTACAAATCAAGAAGAAGAATAAGAAGAAGGATAAAGTGAGCCTATTCAACCTATGATCATACCTGACATACGGAAGAGGAAAAATTGCTTAAAAGCTACTCTTGAAGATGTCGAAGGACGTGGAGTTGCGAAAGGAACTGTTAGAGAAAGAAAAAGACCAAAAATATATTCTTAATATGCTACATACATGACAAAACTAATAGAAGTTGAACCAAATAAATTTGAGGAATCTAATCATCATGAAGCATGGGAGAAGGCTATCAATCCACCATGAAGAATGAGGTTTGGGAAATCATTCCTAGTCCAAGTGAAAAATCATTTGTCACCTCTAAATGGATCTACAAGATCAAGCGCACTATTGATGGGAGCATAGATAAGTACGAAGCTATATTCTTTGCAAGGGGTTTCTCTCAAAAGGAAGGCATAGACTATGAAGAAACATTTTCACCTACCGCAAGCTATACTACTATAAGATCTTTGGTTTCGTTAGCTACAACAATGGGATGGAATATCCATCAAATGGATGTAAAAACAACATTTCTGAATGGGACCATCGATGAATAAGTATAAATTGAACAACTTAAAGGCTTTGAAATAAATGGTAAATACACTCATGTTTGTAGACTCAAGAACGCCCTGTATGGTTTGAAGCAAGCTCTTAGGGCATGGTATGCAAGAATGGATGCATACCTTCTAAGAATTGGGTTCGAAAAATAATAATTTGTTGATCCAAATCTCTATATCAAGGTTGTGGATAATGAGAAATTCATTATTCTATTATATGTGGATGAACTATTTATTACAGGTGTAGAGAAAAGGATACAAGAATGTAAGAAGATGTTGGCAACCGAGTTTGAAATGAAGGATCTGGGTCTCATGCATTATTACCTAGGATTGGAAGTATGGAAGAAACATGTGGAGATTTATCTGGTGTAAGGAAAGTATATAATTAAGTTGTTGTAGAAATTCGGTATGATGGATTCCAAGCCCATGACTACTCCCATGATCACCAATCTCAAGAAGTTTAGAAGCTTTGACTCAAATATCATACATCTTCTTTGATGTATTTGGTAAACACTAGATTAGATATATGTTTTGTTGTGAACATTCTTAGTCAATTTCAGTTGGAGCCTCATCAAGACCATTGGATAGTTGCCAAGCATATATTACGATATCTACATGGTACTATTCATTACTACCTAAAGTATGATAACAAGGAAGTCAAGATGAAGGGTTATACAGATTCTGATTAGGGTGGTAGTGAGACCAATGGAAAAGCACTACTAGTGGATGTTTTAGCTTGGGATCTATGATGATTTCATGGATGAGTACAAAACAAGATCGTGTTACTTTATGTAGTGTTGAAGCTGAGTATGTGGCTAGACGTGAAGTAAGAAAGGAGGTTCTATGGTTAAGGAAGCTTCTATCAGATTTTTTTTTAGAAACCTCTAAGTCCTACTGTGAGAAATTACGATAATCACATCAGCATTAAGATGTCTAAAGATCCTATGTTCTAGGGAAGGACGAAGCATATCAAGAATAAGTAGCACTGTATTAGAAGTTTGGTACAAGATGGGATAGTGAAGCTACAATATGTTCCGACTGACGAACAGATAGTTGATGTGCTAACAAAGTCTCTTCCTAATAATAAATTTGAATTTTTGAGAAGGATGTTTGCTTTGGGTATATTAATGATTTCGTTAATGAAAGGTGTTTGGAATAGATTTGAGGAGGCATCTTGTGTGATACAAAATGCCTAGGAGGACATCTGGTTGGCATATATGTTGATGTCTAGTTCCCAAAGTAAGGAGGGTGGCATTGGTCATAGAGCTCTTACCTTGAATTACACACCTAGTTCTCTGGGTTGATGGTTAGCAAGTAAGCCTAATGGTACCTAGAGAGGATGAAAGCTTTAGTCCGTCTTAGTCCCACCCGGATAGATTTCCTTGGTCAGGAATCTAGTTTGCCGAAGTTTTTCGTATTTCTAATGTTTTGAGATATTCCTTGTACTTATATATACATGTGTAAATTATGAATACCTCCCTAGTTAAGTGGGAGTGTTGAATAATGTAACTATGTTCGGTCTTCATCTTCATATTTGAGTCAAAGAATGAAAAATATTTTATTATTATTATTACAATGACTTATTAATGCATGGGTTTCATGCTTGGGTCATCATTTTGTAGGTCAAAGTCCCCATTGTGGACTTATATGTTTTATACTAAGTCATTAGATTCATTATCCATTTAATGAGACCCTTCTTGGGCTTTTATACCATGTAAAAATAATTATTATGAGTAAAAAATGTAATTTGTCACCTCCACACCAAGTCGGCCCTAGCCTAATGAAGTCAGCCTACAAGAGGACAATTCGACCCACATAAGAGGCTATATATAAAAGAGCGGTTCAATATATTTGGACATCAACTCAACAATTTCGATACACATCAAGGAAGTGCATAAAAAGTGTGAGTTTAAGGGGAAGAAGGAAGAAGTGCAAGTCAAATTTTCTAGGCTATCTCTCTCTCTCTCTCTTTTATGCGAATTTACTGGGTTATTTGTAGGATCGAAGTTCTACTATTAGAGGATCAAAATTCTAAAAGTGATGGGTTGAAGATTCTGCTACTGAAAGGTCAAAATTCTAGATTTGTTAGGTTGAAATGTTGTTACTACAAGGTTGAAGATCTAGATCAAAGTTGTTGGAAGGAAGGGCTGACTTAGTGGTTGGAGGAGGTTTGTGTCTAGGTTGAAGAGTCTTGGATTATCTAGTCTTAACTACTGAAGGAAGACTGGGTTTTCCCTTAGATAGGGGGTTTTCCCTGGTAGAGCACCTACATATTGTGTCTCTTACTCTTGTGATCTTCATACACTCATAATTTTGTAATTTCTTGATGAAAGATAATATAATAAAGATATCAAAGAAGGCAACATTATTCACAAGTAATTATCAAGAAAGAGAAATATAACCCTAATTCTACTAGCAATGATTTCTCAACACCAGTCACATGGAGGAGGAGTCATGCATGTGATTGAGAGGTTTTAGTCGCTCCCTTGAGCCTAATAGCCAATGACTACAGCCAAAAGTGTCCTTTGTCAGGCCAGCAACTATAATCCAAAACCCTAGTCTTCAGTCGCGTGGAGGATGAGTTGTGCATGCAACTAAAAGGCTTCAATCGCACGGATAAACTTACTAGTGAGTAACTGTAGTCAAGATCTCTCTATGCTATGCCTGTGATTGAGGCTCAAAAACCCTAAAACAATAATGCGAGCTTCATACCATGCAATTTCACCTTCATGTGAACCCATTCCTCTGTGGTTCTACCTTAGACTAGTCCAAGCCAAAAAGAAGAAAGAGAATAGAAGAATTTATCATGATGATACCAAAATGAGGTTGAGGTCACTTGTATTTATAGCCTTCCAAGGGTATCCCGTTTCCTTTAAGGTTGACCTGATCAAATGTACACATATGGGATTATAATTCAAAAATACACTTTCCCTTGTCCAAATTTGATAATCTTCAAGTCGATTTTGGTCCTCTCAAAAAGAGGAATTCAATGTGAACATCATCTCCATAAAATGAGCTATCCATAGAGGAATTTGACCCTAGTTGTATAATTTAACATGTCCTAACCCCCTCTAAATCTCGATGGTACCTCTCCCAACTAGAGTACATTTACTATTGTTTCCAATTTGGATCTAAAAGTCCATCTCCTCCTCTTTGTAGTTGGAAAAGTAGTCTTTAACTCCTATCATGTGAGTTGACACTCCACTATTGATATACCAAAATTTTTGTGAGGTTGAGCTAGAGAGTTAAGCTATCTCAGCGAATTCATCTCTCAATCTAGAAGACAAAGGCATAACCTCCTGAATGTTGAATCTCTCTACGTCCATACTAGAGAAATATAAGAATTTTACTGGAGAAGTCCTGGGTATAATTTCTAGTTCTTTTTCTCTTCCTGTCCTACATAGATATGAAATTGTAACCCTTGTTGCAAATCTTTGGTGCCCAAATATAGTCTTTGAATCAACCGATATGCTCTTTGGAACTACTTTCCAGTAATCACACTTCCTACAAACTCTACTCTGGGACAATCACACTTTTCCTCCAACTGGATCTGGAAATCAAATTTCTTTCCTTTGCAATTCACACTCCTAGCTTGGTCTGCGCAGATTTGGAATATGTGTTGTAGATCTCCCTTTGAAATTGTACGATCTTTGTATCTTTCACTTCTCAGCCTTTGATCTGATCATAATGCTCTGATACCATGTGAAATTTCCTCAAATTCACCAACTGGATATTGTTCTCCTAACTGATTAGCATTTTATTTGATTACGACAAATAGAAAGTAATTTGCTGATGCATTCTTCAAAATAAAAATATGCTATGGAAGTAAAATAAGGAACTCATAAATAGATGCACACACATAAAAATTATGACACATTTATTTTGGACTAACGTCCATGGAAAAACCCCGAAGGGAAAACCAGTGAAACATATGAGGGTTTGTTTTGTTATGCAAAAAATATGGAGAATTACAATTGTTGGCTTTCCTGACTCAAGTCTAAGAATTTTATCTCACTTAAAACTACTAGGATAACCCTTCTCCCTTTCAGCGAATCAATTTGGCCTCTCCTCGGCCACTCGCAGTCTCCCTAGCACTCACATTGCTAGGCAGAAATGCACGCTGCAACCTTTGGGACTTTCACACTGCCTTAGAAACACCTCCTACCAAGTCATCCTCCCTGCCTCTTCCTTTGGAAAAAAATTTCTAGGCCTCCTAGGACTTTATTTGGGCACTAGCTACTGAATCAATCCCTCTCCCAACAACTCGCACTGGCAAACTGAGCAACTCGCACTACAAAATTCAGCCTCCCTATTGGATAATTTGACCTTCCTTCCCTAAAGCTGGAAAGTGGGAAACGACCTGGGAATTTCTTAGAAATTCTCCCATGCTACAACCCCTGCTACTCTTGAGTTAAAATTCTTCCCCCACTTAATGTTGCACACTGAGTAATTCACATTGCCTTGCTCCCTTGCTTCACAACTGTGAACTATAACTTTATCTATCTCCATCCCATCGAATTGCTCTTATAATCTCTTGTTGGAGCATCAACTGCCAAGATATAATCATGATCGATGGATAAGATCAATTTGACTCCATAAATTTACTTTTCTGGAAGTCCCTAGAGAAAAATCTAATTTCCTCAATTAATACTCATTAATTAATCAATTTTCCTAAGTTACACTTAGGAACTTTTTAATTATTGATCAATTAATTTAATTGTGAGGTTTCTCAGTGTTTTCTCTCGAAACATTTTCTAAGTTTTGGAGATCTCGTGTTCCTTAGCCTCTCTGACAACGTAAAGACTAGATTACCTAGCTAATACTATCACTAATCCATAAACTAATAGTGATGTGTCCCACCATCACTTAGAATGCACTTCAACTAGGTGAAGTTGTGCACTATTGTTTTAAAGGATGTCATATGATATGTTTTGGGGCCAAGTGCAATTTGACTAAAATGAACCCCCATAAACCTTATGGAGGCTTTGTTGTTTGGTACCCATCGATAACATGCATCAGGTAGAGGTAATGTGAATTATTGTTTTGATTCTTTTTCATTTGACTTAACCAATTATGCATAACAGGATCCCGTGAACAGAAGGTTGTAGAGGACTACTGCCTTCGGTTGGCAACCAAGGAAATGTGACAATGAATTGTGTTTGAAACTTGAACATTAATGGAAGGATGATTCAAGTGTTGGTTGACTATAGTACCTCACATAACTTCTTGTACATGAATTTGGCTCGTAAGTTGGGACTTAGAGTTGGTCCATGCAAAACTCCAATGAAGGCAGTCAACTCTAAGGTGAACGTAGTGTTGATTCATATTCGATTGAAAAAGTGGAGAGGTCATGTGAAATTCACTGTGTTGCAAATGGATGATTTTGAAGTCATCCTTGGCTAAGTGTCCATTATGAGGACGTGATTTATTCTCTTGACATCTGTGTACAAGTTAGTAATAGTTGGTGAATAGAAGGCTTGGGATGTGGTCACAACTATAATGGAACTAGATGGAATGGTGTGACTAGTGTCCATGTTGAGTATGAAGACAGAAACCGCACACCCAAAATCACAAATTTACACATGAGACATTATAGAAGTGGAAGAGGGTGGGATGGGGCATTTTTTGTTGTTGTAACTTTCTAGTGTGTTGAAAAAAATTGTGGATAGGTTCCCCAATGCATCGTCTTAAGTGCTCCCACCCAGGCACATTATTAACCATTGTATAGAGCTTGAAATAATATTGCAGTCACTAGCCAAGGATCCTTACAAGACTGTTTGCGTCTGATTTCGAAGAATTGAAGTTACAATGGATGAAGTTGATTGAACCTGAGTTCATTTGACCCTCTAGGTCTCCTTATGGTAGATTGGTCCTCTTGTAAAATAATAAGGACACAATGGAGTTGTGGATGTTTTTGGATTATTGCAACTTTAACAAGAAACTCATTAAGAACTATAATTCATTACCTTTAGACATAGAGTGCTTTAACAAGTTGGCTAAGCCCAAATTATTTCAAAGTTAAACTTAAGGCAAGGGCACTACAAAGTTAGGATTGTGGAAGGAGATGAGATGAAGATAGACACAGTGAAAAGTATGGAAACTTTAAGTCTTTGGTTATGCCTTCTTGCTTGTGCACCTATTGACGGTGCTGGAAATCTGTCAACCAAGGGGGTCTCCCTGATGTGAAGTCCCAGTTAGACCTCACATCATTTGGAATAGGAGACCCATTTGTAGTATTGGCCAGGTTGTTATGTATTCTTATAGATTTTCCTTGGCTCTAACTGTTAGCAAGAGAGAGGAACACATGTGTGCCTTCAAAAAAGCAAGTAAGTGTGCCTGGTGAGTGTTCGGTTGTAAGTGTGTCAAGGTTCTTCTATTGTGGAGGGAGAAAATAAATTGAGCCTCTATGAGAGAGGTAATAATACCACCCTAGTAGAGACACATGTAACCAAGAGAATCTGTCTAAAATCCAATGGAATAGTCCACAAAGATGCGATGGTCATTACAACCAATAAAAAAGAAATATTTTTCTAGTATCCAACAGAATAGTCCAAAAGGATGTGATAGTAATAGCAACCATTATAACACATTCTTAATATGATAAGTACTAAAATAACCAAAATAGTTAAACTAATTTAGCACAGATGAAAGAAAACATGAATTAGAAACATCCACATAATAGTCTTACAAATATTCATAATCCATGAATGAAGAATGTGTTGGCCATAAGGCTTTTGATATTAAGTAAAAGTTCCAAGACACATGTATACAATGAACACCATTAGCTCCAATAGTAGAGTGTTAGAGGCACTACTTTCTCCCCAAAAGAACTAGCTTGTCTCTATAATGCCTTGCATGAGGAGCCAAGGGTAAAATTCCATTGCTTGTACCATGAGGGTGTATATATAAGAAATGGGGTGATCCTTCACCTCCCTTGTGACCCTTGGGCTACCCTCATGACTATTCGATTTCTCTACAACCTTATTGACTTCCTACATTTCTTTTCACATTACATAAATAACTCTTGGGTTTCCACTTTACATTATATTTCTCCAATATTGAATTACACATTCCACAAAATGATGTGGCACATGATAACTCATGACATGACACTAATGACATGGATTGCATGATGACATGGAAATGTCAAGCCATTCTTTGCTACTACTTTCTTTGTGTCTTCTGAAAGGTGGATCATGACCTTCTTCGTTTTCCTCCAAAATGGATTAGAGATGAGGAGTCTTCAATGTAACTTGATCTCCAGTTGATATCTCAATTTGATGTCCCTTTGCTTCCTCTTTATTGATCAACTTGCCTTTGTGGCTAATGAAGTGTCTTCTGGAAATTCTCCTTCTCCATCTCGTTCATCATCATCTCGTCATGGTATGGCAGAGTACGTGCATCTGCAATTCACACATAACAAGAAAACATCAATATGATAAACACCTAGTCTCATATGTTGCATGATGAGCCATTGACTCAGCCGAAACTAGGTGACAAGCTGAGGGAGAGGCTCAGTAACTGCATAGTTGCACAGCTCAAGCAGTCAGGGGTGAAGCTTGAACCTTGAGACTACACAATGCAGAGTTCATGATGGATTGGGTAAGCAGATTGTGTAGTTTTGGGAGTCAATGAGCCAAGATGAGGAGTTTTGCACTATTTCAACCAACTACGCAGTTTTGGAAGGCAAAGGAGGCCAGGTGACTATGTAGTTGTGTAGTTTAGGAGCTCGAGAATTGGGCTTGAGGTCTGAGATTGCGCAATGCGGAGTTCATGCCTGGATGGAAGGTATGGCCAGAGCCCAGGCTTGAGCACTGAAATTGCAAAATGCACAATATTGGAAGGACATGAGGCTAGGTGATTGCGTGGTTTAGGAGCTCAAGATCAAGGCTTGAGGACTGAGACTGCGTATTGTTAGCTTGGTTGGAGAGAAAGATTGTGTAGTTCTGGGACTCATGGGCTGGGCTGGGCTTGAGCACTATGGTTGCGTAATGTGCAGCTATGGGAGGTAGATACAATGCATTACGTAGTGCCAAGGGACAACATTATTGCTTGAGGATTGAAATTGCATAGTGCGCATTTTAGGGGGCTTAATGAGGCTAAGTGGCTCGGTCGGGAGTTTTTCCAATTTTTACCAAGTGTCCGATCAGTGAGAGGAAGTTGAATAAAAGCAAGAATTGAACATGATCACACACTTAGTTCACTTGATGACACAAAATAGGACACTTAGAACACATGAAAAACATACTTTCCTTAATGCAACAACATTGTGACAACTCATTCCAAGTGCGACACTAAAGATACACTTTGCGACGACAATGACGACACTTGTGCGACAGTGCGTGAAACTTTGGAAATGAGTGCAGAACATGTCTACATGATAATAACAACTTATTATCACAAAAAATTCCCCTTGAATCAAACTAAAACTCCACTTTACACGGTAAGCGACAATTCCCATGCAAAAAGACAACACTTGCTATATGAAAATAAAAGTGTGAACAACACTTGCAATATGTGAACGACATTGAAAAAAACACATGCCAAGGAAAATATAACATGAAAAAGACACTAATTAAAGGGAATGAAAGCAAAACCGACAACCAAAAACATGAAAACGACACTTGCAAAAAACGAAGGTGTGCGATGCAACAATTTGCGAAAACGACCGAAATAGAAGTACAAGCGCAACTAGAAGTGAGAAATTGTCGATGTCAGTGTGCACTCACTGTCGAAATGGATTGGAAATCACACATGCACAGTCTTGATGGATCATGCTATGCTTGTTCAAGCTTGCGTAAAAGAATGCGCTCATGCACTTGTTACAAAATGAGCATGTGTGAGAAAGTGACCTCGACACTTCCAATCCAAGAAGGGAGCTCAAAAGCATCAAATGACTAAGAAGTGACTATGGAAAGACCGATCGCAAGATCCATAGTAGGCTCCAAAATTTTGTAGAAATTTGAATAATATAACACTTATTCACAAAGATTATCCTGATTATACACTATTTGCGGAATGCATGCATAATACATAACCTCCTCTACCATTGATCATCAATTTGTGGAATTAAAAAAACAATCGCATGCGCACATTAAAAAATCAATCATACATATCAACACAGTATGTAATGGGGAAAGCATACAGCTGAAAACCCCCAACTATTTGTATATTATAATGATAGAGAACATGTAACAATACATAGTACAATACTCCTCACAAGTACTCAGTACTATCTCCACATGCTACACACCAACTAGCTCAGATCTGAACAAGTCACAGGTTCAAATTTCCTCCACTGTTTGCCTACCTCTACTGCGCAATCCAAGTTGAGAATAGATTAGATCCAAGTTTGAATTCCCTTGGCTTGTACTACGTAATCCTCATTGGCAATCTCAATCAATGATTGTGCAAATCTCATGCACAGTTATAGTCACAACTGATAGTAGTCTCACCCTTTCACCCACCTCTAACACTTGTCTCCACTGAACTGTCCATGCACTGAGTTAACTTATGTATTCTTTAGTTGATTTATGAGTTAATAATTAGTGAATTAATTAATAGTTAATTCACATCACTCATCACTAGTGTATTTGGCAGTTAGACTAAATACAACTAGTTCAACTAAGTCAAACTGAACACAACTCCATCAACTCCTCAATCAACTCCACCAAACTCAATCACTTGAGTTCTAACTGAAGTCCATCATGCAATAGCTCAACTAACCCATAGGAAAAGCGTATTTCCTTCTGGCAGTTGCATGTGCCACATCGTAGCTCGAATTGAAGTGTTGCAAGAGGATAAGATAATGTTTATAGTCCAAATACTATTAAGAGCTAATAATATTCAACTGTTCTATTTTTTGACTCGCAGTCTAAAAATAAACTCCGCCCATATGTCTAAAAATAGAGGTCCATCTATTTTTACCAACATGACCAATCATCCATAAATAGCATCCTGCAACTCATATACCATGATCCATATGTCTAAAAATAGACTTTGCGCCAAAAATAGACAGCGGACCCACTTAGTGAAGGTGACTTCTTTTCACTAAGCTCCATCATCTTGTTGCATTTTCAACAATCCCTCTCAACAAGATATGGATTATCTGCAACCCCTATCCTACCTCTGTGGTATTCTAATTTTCTCCTGGTGAGCGCCTTCGTCAAGATATCAGCATCCCGATCCTCCGTGGGAATGTATGAAAGTAACATGATTCTCCACTGCACATAATCTCTGATATGATGGTACCTGATGTCGATGTGCTTGGATCTATCATGAAATACTGGATTAGCCGAGAGTTTAATGCAACTCTGGTTATCACAATAAATCACAGTAGGCTCCAAGTGTGACCCGAATAACCCGACCAGGATCTTCCTCATCCATATAGCCTCGCATGCAGCCAAACTTCCTGCCATATACTCGGCCTCTACTGAACTCAGGTCCACGGATCTCTGCTTCCTGCTGTACCAAGAAACTGTTGTCGACCTGATACTGAAGATCCCTCCAGATGTGCTCTTTCTGTCCATTGGGCTCCCTGCCCAATCTGCATCCGTGAAGCCACATAGCTTCACCTCATCCTCCTGTCTGTACCACAATCCATATCTCGATGTGCCTCTGAGATAACGCAATACATGCTTGCCTGCCTTCCAGAAGAGCTTGGTTGGCTTAACCATAGCTTGTGAAAGCTGGTTAACAACATAGCATATATCGGGTCATGTATTGACCAGATACATAAGCGACCCCACCAATTGTCGATAAACAGTGGCATCCACTACCTCCGCTGAAGTAGCATCCTCCTTCCTCCAACCTCCAGGAAGAGGAGTATCAACAGGCTTGCAGCCATGCATGTTGAACTTCTCCAGTATCTCCCGAGCATACTTACCCTGAGAAACAAATAGTCCATCACTACGCTGCCAAATTTCCAATCCCAGGAAATAATGAAGGAGGCCCAAGTCCTTCATCACAAACTCTCTAGCAAGATCCTCCTTGCATGAAAGTATCAATAGCTCATCTCCCGTCAAAATAAAATCATCTACATAAAGTACAATGACCAGCAACTTACCCTCCACCACAATCTGGTATAGGTTAGGATCCACCTCACTCTTGGAGAATCCAAGTCTAGTGAAATAACTGTCTATCTATGTGTACCAAGCACGAGGTGCTTGTTTCAACCCATATAGCGCTCTCTTGAGCCTGCACACATGCGAATCGTTGCTGAAGATCTCGAAACCTTCGGGCTGCTCTATGTACACCTCCTCCTCAATGACTCCATTGAGGAACGCAGTCTTCACATCCATTTGATGGATGTGCCACCCCATCTGCGCTGAGAGAGCAAGAATCATCTGTATGGAAGAATACCCTGCGATAGGTGCAAAGGTCTCCTCATAATCGATCCCCTCTATCTGTGAGAAGCCTCGGGCAACAAATCTTGCCTTGTACTTCTCCACACTCCCGTTAGCTGCCTGCTTCACTTTGTAGATCCATCTCGAACCCACCACTGATTTCCCTTCCGGTCTTGGGACAATCTCCCATCCACTGTTTCTGACAATCGAATCATACTCTTCCACCATGGCATCTACCCATGCGAGATCCTCCATAGCTTCCTCGAAAGAGGATGGCTCAGTCATTACACATTTTCTCACAAGAGCCATGTATCCAGTATGCCGATTAGGTGACTATCTCTGTCTGCGCTGTGCTGAAGGTGGTCCTACAACCTTCTCTGCATCTTGAGCCAGTCGCTCAGCTTCTATAGTGCGCTTTCGCCCTCTGATGGTTGGCGCTGCATGAGTGGTCTCTTCCACTCCATGAACTTCATCTTGTGGCTGATCCACATCCTGAAGCTCATCCTTAGGAACTAATAGCTCCTCATCTGCATGCAAGTGTGGCTCCCTCTCAAGCGAACACTTCATGGCTTTCTCCTCCTGAAATTTGATATCCCGTCGCACAACAGTCTTGTGACTGTCTGGAAAATACACATGATAGTTGTGGGACATATCAGTGTACCCCACAAATATCCCAACCTCTGCGGTCGACTCCAGCTTCTTCCTGGCATCCTTCATCACATGCATGTAAACAGGAGAACCAAAAATCCTCAAATGAGAAATATCAGGCCTCTTACCAGAATAAGCCTCCTCAGGTGTACTCATGCCAAGTATCTTGTGAGGACAATGGTTCTGCACATATACTGCAGTATTGCATGCCTCCACCCACAAGTGAAGGGGTAGACCCTGATCATGCAACATCACCCGTGCAGCACCCACGATCGTTCTGTTCTTCCGCTCAACAACCCCGTTCTGTTGTGGGTTATGGGGAGCTATGAGCTCTCTTCGAATCCCTTCTGCGCTGCAGAAGTCCTTGAACTCGCCAGAGATGAATTCACCACCATTGTCGCTCCTAAGAGCCTTCACCTTCTTCCCCGATTCCTTCTCGACCAGTGCTTTGAACTCACAGAACTTTGAGTATGTCTTGCTCTTCTTCTACATGAAGAAGATCCAACACTTTCGAGAGAAATCATCAACAAAGATCACATAGTACTTGTGCTTTGCTGTTGAAGCTACTGAGAAAGGTCCACACACGTATGTGTGAATTCTCTCAAGGATCGTCGTAGTGTGACTATCCTTCTCGTGAAAGGTGGCTTTCACAAATTTTCCCAACATACACCCCTTGCACTGATCTGACTGCGCAAGAGTGCCTTTAGGAAGCCCAATAGAAATCTGTTGCAGTATCTTCAAGGCTCCATGGTGAAGGTGGCCCAATCTCCAGTGCCACAGCTCGCCATCATCCCGGCTCACCAATCCTTCTACCTTGCATGCCATTGCTGCGCAGCCATCTACATGCAATTGATAGAGGTTCTTGACTCGAACCCCTATCTTCCGGGTTTCTCCAGTTGTCTTACTGCGCAGGAAATTCGTTCCCTCGCTAAAGACACCATCATATCCCTTGTCTTCTAACATCGCCACAAAGATAAGATTCTTCTTCAATCCTGGAACATGCATCACTTCCTTCAATACGAAGGGTTTACCAGACTCTATCTCAAAGGAAATGGTACCGATACCGGTCGCACTGTATCTACCATCATCGCCCATCTCGATGTGAACTCCAAGATCTTTCTCATCCAGATCAGAAAACAAATCTCGATCTCCTATCATGTGAAAAGACGCACCACTGTCCAAGAACCATACCGATCCCATCACACTTGATACCAAGAATGCGATCAACGAAAAATCCAGCTCAAACTGCGAGGCTAAGGTCTCTCCCGTTGTAGATCCAACAACTTGCTTATTTTTCTTCTTCTGCAGACAATTTGTGGCATAATGTCCGTGTTGGTGACAGTGAAAGCACTTCACCTTGGACATGTCCTGCTTCTTGCCTTTCACACTGTAATGAGAAGCTTTCTTGTTCTTCCCCTTCTTTGCTTTGGCCGCCAAAATGCAATTTTCTTCATCATATGCCTTTGATGAAGATCCATCCCTGGTATTCTGCCTGATCTCCTCTTGCACAAGATCAGACCAAAGTCTCTCCCATCCTGGAAATTTCTCCCGACCATTGACAGAGTCCTGATAGGAATGCCAACTGTTTGGAAGACCAAGGAGAGCCAAGCTCACCAAGTCCTCATCATCGACAGTCAGCCCCACACTTCCCATCTCATCCCGACATTGGGTGAACTTCGTGAGATACTTGGGCATACTGTCTCCTTTCTCACACTTAATGTTTCTGAGTTTATCCCTGAGAACCAACTTCCTCTGGTCGCTCTTGCTTTGGAATAAATCTGTCAACGCTTTCCACATTAAGTATGGAGAAGCCTTTCCATGTAGGCTAGATACAATGTGATCCTTCACGCCCTCCATCAAAATCCTTCGACACTTTGTTGTCTTCTTTTGCCAAGCCTCAACTTGAGCAGCATGAGTAGGCTTTGGGACCTCAGCATCTATGAACTCCTTCAACCCATTTTCATCTAACACCACCTCCATCATGTCTTTCCATGCAATATAATTCGAGCTACCTTCAAGGGCATACTCCAATCGTAATCCGTTGAAAGACATTTCAACTTCGACACCAAGAAAACAATGCTGCAAATTCGAATTCCACTAGCTCAAAACTCAACCGCTTCTGATCTAAAATTCGTGAGAACAAAGTATTTCTCATATAGAGATTGATTGTATGGACATTTACCAAATATCTCACCTTCCAAAAGAAGGATGAATCTAGAGGCTACCTGTCCCAATTACAGACTCTGCCTGAAGAAATAAAATGTACTCACTTTCTGAATAATAGGTCTGATGATCAACTTTGCTTTGATACCATGTAGAAATTTGAATAATATAACACTTATTCACAGAGATTATCCTGATTATACACTATTTGCGGAATGCATGCATAATACATAACCTCCTCTACCATTGATCATAAATTTGCGTAATTAAAAAACAATCGCATGTGCACATTGAAACATCAATCACACATATCAACACAATATGTAATGGGGAAAGCATACAGCTGAAAACCCCCAACTATCTATATATTATAATTATAGAGAACATGTAACAATACATAGTACAATACTCCTCACAAGTACTCAATACTATCTCCACATGCTACACACAAACTAGCTCAGATCTGAACAAGTCACGGGTTCAAATCTCCTCCACTGTTTGCCTGCCTCTACTGCGCAATCCAAGTTGAGAATAGATCAGATCCAAGTTCGAATTCCCTTGGCTTTTACTACACAATCCTCATTGGAAATCTCAATCAATGATTGTGCAAATCTCATGCACAGTTATAGTCACAACTGATAGTAGCCTCACCCTTTCACCCACCTCTAACACTTGTCTCCACTGAACTGTCTATGCACTGAGTTAACTGATGTATTCTTTAGTTGATTAATGAGTTAATAATTAGTGAATTAATTAATAATTAATTCACATCACTCATCACTAGTGTATTTCGCAGTTAGACTAAATACAACTAGTTCAACTAAGTCAAACTGAACACAACTCCATCAACTCCACAATCAACTCCACCAAACTCAATCACTTGAGTTCTAACTGAAGTCCATCATGCAATAGCTCAGCTAACCCATAGGAAAAGCGTATTTCCTTCTGGCAGTTACATGTGCCACATCCGTAGCTCGAACTGAAGTGCTGCAAGAGGATAAGATAATGTTTATAGTCCAAATATTATTAAGAGCTAATAATATTCGATTGTTCTATTTTTTTACTGACAGTCTAAAAATAGACTCCACCCATATGTCTAAAAATAGAGGTCCATCTATTTTTACCAACATGACCAATCATCCATAAATAGCATCCTGCAACTCATAGACCATAATCCATATGTCTAAAAATAGACATAGTCTAAAAATAGACTTTGCGCCAAAAATAGCCTGCGAACCCACTTAGTGAAGGCTGCTTCTTTTCACTAAGCTCCATCATCTTGTTGCATTTTCAACAAATTTGAGTGTAGGGAAAAAAATTTAGGGTGTTTATCGCAACATCAACAACACCTCAACAACCTTTTTCACCTCAGTGAATGATGTGTTTCACCCGTTCTCAAATAAGTCAGTAGTTGTCTACCTAGATGACATTGTGGTGTTCAACAAAAGCATGGAGGACCACAAGAAACACTTGGTCAAAATCTTTAGGGCATTGAGACAAAATCAATGATACTTGAAGAAGTCTAAGTGTGTATTTGGGCAAATGTAGATCCCATTCTTGGGCCTTTAGATTGGCTAAGGATGCATTCATGTGGACTTTTCAAAGATAACGGTGTTTGAGGATTGGGAGTAGCCATGAACGATTAATGAAGTAAGTAGTTTCCTTGGGTTGGAAAACTACTACTGAAAATTTGTGGAGGGATTACTCTAAGATCTCTACATTGAGCAACTTGTTGATGAAGTACAAGCCTTGGAACTAGAAGAACAAGTGTAGAGTTTCATTTTATGAGTTAAAGCACAAACTCATTTTAGCATTCGTGCTAAAATTGTTGAACTTTGAGTAGTCATTTAGGTTCAAATTAACACTTGATACTTAGTCATTAATGGCGTTTTGTCATAGGATGATGAATCAATAGCCTATGAGAGCAAGAAGCTCCAAGATTATGAACAAAGGTACCTCGTTCATGAGAAGGAGATGGAAATGGTCATTCATTACTTACAAACATGCATGCATTACCTATTGGGCAAACTCTTCATTGTGAAAATGAACCATGTAGCGATGAGTTACTTCACCACACAATCGAAGTTCTCGTCCAATAAGGCATGGTGGAAAGACTTTTTTATGGCATTTAATACAACCATTGAGTATTGGGTAGGAAAATTGAATGCTATTGTAGATTCTCTAAATAAGAAAGTTCAACTTGTATTCTTAAGTTGTCAACACCAATGGGAAATCAACCACAAGTATTAATGAATCTGTAAGAGAATATTAAAAAGGGTATGCATAAGTAGCTTTAAACACAAAGAAGAAGGTGAAGGAGGGAAACATGTTGAATTTTTCGATAAGTGATGGACTCTTGTATGTTGGTGGATGAATTTATGTCTCGAGGTAGTCCAACCTCAGGAAATAAATTGTAAAAGTGTGTTGAAACTCACCTTGGGATAGACAAACAAGATAGCGAGGAACATTGACATGTTGGAATGAAGGCATTATTTGAAGAAAATGGGACGATATGTTACGGAGTATGTACAAATTTGTCTTATGTGCCAACAAGACAAGGTAGACACCAAAATGTAGGTAGGTCCATTGCAACCTTTTCATGTTTTGAAAAGTCCTTCGGAAAGCATCTCAATGGACTTCATTACGCAACTTCTAATGGCACATGTATGTAACAAGTTCATGGTCATATTGGATTGGTTTTCTGATCTAGGTTGATATTGGTGGTCACCCACCTATTGCACCTAGACCTCCAGTTGGTTTCATCAGTTTCCTTGATTATAACACAATTTACTATTTTTAGTAGTTTTTCGGGTCCTAAACTTCGAAGATGTTTTGACCCCCTAAAAAATGTTTCTTTGAGGTCCATAGTAGGCCTATAGTCATAGGCAAAGGCTTGCCTCAAATATTGTTGTACTCGTAGAGACATTTCTAACGAGGTATTGTACATGCCAAACAAAGATCTTATGACCAAGTTACGGCCCCGGGAAGTTAGCTAGCCAACTAACCAAAACGGGGCCCACAAACTCTTGGTGTTCCATCTCCCAGGGTTAGGGTTTTGGTTGTTTAGGCTTTCCCTTTATTGTTCAATAATATAAAGGCCCTTGAGCCTCATTGTAACACAGTTCAGAGGCATGTAACCACCACATCTCTTCTTAGAGATAAGCTACCATCATACAAGTTAGTTTATTTCCATTATGTATGTAAGCATCTTTCATTTCTTTGATATTAATGAAATGATGAATTATTTCTACTGCATCTCTGTGTTTATACTTATATTTATTTTTTTTCGTTCCTACATAATTCTGGATCAATGGTATCAAAGAGATCTTCTCTTCCTCTATTTTTCTTTGCATGTCCCCAACAAGTTCAGGGTTTAAGGAGTTAGGGTCAAACTAGTTGAACCTTTTCAAGGCCGGCCTCACAAACCTTGACGAACTCCCATGGCGGAAACAAAGAAAGATGAGGGAGTAGGAGATGCTTTCAAAGTATTTCTCAAATAATCCCTCGAGTGACAAAGGAATGCGATGATGGACAACTTTGACTAGATCCTTTGGCGGATGCCCACAAGCGACACATCTTCATCCAGCAGCCACTCTGGAGGCACCACTCCCTTCAAGGTACAAGTCAACTTTTACATTTCCATAATTGAAGGTCAGATAGATGCAAACACCGTAGGTATATGGTTAAATCTGTTGGAAGGATATTTTTTAGTTCATGATTTTTCCAATATGGAAAATAATACTTTTGCACTCCTCAAAGTCGCCCCCCATGTCAAGGATTGGTGGGAAACCTACAATGAATAAAGGGATGAGAGAGAATCCTCACTGTTTTCAATCGCACCCACTTCGAATTATTTATGAGACTCCATCAAGGAACATGATTACTGTGTGGGGAGCTATGAGGATACATATATGTAATGGACTACGCTACGACAACAAAGGGATCAATATATGCATGAGTTGACGAATCTTTTCCATACCCTGTGCACAAAGTTGGGTATCAAAGATTTTGAGAAACATTTGTTGCTCAAGTACTGCAGTTTTTTGCACAAATACATTTAGGAGGAGATGGAGTTCCTAAACATCTCCTCGCTTGGTGCAACATACAGATATACTACCAAGATTGAGCAGAAATTCAAGTAGAACAAGAGAGACTTTGGATCTTCGAACCCGAAGGAGAGAAAAGGCACCCCAAAGCCACAGAGAAAAGGGAAGATTTAGACCGATACCCACAAGGACAAGTCCACCAAGCTCTAAAAGGCGGAACCTGAGGATTCAGAGGAGGGGGGCCGCGTCTTCCACTCACAGATGTGGGTAAGGGGTTTATAGGTGCAGTTCATCATTGACAGTGGGAGCCATAAGAACCTAATCTCAGCCAAGGTCATTAAGAGATTGAATCTACTAATGACACTGCACCCACAGTTGTACACCATTAGGTGGCTCCACCAAGGGCGAGATCTTTTGTCAGCCAGCAGTGTCAGCCAGCAGTGTCGCCCCCTTTATAACATCAAGCCCTTTGTAGATGAGGTATTGTGTGATGTTTCCCCTCTAGAAATCTGCGATGTTTTATTAGGTCAACCATGCCTATGGAAGCGTCATGTTGTATATGAATCTAGACCTCATTCTATTATTATTACTTTTGGAAAAAAGAGTACAAGATACTACGCCTTTCCTTTGATCTCTACTAAAAAACGCAGTAAAATCATTTCCCAGATTGGGAAACTTTTCTTCCCTATGATTCACCCTTAGAGTAAGAGGAATATTGTAGCCACATCCATAGCCTATAGACAAAGCTCCTCCACACGGCAGCAACAGACGGACAAGGTCGTGGAGGTATACAGGGACATCTTCATCTCACCCACAGGGGTACCCCTACACTATCAGGTCAAGTACTCCATCGATATGACCCTATGAATGTTGCTACCCAGTGGAAAAATCTACCGATGCTCTGTTACGGAGAATGATGAAATCAAGAGGCAGATTCAGGAGATGTTGCAGAAAGGGCACATCAGGCCAAGTTCATCACCCTTTGGGATCCTGATCGTGATGGTACAAAATAAGGATGAAATCTTGAGGCTCTTTATTTACTATCGAGCATTAAATAAGATCACTATCCAGAATAGGTATCTAATCCCATAGATTTATGACCTTATAGACCAGCTCAAGGGGTCTAAATATTTAAGCAAAATTGACTTGAAGTCTGGTTATCACCAGGCATCGATCGAACCCTCTGATGTTTGGAAGACTACCTTCAAATCCAAGGAGGGCCTTTTCGAATGGTTGGTCATCCCTTTTGGGTTGATGAATGCCCCCACAACCTTCAAGTGGTTGATGGACAACATCTTGCAACCCTTCACCAACTCGTTCATGGTAGTATATATGGAAGACATCTCAATATTCAGCCAGAGTTGGGAAGAGCACCTATACCATATTCAATAGGTCATCCAAATCTCATGACAACACAAATTGTGTGCCAATTTGGAGAAATGCACTTTTGGTATGACCCACATTCAATATCTAGGGTACATCATTGATGAGTAGGGTGTGTTTGTGGACCCAACCAAGATACAAGTTATTCGGCATTGGCCAACCCCAACCACTCTAATAGAGCTCTGCCACTTTTTGGGTCTTGCCAATTTCTATCGTAGGTTCGTGTTGGGATTATCTCATATCACCTGGCTTTTGAGTCAAGTCACCAAGGGCAGAGCGAAAGCAAAGTTCTTTTGGTTTGAATCCCAACAGAAGGTGTATTCTGAGTCGAAGCATCACCTCTGCTCTACACTAGTGCTCACATTACCAGACCTACAACAACCATTTGAAATTAAGATAGAACCCTTCGGCTATGTTGTTGGTGTAGTTCTTACCCAATAGGAACATCCAGTGGCATATCATAGTGAGACACTTTCAGATGCAATATGAAAGTATCCCAACTATGAGAAAGAGATGTATTCCATTGTGCGGTCCTACCGAAAATGGAAGCATTTCATTCTGTGGAAGAAAATGGTTGTCCACATAGACCACTGACCCCTACAGTTCATACAGACACAAGGAAAGTTGCAAATGATTGCCATCATAAATGGTCCACATATATGTAATAGTTCCATTTGAACATTAAGTACAAGAAGGGCAGCACCAATAGTGTTGCAGACTGCCTCAGTCGACTACCGGTTATGGCACTGACCACTATGCTCGACTCTTGTGGACACGAGATTTTGGGATGGCCGCATCTTTACAAGAGTGATCCTTAATTTTTCACCACATACAAGATTCTCTTGGAAGGTAAGCAAGTTCAAGACTTTCACCTATAGGATGTGTTGTTATGCCACGTGGGACACCTCTGTGTTCCTTCAAACGAGCATGCCAAGATGGTTTGGGAGGTGCACTACAACAAGTTCGTTAAACATTTTGGGGTAGAAAGACAATGGAAATGCTGCAAAAATATTTTTATTGGTCGAACCTTCGATATGATGTTGGAAAGTACATCAGATCATACACTTCCTGCTCCATTGCCAAACCTACAATCAAGAGTAAGGCCTATATACTCCTTTGGCTACTCCTATTTGGCCTTGGGAATCCATATCCATGGATTACATGTCAGGCCTTCCTTCCACCAAGCATGGTAATGGTTATGTTTTCTTGGTCGTCGACAGGTTCTCTAAGATGGCCATTATGGCAACTTGTAAGAATAACATCATCGTAGAAGCCATTGCCAAACTCTTCTTTGAATGAGTATGGGTACACTTTGGAATCCCACAGTCCATTATCTCAGATCAGGACAACATGTTCCTAAGTACATTTTGGTCAAGCCTTTGATCGTTGTTGGATACCAAATTCACTAAGTCCACGACCTTCTACTACCAAACTGATGGCTAGGCAGAGGTCATCAACAGGATCGTGCAGATCCTGTGCATGTACAACTCGAAGCATCCATGCACATGGGATGAAAGCCTCCCCTATGTCCAAAACAACTACAACATATCTCTCCATAGCTCAACTAGTCATAGCCATTTCAGGTGGGATTGGGATTCCAGCCACTATGTCCCATTGATGTTTCCATACCACTTGCAGCTACTCAAGCAAATTCTACTCATGTCCAATCTGAAGTTAACAGAGCTAACGACTTCCTTGAGTGAATTCAACACATCCACCAATAGGTCCATGACATATTGGATAGAGAAAATGTTAAGTACAAACAACATTATGATTAACGTTGGGTGCCACACAAGTTCCATGTGGGCGACAAAGTTTGGTTACATTTGCAGAAGGAGCACCTTGTTGGGACCCACTGCAAGCTTCGCTTGCTTTGATATCGGCCTTACATGATCACTAAATTTGTAGGTGACAATAATTTTGAGCTCAACATTCCATCATTCCTTGGTCTGCATCCAATATTCAATGTGGACGAGTTGCAGCTGTATTTTCCCCCATTGTTGGACACATCTGACATTGTTGAGTAGATAACACCAAAATTGCTCAACCCAAGTTGTATCGAATAGGCTATAACTGATAGGATCATGGACACACAGATCATGAACACTTGCAAGCATAGGATCTAGCTATATCGAGTTGTCAAAGCATGCCAACTCCTTCACCAGGGATCAGGTTCAACAAAAAATTCCTCACCACGTGGGGGCTCTGCACACAATGGGGACCATTGATTCCTAAAGGGGGAGGACCAATTCAAGTGGATATGAGTGGCCACCTACCTATCCCACCTGGACCTCCAGTTGGTTTCATCAGTTTCCTTGATTATAGCAATATTTACTAGTTTTAGCAATTTTTCGGGTCCTAAACTTCTGGAGTTGTTTTGACCCCCTAAATGTTGTTTTTTCGAGGTCTGCAGCAGGCATGCTTCCATAGATATGCCATCGATAGGGGCCTACAAAAAATCTTGCAGTACTCAAAGAGACCTTTCTAACGAGGTATTTTCGCCAAACAAATATCATATGACCAAGTTACGACCCCTGGAAGTTGGTTGCCCAGCTAACCCCAACAAGGCCCACAAACTCATGGCGTTCCATCTCCTAGGGTTAGAGTTTTGGTTATTTAGGGTTTCCATTTATTGTTAAAGAATAAAAAGGTCCTTGAGCCTCATTATAACACAGTTCAGAGGCATGTAGCCGCCAAATATCTTCTAAGAGATAAGCTACCATCGCCCAAGCTAGTTTATTTCCATTCTGTATGTAAGCATTTTTTAGTTCTTTGATATTAATGAAATGAATACTTATTTATGCTGCATTTTTGTGTTTATATTTATATATGTATTTTGTTTTGTTCTTGCATAAGTTTGGATTATTTTCCAAGGATGCCATCTTTTATCCTACAAGGCTTCCTTGCATTGTAGAAAAAAGTGGTGAATTTGTTCTTCAAAACACAGTGAAGTATTAGGGGCTTCCTTTAAGAACATTGTCAAAAAAGGACATGTGTTTCACTAGTCAAGTTTGGATGGAGTTATTCAAACTCACAGGGACAGATATTTTATGAGCTACCATCCACAAATTGATGGGAAAATCAAACACATTAGAAGGCTCTTGGAAGACTACTTGAGACACTTCATATAGATGGACGAAATGAACTAGTTAAAGTCATTGGATGTGGCTCAGTTCAATTATAATTTGTAGAAGAGCTTAGCAATAGTCTATGATTCATTCAAGCTGGAAGATATACAACAACATTTGAATATTTGCATGTTGTTGCAATGTTATTGTAGGCAAATATGTTAACCTTCAAGTTCATGAAGAATTGGTAGGATAGACTTGAGATGACCTGTGATCACTTAGCCGACATAACAAATTAGATGAAGTAATGGTTAGATTATAACAAGAAAGATGTACAATTTAAAATGGGTGACTTGGTCTTTGCTCAAACTAGGTAGAGAATCATTCAAGCCACAAATTAACATGGAAAGTTGCTTGGGGTAGAGTTTTGAGGGTCCATTTAAAGTCCTTGAGAATATTAACAATGTTACTTAAAGGTTGGATATATCATCGCACATGAAAACCCACCACCCTATATTCCAAGTTAATTAGTTGAAGGCATGTTTGGTTGATGGAGATGACCCTAATGGGACAACACCATCCAAAACACCTACCTTGATTGTGGATAAACTTGAGTTGGATGTGGATGAGGTACTTGCTTAGAGAACCACATTATTCAGTAAGAGAAATCGTGCGAGTACTTTGTGCAATGGAAGGATCAACTTGACGAAGAGAACAATTATGAGAAATAAAAGGCTTTTTGGAAGTATGAGGACAAGGTACAAGACTTCGAGAAACAACATTTTGGATCCTTTGCCTAATGGATGTTGCCAGTATGACAACAAGTTCAATGAGGGGGGATGTAAGAAGTTTGCTGTAGGTGACAAAAGATGCTCTTCCATGCTAGGTACTATTATTGCTATAGGTAAACATAACACTTATTCATTCGTAGGTGGATGGAAAGGATGGAGTGGTGATCATTTAAGTTGCTTTATGCAGGATGAGTAGGAGTACCTTAGTGCATGATCTAGACCTGCAAATCTAAGGGGACTTGTTCCCATTACTTTTAGATGATGTTATAGAAAAAAAATAGATGATTGGGCATGTGGACAAGAATAACTTACAAATATAATATTTGGGGTGCAGACAACCTAGACAATGGAACAAGATAAAGAACTTGGCACGACCAGTGTATCAACATGCATGAGATGGATGAGTAAGCTCAGGAACTTTGTGTTACACTCTTGGCCGAGTAAATGTAAAAATTGCATGTAAGTATAAAGTATTTGGACAAGCTAAGTCCTAAAGGACTAATATAACAAGGACAAGTCGTAAGTGGTTTGCAATTGTCTTTCAGGGTTGTGGCATTGGAGGTCATAGATTTCACCAAGTGACCAAACTTGTAGATAGGTTTTCAATAGGTAGGATAGTAGATGAAATGAGAGCTTGGTTTTCTGAAGAAGGTGGCGGTTTTAGAAGGTGACATGCTTTGAGATATTTGTAAACTATAATGTGTTGTAGACATTGGCTAATCTCCTTTCTTTTAGACATTGTAGCATGTAACATTCTTGTATATCGAATAAAATGTGTTAGGTAATGTCTTGGTGTTGCTTGATCGTACAAGTTGTGTCATTCTCTTATGTGTTGAATGTTTTATTTATATGTATATGCTATATTACCTACATTTTAATTGACTAAATACCATTGGGAAGGTTTGGCCATGGATGGGCATGCACCTCGTGGGTTTAACTTGGAAGGATAAGTTGAGTAGAACTTGGCTTAATACTATTCACGGAAAGTTATGGACATTCCTTGAATGATGATGCATAGTCCAATTGTAATAAACATGGTTTTGTCTAATTATTGTGTTCGATAAAATATGATGTTTCACAATTAGAGATGACAAAACAAAACATTTTGAGCATGAACCTTAGGTTTCTGACCGATAGTTTTCCAATATCGCTTCATAAATCAATTGACACAATACACATATGTATAATACATAATGGACGTTATGAACATTAATGATGAGCCTACCTTATGCAAATACTAGCCCACAATTAGCCCATAAATTTTATCAAGAACAGATGATGGATAGATGGTGGATGGATCCATTAAAATGTGCATAATTCATTTATTCACAATATGTAAACATACAATAAGTGATAATGTATTTAGTGCATTTCTATTCACACATAACTCATAGGTTATCTTGGATAAAGAGTCCATATACACACAAGCCTACTCTAACAAGTAACATACATTAGCACATACACTAGGTCAACATAACAATGAGTAGGAGTTATAAATCAACACTCCCCATAATGAATAAAAAATGTTTTAGTATTACTTTTTTGTCTTATCCTATGTTGACAGAATTTGACATACACAACACATACCACTATTATCATTTTATTAAAGCCCATAAAAAATGTCTGGCATCCATTAATTTACATGAATAATCGGTGTCATACCTGTTAATTCAATAGGAGATTGCTTCCTAAGCATGGTTTGTCATTTCCTCCCCAAAGTTACCACATAAATATTTTTATATTTATATTTCACACTTAAATTGGTGGCATAATATATATCTATATATATATATATATATATATATATATATATATATATATATATATATATATATATATATATATATATATATATATATAAATGATGCATGATTAGCCAAGCACCTACACTTGTCTCACTTGACCATGTTTCCAACCATGAGTGAATAATTGCTCACAAACAAGGCCCAAATTGGACCATATGAAATAGCATAACATGTAACCTCACCCTTCCTATTTTTCCTCCTAAATCCATTTTGCGAACAACGTTTAAAAATAGGGCCCAACATTAGACCACGTGAAAAAACATCAACATGTAGCTTTAACTGCCATGTTTCACCTCGTAGATTTGTTTTGCAAGAAACGTCTAATTGCATGAGAGAAAATAAAACTTTCTACTAAAATCATACCCTATGCTTTGTATTAATCCAATCTATTACTCACTCATTGTGAATCTTATCTTCTATCCATTCCAGGTTAACCAAATGGTTTACTCTTACGTAGAATTTACCTTCACAAGACTCTACACTCTCGGTTTCCTTCTGATAGAATCAAACTTATTCTTGTTTTGATTTATTACGAGAAACAAAAAATGAAAGACTCAAATATCACCTCATGTATTATTCTATGTGTGTGTGCGTGCGTGCATGTGCTTAGACTTAACTTGTGCACATATAGGAGAGGGGACATGTTGTGCATTTACTTATACCAACTACATAATTACTAGCCAAGTCATAATCTATTTAATAAAATATACATGTACTTGTCTTGTGTGGTAGCCCAAATTAACAGTCATGCACACACTAAGTTACTATAATATATAACATCCAATGATATGCAAAATAAGTGGACACAAAAACAAATATGAGTCATATCTTGATGCCATGTTTGGTTACCCAGTCCTTAAAATATAGAATTTCTTCTTCTAATTGTATTCCAACTTTTGTAACAAACTCTCCAATAGATGTGATGGTCTCATATTCATCATCATCCATCAACGATGGCAAGTAAAGTTGTGGGAAATCCACAATAGACACTGAATTAACGCCCATGCAAGTTAATGGATTCAACTTGAACACATTTTTCTTTAATTTTATTAGTTATGTTTCAAGGATTATATTTAAGTGGCTTGAGCTTTAGGGCCTTCTACTTCTAGTGTTTTTTCATAAAGTAGACTAAAACTTTGTCTCCTACATGTTGTTGATTATCTATAATACGTTGATCATGCATAGTATATGCTTTTGATGACCATTCTACAAATATCCTTGAGCTTGATTATGAATCTTCTAGATGTGGTTCATCAACCTTGCAACTTTTCCATGTGCCATAACTTGCTTCATTATCATCTCCTTGAAAATTGGACTAGAAATTGGTAATGGATCCTTTTATAGGAATTCCAAGGAATTTTACAAAAGGTGAAGTGTTTGTCATATTGTGAATTGCACAATTATAGTTGCAATGCACATATAAGGTGTTGGCATCCCAGGTCTTCAAATGCCCATGGTTAAAAATTCGTAACAATATATAATGGTGTGGTTTACTGTCTTAATTTGTCCTTTTATTTGTTGATAGGACATAATAATTCATGTTAGCTTAGTGGCCATAAATCCCCATAATGCTTGCCAAAAATAGCTGTGAAATCTATTTTCTCATTTACAAATTATTAATGATGATAAGGAAAAGCACATTTGATATTCTTCCTCTTCTTCTTCTTTTCCTTTTATGAAAAATAAAAAATAAAAAATTGTATATTTGCTATTTCAATTGAAATCAAAATAAACATCTACATTTTTTCTTTCCACGAACAATCACAAACCAAAAAGACCTATCTATAGACTAAGATATTCACATTTTTATATACCAATCAAATACTTGGATGTACTACTTCATATAAATTCATTCAATTTAACTAGACCACAAACAATTGTATATCAATTCAACAAATATCTGACCATAAATTGAGGTAAATAGATCCTTTGCAAATTAATGAATAGGTGCATGCTAACTGCATAAATTGTCAATTTAGAAATTGTCCATCTATTTCGATGTGCAAAACATAAATACTTATTACCTTCTATGGTTCATGTAGATCCAACCAATAAAAAAAATTACAAAACTTCCTTAGGGGCATTGAACTGGTGCAAACTAAAAGCACTCAAAAGATAGTTTGTTGAACTTAGGAAATTACCTCTCATCCACGATATTCTTTACAAGTTAAACATAATTCAATTAGAAAAATAACTTCCTTTGATAGGAATTGGCTTAGAAACTAAAAGTTCTATAAATATGCTTGATTGAGAATGAAACAAAAGAAGCATGCGACTCTTGGACCCAACATCGCGAAAAGGGCAAGAAATTTTTTTCTAGTTGAACTTAAAGATTAAATCAATCAATAATCACCCATGACTTGTAGTTAACCAACACATTCCAAGATAACAAAGGTTAAATGGGCTCAAAGGGTGATAATATTAGTTCATGTATTGGTCCTATGGTAAGGTCCTAGTTTCAAATGATAGAAATGCATTGTTGAAATGTGTAGTATCAAAATAGTATCAAAGAGACTAGGTCCCCCCTTGTCAAGCACCATTAAAAAAAACTCTTAAGCATTGGAAGAAGCAATAATGAGAGCAAGTCTAGGCCAAATGACTTTGATGAATATGATCTTTCTTCAATTCATTAGATGCAAATTGAACCTTATGAACCACCAAACCATGACACCCAACAAATCTTTCAAATAAAGCTTGGTACTTATAAATCTAATTCCACCATAACATAAAACATGGAATATCTATGAATGGTCTCAACATCGAATTCTACACCCGATACCATGAGCATTCTTCTAATGAATTGCAAGCCCAAGAGCGAGGACAATTTTGACTTTTACATATTCCTTGCCATACCTATATGTCAAACGAATAGGAAAAAAAGTATGGTCAACATATTCTTCATCAACCTTACAAAGAGCACATCTATTTTAGCCCTCACCATCCCCCTATTTGGCAATTATCCAAAATCAAAGTGTGATTTGACATTACCAAACAAGGAAATATTCGAGTCTTTGAGGGACATTTCCACTTCCAAAATAAAGTCCACCACCACTTATGTCCACCATGTCCAAATTAAAGGAGAGGGCTCCATAAGCTAGTTTTATTAACATGACTCTTGTGGCTTTGTTCTAGGTTTCCACAAGTTTGTCTTCTTTGTGAGAAAGCCAAATCATATTAGGGGAGTCTAATGAATGGTGTCCACTCTTCAACTAGTGAACCATTCAATCCTAAATCTTCCACCGAAATTCATCACTAATTCCATCTATCTCAGGATCCTTGGATACCTACATCATCAAGAACCAAGAAACCACGACCATACATAAACATGTGCAAATCATGAGAAAGTCGATAATTGTCACTTACACCAACCCACAAGTCTTCACCCAATTTTATACAAGTTCCTCTTCAAATATTCAAAGCAACCCAATGACCAAGGATAGGAAAGACACAAATCAATACTTTATAGATATTTTATACTCCTCTAAAAAACTTAGGTTATGGTTTGATCCATTTTTCCATGGTCTAAGGTTTGATATATTTTTGTTGCATGATCTTACCACACAAGCCTTTAATAAGTAATATCCAAGATATTTTTGCCACCAATTCTTAAATGAAGGGATAAGTGTTCTTTTAGTCCCCCAATCCCATCCTTCTTTGGTTTTATTAAGGTTTTCCATTTGACTAGTGGGACGCTCACCTTTAGATTTTGATTGGATGATAGAAAGTGAAAACTGCATCTCCTAGTTTTGTCTAGAATGATCTTAGGCAAGTGAGCTAAACAATGTAATACTCACCCCAACTAATTTAAGTATAATATTTCATCCTCCAATGGATAACCATCAATGACACCAGTAGTTGATGCCAACTTCAAAGTTTTTCACTAGCCACCACCGATCAACCACTATATACCCATTAGGTTTCAAGCCTAAATATTTTAAGCCTCCATTGAAATACTTTAATAAAAAGAAAACATTAACTGAATCCAGGTTTCTAATTCCATCAAAATCCCATTACATAAGAAATTCAATTTGTTGGTACTTATCTCCACGTCCATGGTTAAGAAAAATAGTATTGCGATATAATTAAAAGACTTGCATTCCCTTATTGTGCCTTCCCTAAAGAGGATGACATGGTAAACACACAATAGGTGTGTCAGCGTTGCATGTTCAACAACTAGGATCCCTTGATGGAATTACCCACTCTTGCAGCATCAATTAGCCTACTCAAACTATTCACGACAAGAAGAAATAAAAAGGGAGACAATGGACACCATTATTGAAGTCTCTTGGATCCTTCTATTTTTTAAGAGAATCATTAACAGACACTGCAAAGCTAGGTGATGTAACACAATCTATAATTCAATTTACCACCTCCATACTCAAATCAATATGGATAAGTACCAACCCAAGATAGGTCCAATTGACCTTATCATGAGCCTTTTCTAAAGCTAGTTTCATCATAGCCGTTGAAATATTTTTTTATTTAATGGAACAGAGCCCCTCCTGGGCTGCACCAATAAATTTGGGATCTTTTAGTCAAAGAGGAATCCAAACTACTTTTTTGAAATACTAATTTCTAGAACATCCTTAACATTATTCAAAAGGATTTTTGCAATCAATTTATAAGGTAGATTATATAAAGAGACTAGCCTAAAATCATTGAATGGTGAAGGGTTAGTTCTCTTTGAAATGAGAGCAACAAAAGGTTGCATTAAGCACACTATAAATCCTACTCGATACCCTAGATTCCTCCATAACCCTCAAGAACTCATTAGGTAGAAAAAATATACCATAGTCCATCCACTTAGCCCCTGACTATTCACCTTTTTTTTAAACCCATAAGCACTTATTTTATTTCCTCCTTAGTGACCGAGGCCCATATTCTAGCACTCACATCTCGATTTAAGAAACGAGGAAATAACCTCACTATCCTCATTTTCTCAACTATCTTATATTCATCTAACTCCTTCAATAAAGTATCGAAATGGGCCTCCCTTGCTCTAGAAATCTCTGTAAAGGTTGGGCTTAAACCCATACCCATCGAGCTCTGAAATTGTGTTGCATACCTTCTCATGACCAACAAGGTTATTTATTTATTTTTGTTACCATCACCATCCTCTAGCCATATGGCTTGAATTTTCAAACACCATGTCATCTCCTCCATTATAATTAAATGAGAATTTTATTCTTCCAAATCTTTCAGCTCTTCCCAATCCTCGTCTAATAAAACCCCCTCCCCATTTTGATCAAATAATTCTCCATGTTTCTCCACCATCTCCAATAACTCTGCATGATGTTTATCCCTTTGATTTTTGTGTCACTTTGTAGCAAAATGCTTCAAGTACTTTAGGCTTTCCATAAATTGAGACATGGCAGTCTGTTGAGCTTGAGATTGAAATAACACCAATTATTGATAAAAAACTATAACTATGCATTATTGAATTCAAAGGAACTCCAAGGTTTCCTAGAATTATTATGAATATGATAAATATATTTCTATGATTAGAAGAGGTATCCACCCCTATCCATGATCAATGTTGATTAAAAACCTACAACGAAACTTATGTCATTAAAATTATGTCCAGTCATCCTGATATTCATTCTCTACCATTTCTCCCATTTCACTAGGTTGGCTCCATTGGAAGGGGCTCCATGTTCGCCAACTTCAAAACATCAAACAATTTCATAAAATATTGTGGCAAAGTATCCCATCAAGCAAAATCCTCCCAGACCTCTTTCAGGAGAGAGTTAGATTTGGGTCACCATCGATAGTAAAATTTGATGTCCTAAAATTCCCTATTATCCTAAAACATCACAAAATAGTTTATGCTTTGAATATGGATCATAACAATTAATGATCATGCAAATTTTACACAACTCCCTCACTTCTAATTCTAGTAAAATGCCAATGTTAGAAATGTTGGAATTTCTAACTACAAAAAAGGAATTATAGGTAGATATTAGTCCCTCAGATTCACTAATAGCATCATAAAAACAAAAAACCAGCAAGAGAGAATGGCCAACAAAAAATCTATGGCTTTGTCCCCAGAAACCATGATTTCTTGTAATAGGACAACACATTTGTATTTTATTGAGGAATACTTGCATTTCTTATTGCAACATATTAAATCACTTAGCCAATGTAATAAATGATTCCATGAGATAGTCATTTTCATATTAGTGGTTATTAGTTACTAAATTGTTTACAGTGTTGGACCCGCCAATATTTAAAGGGTCTCCTCTCAATTAGACCTCACACCTTTTGGGATAGGAGCCCCATCTGGAATATGGCTTATTTGTTGGTTTCTTAAAAAAATTCCTTGGCTTTAATTGTTAGCAAGAGAGAGGAATGCAAATGTGTCTTTGAAAAGAAAGTGAGTGTGCTTGGTGAGTGTTTGGTTGTAAGTGTGTCAAACTTCTTCTACTGTGGAGTGAGGAAAGAAAGTGAGCCTCTAAGAGAGAGATAATAGTACCACCCTAGTAGAGACACACATAACCAAAAAGGATCTGCATGACATCCAGCGGAATATTCCACAAAGATGTGAAGGTCAATACAACCAATTAATAAGAGAGATCTGGCTAATATCCAGCAGAATAGTCCAAAAGGATGTGACAACAATAGTAACCATTACAACACATTCTCAATATGATAATTACTAAAATAATTGAAATAGCTCAATTAATTTATCACACATGAAAACAAACATGAATTACAAACATCCACGGAATAGTCTTACAAATATTCATAATCCATGCATGAAGAACTAGTTGACCATGAGGCTTCTTATATTAAGTAAAAGTTCCAAGACACATCTATACAATGAACACCACTAGCTCAAATAGTGGAGCGTTGGAGCCATTCCTTGCTCCCCAAAAGAACTAGCTTGTCTCTCTAATTCCTTGCGAGGGATCCAAGGTGAAAAAGGTCATTTGCTCATACAATGAGGGTGTATATATAACCAATGAGGTGATGCTTCACCTTCCTTGTGACTCTTTGACTACCCTCATAGTTGTGTGACTTCTTGTGACTTTTCGACTATACATCACTCTTCATATTCTTAATTTGTCATTTGGACTTCCACTTTACATTACATTTTGAATAGATAATTACATAACCTGAATGTGTCCTTTGGACTTCCACTTTACATTACATTTTGAATAGATAATTACATAACCTGAATGTGTCCTTTGGACTTCCACTTTACATTACATTTCGAATAGATAATTACATAACCCACAATGATGAAGTGGCATATGACAACTCATGACATGACATGAAACTGTTGACATGGACTACTTGATGACATGGCAATCTCAAGCCACTTTTTTTGTTGCTTGTTACATGTCTTCTTAAGGATTCTGTTCAATCCACCTCCTTATGGCTTAGAGGTAAGGTGTCTTTAATGATATCAAGTCTTGAGCCATGGTCGTAAACCCGTGTCCCTTTTATCTTCTCTTGATTGATGAACTTGTATAATCAGCTAGACAGGTGTCTTTCAACATGTTTCCCTTCTCCATCTTCTTCATCATCATCTTGTCATGGCATGTGATGGGCCTCTATTAAGACCCATGCCTCAAAATTAAACATAGATTAAGGATCATATTACCATCCTTCAACACATTAAACCTCTTTTTTTGCATTAGATAATGTATTTTAACTTTAATATGTTCATTAGGAAAGTTTATGGATAATTGCATGTTTGTCCCTAATATTATTTATTTTTTTGGAATATTATGAGACTATTGGGCATATTATTAGAGATTTGGAGGAGATAATCTAGGGACCTTATCCCTACTACAGGAGGATCAATATTAAATAATAAATCAACAAGATATTATGGAATTATGGCATAGATTGTGGAGCTCCAATGATTGAGAAAATCCAGGAATGTGTTCCCTGCCATTTAATGCAGATTCCTAGTATTGGGAACTAGATCCACAAGTCAAAGGATTTTGGTGGGAAAAGCTTCTTTCATTCATGGGGAATGATTCCTAATCATTTTGTATAAGTACCAAGTCGAATTTTCCTCTAGGGGTGGATTTTTATTAGTCTTCTTGTGGAGAGAATTCGTATTTTTGCAGCTCCATTGTGATTTCTTGCAGGGATGTAATTGTCTTGATGGAAATAATGAAGATTGGTGACATGTTCAGCTTCTAAATCTTGGTTTCCTTCATAGGACTCTGAGTTTCCTTAAGCTTGGCCATCCTAGGAGCCTCAAATCTCTTTTGTATCATTTACTTTTCTTCCTTTCACTTCTGATTCACATGCATCTCTTGTTCTTGTTTTTTTTCTATTTCTGCATTTAGTGTTAATGATTTCTTGTTGTAGGATTGAGTTAAATGGTTGAAGTAAGTTCTTTTGCAGGATAAAAAACATAATTCAATCCTTGGAACAACTTTGGAATGTCATAGTAATTATTGAGCTACTTGGATTAGTTTGCTTATTCCCAAATATAGATTTATGGAAGTCTTTTGTGGCAAATAACAATAAAATTCTGCTATTTTTTAGAGCATGCTAATGAGCTTCAATCAAGTTGATTCCACTTGCATTAGATCACAAAAACATTTTAGTAAATAACAAAAATTACGCCATTGAATTTTCACTTGACTAGGTTAGGCATTTGATAAATTTACTAGCTCGCTAGTTCTCGAATTTCTAGATTTTAGACTAGTAATTTTCTGTCATTTGTTAGCATGGGTTAACAAAGATCTTTTTGAGTGATTCCACTTGGAATGGAGACTTAAGAAATCCTAGTCAATAAAAAAAAAATCCCCATCCAATTTGGATGTGATTCGGTTGGTCATTTGGTGAATTATAACTTCCTGTAGCAAATATGTTGTTTCTTGTAGTAGTACTACAGGAAACCTTGTAGTAGCCTTCCAACATGCATATACTTTCCCAGATTCACTCAAGAAGCATGGTTATTGTCCCTTAAGGTTGAATCGAGACCACTAGGCTCTAAATCAATGAACGACCACATCCAGAAGAAGAAGATTCAAATAAGAATACCAAAGTGTCATGGGCTGCATTTGATGAAGAGTAGACATCAAAATCAGAGATTAAGAAAGATCCCTCATGTTTACCATCAAATCCTCCATGTGTTCAAGAGGACAATCTGCAAAAAGAGGAAGATTTAAAGGGCATGGAAGAAGAATACATCCAAGATGATCCAAATTGGCAAGTGGACCAAGGGAATCACAACTATATTGAAATATGGTTCCAGAAAATCATTAAGTTGCAGCAACACTCTCTCCTTCAACTATGCTTGATATCATCAAAGTCAAATAATTTGATCTCTCAAATTCAGGTACATGTCAAAGCATACATTTCAAGACTACACATCAGTTTGTCTGTCATCTTGATGTGCACATGGCTTCATTGGAAGTATTCTTATACTTGAAAGTGATTTTGTTTTTCAAGTAGAGTAGGGTAAAGAAAATAAAAATATAAAACATGAAAAATAAGATAAAAAAATAAAAAGTGAAAACCTCCTTTGAGGCGCCTGAGATTGGCTCATTAATTGAAAACCTCCATGAAGTCGTCAATGGGTTGAAAAAAAAGGAAAAAAAAAAAAAGAGAAAAAGGAAAGATCCTAGGTGAAAACCTCCTTTGAGGCACCAAGGCAGACCTTCTAGTTGAAAATCTCATTGAGGCTACTAGTAAGCCTAGAAAACAAAAAAAAAAGGCGGGGGGGGGGGGGGGGGGAATCTTTGCTCCATGGATCTCTGTGATGAATGTTGGTGCTCTCCAACATCTGCAAGCAACAAAAACAATTTGTCACGAAAAAAAAAGAAAAAATTGGTCAAAATTTTAGTCAAAGGAAGTCAAACTTGGACTTTCTCCTCCTTTTCTCAGATGCTCCAAGAGGGCCAAGGCCATACAAATCCATCACCCTCGTCTATTTCCACCATTCACCCATCATTCTCAAGCTTTTCCCTTTCAGTTTCCTTGTTGTCCTAGAATACTACAGGAATGCTTTGTTTTACTACAGGAAACATAAATACATAGAGCTGAATTTATTTTTGTCATGTCTTGAAAACCATGCATCCATTTGCCAAGTTGTTTCAGGTGGAGATACATATGGATGATGGTAACATGCTCAAGTGATTTCAACAAATTCTAGTGCACAATTTTCGAGAAATTGGCCTCCATCACCTACAATTTTTTTAGTATTCGTGCATCCATTTAAAAAGTTGTTTCGGGGGAGATGCATATCGATGATGGTAACATGCCCAAGCATTTTCAGCAAATTCCAGTGCACAGTTTCCAAGAAATCGGTCTCCATCAACTTCAGGCATTTTTTTATTTTTCTCGAGATTCGTGCATCCATTGGCCAATTTTTTTTTTATGGGGATGTGCATAAGGATGATGAAAACATGCTCAAAAAATTTCAGGTCAATCCATTCTACCTGGAGATATGGACAGAACAAGGCAAATTTGTTGTTTCTTGTAGTACTACTACAGGAGTCCTAGTTTACTACAGGAAACAAGCTGAAAGCTATAGGAAAGTACAGAAGGTGAAATAAAGTGCGGGAAAGGTGTCTAATGGTGGAATGAGGTATAGGGAAGGTGAACATAACCCATGGACAAGCCCATCACTCCAAGAAGGCGGGATTTGACTAGGATATCTTGCTCATGGTAACTGGAAGACAAAGGTTTAGAGTCACCAAGCTATGAAGACCTGTGCAGAAGCAAACAAAGGAAATTATCACCTCCAAAGGACCATGGATAAATCATCAACTCATCAGCAGCATGCATATCTCTCCAACAACGATTAGGTAGGTATAGGTATGCAATATTCTTGACCTCTTCTCTTGAGCATATTATAGTTATAAATTTGTTGTCAATTCATGAGAGATGAGGTTTTATAAGCTAAGGATGGGTCAGCAGTCTCGGCTGCCTTCAACTAGTTAATTGCAACTCACTCCACTCATGCAATGTGGAAAAGCCAAATTATGAAGGGTGATGATTTCGAGGAATGAGGATCATAATTAAAAGAGGAAATTTGTGTAAAGGCCAAGTCACAAAAGCACTCCAAGCCCTCCATCCACTTCATATCCACTATCTATCCATCATTCATCCATCCCATTTCATTATATATATATATATATATATATATATATATATATATATTCAAGAACAAATCCTACACTCTGTCTCACCCTGAAAATTTCTTGAAAAAAACACACAGAGCACATCCTCTCCATTTTCAAAAACCTACACTACTCCCTCTAAGCCCTAGCATCATCCTCCAAACCCTATACATCATTTCTCATCACTCCCATATAGTTAGAAGACCCTGAAAGAGAAGGAATGACTGCTACAAGAAGACATAATGATTCTACAAGAAGGAAGAAAGGAAAAAATTGTGCTAAAACCCAAACTGGCAGTGCCTAAGAGAGACCTATTCAAAATAGAGAACTCCAAGGCCATTAGGCAATCATCTAAGCCACAAAAAAGAAGAAAAAGGAAACAAAAGGAAAGAAGGAATTCACCATCAAAATAGAACTCAAACTGCAGCGATGAAAAGAGGCTTTCCAAGAGGTCTCTAATCTCTTTCTAGCTTTTGTCCAAGGCCTAAAAGATGTTATAGAAATGGGAGAAAGACATGGAAGTCAATTTGAGGGCCTACCCTAGGCTTAGACTACCATTTCTGCTCAAAATAGGTTTAAACAGGGTTTCTTGTAGTACTACAGGAACTGCTACAGGGTTTCCTGTAGTACTACAAGAACCACTACAGGGTTTCATGTAGGAAACATATAATTACTACAAGATGTCCTAGTTCTCATCTAAAGGTGTTTTGAAGGTTTCAAAGGTGTCCAAATGGTGGAAAAAGGTAGAAGAAGGGTGGAAAAGGATGTGGAAGACCTTGCCAAACTGAAAAATATTCAAGAACCCATCTTGAATAAGGGGAAGAAGGCAAGCTAATGGTCTCAAGAAACACCGTGATTTTTTCTATGCACAAACAATTTTGGAAAATGAGTGAAAATGGAATGAAGGTTTCATGGGAGAGGATATGAATGAAATGGATCTACAAGCCAACAAAGTTCACTTGCAAAGGGGAAAGTTATGTTTTTTTCCTTTGAAAGACTGTTAAACAATCATGATAAGGACAACTACATTTTTGTGCTTGTCCTTGCAGAACTTACAACCAATATTCTTAAGAGAAAGCACTGAGGAATGCACAAGAGAGAGGACACCAGGGCCATGAATGAGGCATAATGAAGTCACTAAGTTGCTCAGAGGATGAGCAACACTTTCAGTAGGGGGTATGATGGGCCTCTAAATTAGAAATACATTAAGGTCCATGCCTCTAAATTAAACATAAACTAAGGCCCATATAACCGTCCTTTGGCACATTAAACCTCTATTTATGCATTAGATAATGTATTTTTAACTTTAATATGTTCATTATGAAAGTTTATGAATAATTGCATATTTGTGCCTAATATTATTTATTTTTGTGGAATATTATGAGAATATTGGGCAGATTATGAAGATTTGGAGGAGGAGATAATCTAGGGACCTGCTCCCTACTACAGGAGGATCAATATTAAATAATAAATAAACAAGATATTATGGAATTATGGCACATATTGTGGAGCTCCAATGATTGAGAAAATCTAGGAATGTGTTCCCTACCATTTAATGCGGATTCCTAGTATTGGGAACTACATCCACTAATCAAGGGATTTTGGTGGGGAAAGCTTACTTCTTTCATGGGGAATGATTCCTAATAATTTTGTATAAGTACCAAGTCGAATTTTCCTCTAGGGGTGGATTTTTATTAGTCTTCTTGTGGAGAGAACTCGTATTTTTGCAGCTCCACTGTCATTTCTTGCAGGGATGTAATTGTATTGATGGAAATAATGAAGATTGGTGACATGTTCAACTTATAAATCTTGGTATTCTTCATAGGACTCTGAGTTTCATTGGGCTTGGCCATCCCAGGAGCCTTAGAGCCCTTTTGTGTCATTTACTTTTCTTCCTTTCACTTAATATTCACATGTATCTCTTGGTCTTTTCTTCTTTTTTTTTCTATTTCTGCATTTAGTGTTAATGATCTCTTGTTGTAGGATTGGGTTAAATGGTTGAAGTAAGTTCTTTTGTAGGATCACAAGAATCATTTCATCCTCAGAACATATTTGGAATGTCATAGTAATCATTGAGCTACTTAGATTAGTTTGTTTATTCCCAAATCTAGATTTCTAGAAGTCTTTTGTGGCAAATAACAGTAAATTTCTGCTATTTTTAGAGTATGCTAACGAGCTTCAATCGAGTTGATTCCACTTGAATAAATTATATCACAAAAACATTCTAGTTGATAACCAAAATTACCCCATTGCATTTGCACTTGATTAGTTTAGGCATTTGACAGATTTACTAGCTCACTAGTTCTCGAATTTCTAGATTTTAGACTAGTAACTTTCTGCCATTTTTTTAGCACAGTTTAATAGAGATCTTTTTGAGTAATTCCACTTGGAATGGAGACCTAACACATTCTATTCAATAAAAAAAATTCCCATCCAATTTGTATTTTATTTGGTTGGTCATTCGGTGAATTATAACTCCCTATAAAAGATTTGTTGTTCCCTGTAGTAGCCTTCCAACATGCATATACTTGCCCAGATTTGCTCGAGAAGCTTGGTTATTGTCCCTTAAGGTTGAATCAAGATCCCTAGGTTCTAAATCAATGATTATGGAAGGCTAAATACCACTTAGGACTTGCCTCTTTACCCATGCAAAACATTTCAACGATTCGAGTTAATGGACAAATTTATAAATTGGATAATACAATGATGATTTTCTTGATTGCCACATCCAATGAACTCTCTTAATGGATCTAAACTCTTTGAAATATAATGGTTGACATTTAGTTCATGATCTTTAGTTTATGTAAATAGAATAGGTTTCTTTCCTTGTGATGAGCCTCATCATTGGGTAACTATATGGACCTCAATACACCTCCAAGCTTATTAAAATCAACTCTTTCTGTAATTCCTTACATGTTTTAATTACATTTTGCTTAATGAGATGAGTAAAAGTAAGATGTATGTCTAGTGGTATAATGTGCATTAATTGCAGGTTTTTGAGAGTAAATCATGGCAATTTTAGCTAATTAAGGGCAATAAATTCGAATGAGACAAGGAGTACAAATTATAGGATATAAATCCTCCTCATTAAATCCTCACTCATTCGAATATTCCTCAATCAAATCACACTAGCTCAGAGTTACAAGCAGTCGAGTCATGGAGATCATTGGCAGCTGAGCCAGTGACAGTTAAGAGCCAGTTCATCTTGAGTTTGGGTGACAAGCCTCCCTAGATTTAAGGAAGTTGTTGGAGACCTCAGTTGTATAAATAAGGAAGCCTAGAGCCTCATTAGGATTAAGATCTTTTATGTAAGAGCACTAAGCATTTTCGAGTTCAAGCTTTGTGGAAAAACATTGTTATGTAATTTTTCTTATATGATAATGAGAATGAGAATTTCCTTGATCCAGCACTGAGTTGACTCAGAGGGTTGAAGCTCTTGGTTTAGGCCCAACCCTAGCAGCAAAGGCTCCTCTTCTTGTACTTGTATGTGTAGGTTATTTCATAGATTAAGTGTTGAATTGGTTTTAGCATTGTTTCATTGCAAGTAGTGGTGAATTTGATTAGTTTGCTTCCATTTGTGCATTGCTTTAATAGTAGCTTTAGAGAGATAAAGGAATGCCAAAAAGGCTGATAATAAGTGGATTTGGCCTCACTCCTCCCTTTAGAGACCATGGTTTGAGGAAAAATTCATATTCAGCCCCAAAAAGACAGAATTATGATTTCTTATGGAATTTAGGGTTTTCTTCTACTAAGACCAACATCTTTTCAGTTTTCAAGAATAGGTTTCAACTGTCATTTCTGATATCTTCAACTTGTATTATATCTCATGGTGTTTCACAATATTCTACAAGTATTTCCATGCATGAATTAGGCAACTAAATAATGAAATTATGTTTTCTTAAGTTGATTAGAAATATTCCTTGTTCGATATGATTCATGGATAAATGCAAGAAGATCTTATGCCAGCAACCCCAGCCTTACCTCATCCATCCATGATCACCAAAAGCCACCAAGTCCCTCAACCAATTCATCATTCCATAAGAACAACTTTCCAGGTTTGTTGAGCAAATCCAGCCATCTTACAAACTTTGGTTTGAGCTCTGAGGAAGTCCTAGCCACCCCTTTGCCTTGTTTCTTCCATCATTCACCTTCCCTAAGCCCAATACCACCTTCCAAGTCACCCCTATTTCTCTCGGCTGGATCCTGTAGGAATACAGGGACATCCTATAGGAAGCATTAGGACATCCTGTATGGCAACCTATAGTGGCCTGTTTTGAGGCCGATTTGTGGAAAAAGCATCCAGGAAGATAAGAGAAGATCCCTACTTGCCTCCCAATCCATTTTACCTTCCATCACCATCTCTAACCCACTTACCATCTCCAAGAATATTTAGCATTCACATTTTCACAAAAAAGGGCAAAAAGGGAAAAAAGAGTTATTGTGTTCATTCATATGCACAACAGTAGGATGTTTGGTTATTTTAGATTGCATGCTTAAGACAATTAGGATTACACACATGTTAGCTTAGAATTCTTCTGAAGCAAGATCTCTTAGCAATTAGTTAGATGCATGGTGTGTTTAAAGCATTGATTTCAGTGTTTCCTTACTGCAGTAGACAATATTTTAATTCTCCCAACTTGTGCAAAATTCTCTTTTCTTCATTGGTAATCAAACTCCTTTTGAATCAATAGGAGGTTGGTTTGAGAAACCATAGTGGTGTATCGTCGTCCCAGTAGTGACAAAGAGTGGACCCATCGCATCTACTTATGTATACAACACTGTCACCTCCAAGTTTGTACGAACCCCAAGTTGATAAAGTAAAGTTGGTAGCCCCAGGAGTTGCAACATTCTTGCTGCAATACTGGTGCTCATCACTTTTTGGCACCATTTCCAGGGAGGTGTCTGAGTAAGATGTGATTTATGCTTTCTTTCTTCCATTTCTTATCTCTTTCATTTTGTTATTAGCTTCATTTCTGCAAGAGTAATTGTAAGTTGGTTTGCTTTCTTTTCCATTCTGCAAGTGAGATTTCATTCAACAGTTAGTATCCATTCAGTTTGTTATTTCAATTCTGCAATTAGTCTCAAAGCTTGAAAAAAACACAAAACAAAACAAAAACACTTCTTTCATGCCTCATAGGAATAGGGATAACTTAGGAAAAATTATGCCAAATACCCCCACCACTTCAAACAACCAACCTTCTGTTATGAAACCAGCTCAAGAAGAGATAGAAAAGAAAGATCAACGCCTTAGAATTCAGCCTCTTCGAGGGGGCAACCTCCTTTACATTACATAAATGAACAATTCTTGGATGATACAAATGACAAAACCTCCTTTCTATATATAGGAGTCTAAGGAGTCACAATATAATCCAGCCGACCTAACAATAATAATATAAAGCCACAAAAATAACAATAGAGGGATTCTATGGGGCACATAAATAACAATATGGGGGTAATAGGGGCACAACAATATAAATAAGGGGTATAACTACAATAGTAATGGGGTAATCACTAGTATTATAGGGACCCAACATGCCCCTCTCCTTCAAAAAAGTGTTGTCCTCAACGCTTGAGCAGTTCTGGATACTTCTGCATAAAATTCTCATCCTCCCATGTGGAATCTTCAGCGGATAAGTTCTTCCACTTGATAAGATACTCTGAAATTGATCGATTTCGTAGCTGTCGAGTTCTTGTTTCTGTGACTGCTTCCGGTTCCAATATAATTTTTCCTTCCTCGTCAAGTTCTGGCAATATTGTTTGAACTGGGAGCTTGTCGCCTATAACCTTCTTTAAACATGAAACATGGAAAACTGGGTGCAATCGAGAAGCTGCAGGAAGCTCCAATTTGTATGCCATAGTACCAATCTTTTCCAACACCTTGTACGGACCATAATACTTTGGTGATAATTTATTATCCTTCTTAGCTTGCTTTAGGGACATTTGCTTATATGGTTGTAGCCGTAGGAATACCCAATCACCTACATCAAAACTTCTTTCACTGCGATGTTGATCTGCCTGTTGTTTCATTCTATTTTGTGCCAACACGAGGTTATCCTTTAAGAGTTGGAGGACTTGTTGTTGATGTTCGATGTGATGTTCCACTGCCTGAACCTTAGAATTTTCTCTTAAATATGATGTGATTGATGGTGGTTGATACCCATAAAGTGCCATAAATGGGGTCATTTTTGTTGCTGTATGGAAGGAAGTGTTATACCACCATTCAGCCAGAGGCAACCATTTGACCCATTGTGTCTGTTTATCAGATACAAAGCAACGAAGATATCCTTCCAAACATTTGTTTACTATCTCAGTTTGCCCATCAGATTGAGGATGATAAGATGAGCTATGAGCTAACTGAGTACCAAGACAAGAAAATAATTCTGTCCAAAAATTTCCAGTGAAAATGGGATCTCTGTCACTTACAATAATCTTTGGGTTTCCATGTAGCTTTTGAACTGTTTCCATAAATGCAGTAGAAACTGTACTGGCTTTAAATGGATGTGATAATGCACAAAAGTGTGCATACTTGGTAAGTCTGTCAACTACCACCATGATGACACTCTTTCCCTCAGACTTGGGTAAACCTGTGATAAAATCCATTGAAACCTCCTCCCAACGTTGGCTTGGAATGGATAAAGGTTGTAATAGACCTGGTGTCTTAATTGTTTCAACTTTATTTTGTTGGCAAACCAAACATTCCGCCACAAACTTTTGAATATCTGATTTAAGGCCATCCCAAAAAAATTCCTTCTTAACCCTGTGGTAAGTTTTTAAAAATCCTGAGTGCCCTCCTAAGGGAGAAGTGTGCAATTCCATAAGAATCTTTTGTTTTAGCTGGGAATTCTTACAGAGGTATAAGCGATCTTTGTACCATAACGAATCATTTTGCCAGCTAAATGTATCAGAAGTACTGGAATCTTGTTGTAGCTTTCGAATAAGTGCCCACACTTCTTCGTCATTCTTCCATTCCTCCTTTGCTTCGTTTATCCAATCTGGTTGGATAATAGAAATGGCACACAACAATGCTTCCACATCCTCATCCTTTCTTGAGAGTGCATCTGCCACCACATTTTGCTTCCCTTTTTTGTAGATGATTTCAAAGTCATAACCCAACATCTTTGTGACCCACTTTTGTTGCTCTTCAGAGGATAATCTTTGTTCTAAAAAGTATTTAAGGCTATCATGATCCGTTTTTACCTTGAAGTGTCTTCCCATTAGGTAGGGTCGCCATTTCTTAAGTGCATGGAGTATTGCCAACATTTCCTTCTCATAAATAGCTTTGCTTAAAAACTTTCCCTTGATTGGACGACTTTCAAAAGCAATGGGTCTTTCATCTTGCATTAGAACAGCACCAATTCCATTTCCTGAAGCATCACATTCCACAATAAAGGTTTTTGTGAAGTCCGGTGTAGCTAAGACCGGTGCTTGGCACATTGCCTCTTTAAGATGTTTAAAGGCCTTTGTTGCTTCCGGAGTCCATGAAAATGAATCTTTCTTCAATAATGTTGTTAGAGGTGCTGCTATTCTCCCATAATTCTTAACAAACTTGCGATAATACCCTGTCAACCCAAGAAATCCTCGCAGATGCTTTATGGATGTGGGGATTTTCCATTCCTTAATGGCTTTAATTTTGCTAGGGTCTACCTTAACTCCTTCATGAGATACAATATGACCCAAATATTCCACCTCCTGGACTCCAAAGAAACATTTGGATCTTTTTGCATATAATTGTTTCTCCTCCAATAGTTGTAGCACCTTGTCAACATGTTCAACATGATCCTTCCAAGACTTGTTGTAGATTAGTATATCATCAAAAAATACTAACACAAATTTTCTAAGGAATGGTTTGAAAATTGAATTCATCAAACCTTGAAATGTTGAAGGTGCATTGGTAAGGCCAAAAGGCATGACCAAAAATTCATAATGACCCTCATGAGTTCTAAATGCCGTTTTTGGAATGTCTTCAATCTTCATTCTGATTTGATGATATCCCGAACGAAGATCCAACTTGGTGAAGTAAATTGATCCATGCAATTCATCCAGTAATTCATCAATGACAGGAATGGGGAACTTATCTTTAATAGTGAGCTTGTTGAGCTCCCTATAATCTGGACACATGCGCCATGATCCATCCTTCTTGTGCACCAATACTACTGGAGCTGAGAAAGAACTTTGACTCGGTTGAATTATACCAGCCTCTAGCATTTCTGCAACCATACGTTCAATTTCACTTTTTTGGACATATGGATATCTGTACGGCCTGATGTTTGGAGGAACACTTCCTGGAATCAGATGAATAGCATGATCATGATCACGCATAGGTGGGAGACCTTTGGGAGTCTCAAATACCTTGGAATGATTGTCCAGGACTTTTTGGAGATCTGGAGAAATAGATGATTCCAATGTGGAAACATCTAGCGAACATAATTGTGCAATTACACCTCTTTGCTCCTTTTTTAGAAGCTTTGTCATGCCATTAGAGCTGATTATCTTTCCTGGTTTCCCTGCAATACCCCTTAATTCAACTTCCTTTCCTTCTACAGAAAATTTCATGAAAAGTTCTTGAAAATTAAAAGCTATTGTACCCAAGGATTGTAGCCATTGGACTCCTAGTACAACATCAGCACCTCCCATTGGAATGGAAAGCATTGGGCTAGTCAATACATATTCTCCCATGGATAGCTTGATATTATGGCACTTTCCAGAACAATTTATTGTTCCTCCATTTGCAATCATCACTTGACACTCTGGTGCTGGATATAGGAAGCAATTCAATTCTTTTGCTACCCTACAATGAATAAAATTGTGGGTGCTTCCTGAATCAATCAACACTATTACCTTTTTCTTCTTGATTTGTCCTTCTATCTTGATGGTTTGAGGAGTGGTAATTCCCGCCAATGCATTACAAGATATGGTCGGATTTATTTGTTCTTCATCTAGGCTTTGTTCCTGGAATATATCCTCTTCTTTTGACCTTTCTTGCTCCTTTTCTTCTTCCTCTTCACAATCTATGTAGAATAATTTCTTCTCAGCACACTTATGACCTTTTGTGTATTTGCTATCACAATTGTAACAAAGCCCTTTTGCTCTTTTTTCTTCCAATTGTTGTGGTGTCAACCTTGTAGGTTGTGGAAGACTATGGGCAACAACACTTCCGTCTTTATAGTTGTGAATGGTATGCTTCCTAGTTGCCATAATTTTGCTTTCCATTTTTCTTGCTAACCTGAATGCCTTCTCTAATGAATCAGGTTCCCAAAGGCGCACATCATGTTGGATATTATCCTTTAAAGACCCTATGAACACATCAATCCTATGCTCCTCTGGAATATCTTTTACCCTTATGTTCAATTTTTGGAACTCCTCAATGTGCTCCATTATTGAACCCTTTTGTTTGAGACTTATCAATTGGCTAAAAAAAGTGTTGCTTTTTGTATCCTCATAATGTGCTATCAATTCTTCCGTAAAAATTGCCCAAGTGATAAATTGTTTACGAGAGCAAAGCCATTGATACCATACAAACTGATTTGGTTCCAAATATAAATTTGCCATACGTACCTTTTGTGTGTTTTGCACATTATTGAGATCGAAGAACTGCTCCATCTGTAATATCCATGTGGCGGGATCCTTGCCATCAAACTTCCTCATATCGATTTTTGGAACATGGTGGGTCTTCGATCCAACATTAGAGTCTATGGAATCATGATTAACATTTCTTTTGTTCACATCATGAGTTTCCTTTACAACCTTTTCACCATTAGTAAGTATTTCTTGTAGAAAATTTGTCAAATCTGTCTTCAAATCTGCCATGTCTGTCTTGAAATCTGTCCTCAAATCTATCTTCAGATCATCCATCTTAGCTTCCATGCCCTTTATCTTAGATTCCACGCCATTTATCTTAGATTCCACGCCATTTATCTTAGCATCTGTTAGCTTTTGTGAGCGTGACATTTGTTGCACTTGTTCTTGTAATTTTGATATATCATGTAGCATTTCTTCCTCTTCTTCATGAGTCATGCTAGAGCTTTCAGGTTCCTTACTAGGTGTTTGCATTTTCTTTCCTCGGGGCATTAGTTACCGATAATAATGCTTTACTATGCCCTTTGAATTCCTTCAAACCAAGCTTATGCAAAAAATAAAATAAAACTACACACCTTTCTTTTACTTTGTAGAAGCCTGATATTGAATCTGATGTATCTCTGTAATTTCGAATCATCCAGTTCTGAAACTGTGACCTGTAGTAGCCTTCTATGTCCTCTTTCCAATGCCACTAGTCTGATCCAAATTGGATTCTCCAAGAAAGAGTTATGCACAATCTCCCGCAGTGACCTGATTATAGACTAGTTCAGTAGAGCGAACTTGTATGAAGTGCCACGTGTCACTGTTCCAACTTTTGACTCTGAAAAATATATACAAGAAAACTACAGTCCGTCCTCTTTCTGTACCTTCTTACAAAATTTCAATCCGATGCTCAGAAAGAAAGTTATGACGATTTTCCCCAGGTCACCTGTTTTGAATGTAATTCAGGAGTCTGCAAAAAAGACCAACTTCCTCAGATCATATCTCCGAAAATATCGCGCGAAATGCTCTGAAATTCGGACCCAAGGTTCAGCGCGATGTCTTCTCAAATGGGTTTTTTTTGCGACTTCTGAAACGTCACAGAAAAAAAAGTTATAGCGAAAATGCCATGATGACCTGTTTGGAGCAGCGAAACCCTAGAATCCAAAGCTCTGATACCAAATGTTATGAAACCGGCTCAAGAAGAGATAGAAAAGAAAGATCAACACCTTAGAATTTAGCCTCTTCGAGGGGGAAACCTCCTTTACATTACATAAATGAACAATTCTTGGATGATACAAATGACAAAACCTCCTTTCTATATATAGGAGTCTAAGGAGTCACAATATAATCCAGCCGACCTAACAATGATAATATAAAGCCACAAAAATAACAATAGAGGGATTCTAAGGGGCACATAAATAACAATATGGGGGTAATAGGGGCACAACAATATAAATAAGGGGTATAACTACAATAGTAATGGGGTAATCACTAGTATTATAGGGACCCAACACCTTCCCTCTTCTTCGGTGGTTGTGAATTGGAGGACCCCTTAGGTGAACAACTAGAGATTTTTGAAGAGCCTACAGGGGGAGAAGAAGAAGGAGAACCCATTCCAACTGACCTAATGGCTGAAAATAGAAATGACAGAGGAGATAGAGAAATAATTGAGGGTGTTTTTCCCATCAGAGAAACCAATGGGGATGCCAATATGAAAAACATAAGCCCCTCTGCTCTTCCTCATTTCCATGGCATGACCTCAGAATATCCAGATACTTTCTTGTTTGAGTTCGTTGTCATATGCATAACTTATGATTAAACCACTAATGATCAGAAGTTGAAATTATTCCCATCCACTCTCAAGGATGCAGCTTTGCATTGGTTCATGGGTTTACTTGGGGATAACATCACAACCTAGGCTCAGATGCAACAAGCCTTCAACAATAAGTATCAGGACTACTGCAGGTCCAAAGACATTAAAGAGGAAACTTTTAGAATGACCTTGTGGAATGATGAATCCTTGGAGGATTATGAGGAAATATTCCAGTTTAGCTACAAAAGGGCCAGGTGCATACTTGATCCTGAGTCATTTAAGCGAGTCCTGCTCAGGGGGGTAAGGGAATATCTTCTGAATACCTCAAACCTGCTAGTAGGAGGGGACATCTACCAGCTACCCTATGATGTCTAATACTAACAGAAATAAAATTTACTTGCTGAATTGAAATTCTACTTGCAGAATGTAAAGGAAAGCAAATAATGACAACTGAAAGAAAGGAAGCTACTAGATTACTTTTCCACAAATAAACTAATGGCAGAAAATTGAAGACTAGAAATAAAAGAAAAGAAAGCAGTAATCACATTCTAATCAAACACCTCCCCGGTAATGGCGCCAAAAAGTGATGAGCGCCAGTATTGCAGCAAGGATGCTGCAACTCCTGGGCTACCAGCTTTACTTATCAACCTGAACTTCGTACAAACTTGGAGGTGACAGTGCTATATGCACAAGTAAAAGTGAAGGTCCTGCCTATTGTCACTGTTCATCTGGCGAGAGACCCCAGGGGTTCCAAGCCAGACTTCTATAGAGTCAGAAGAAGCTTGATTCTTTGATGAAAGGAGCAAATCTATTCTAAGAAAGCTACTCTACTGCAGTAATGAAGAAAACAACATGTAATGTTAAATCACACCATATCCTAATTAACCATTTAAACATCGATGCTAAGCATAATTGCTAAATCAACACTAACCTAATGCTGCTATCTAGGTTATAGAAGTAAATAGCATCAAACCATACTAATGTGTAAGCAAGGAAACTAAACTAAATCTTTTTTCACTTTTTTGGTTTTTTATTGGTGAAATCAAGCATGCAATTTAATTGTTCTTGTGGATATGACAGGTGGATGGAATGTGGTTGAGGATGGCTAGAAGGTCTATGGAGTGTTTGGATGGTGTGGAAGGGTCCTAGGAGGCCTTTTGTGAAAGGAAAGGCCACTGATATAGAAGATCAGGCCGAGAACAACTCATTGTGTAAATATTTATTTATTAATACAGAAGTGTGATTTCTGAGTTTGTGTGGTGTGTATTGAGTAATTGAATTATGACTTCATTACTTCTTCCTTTCACTGACTTCGATCTTCGATTGCTCTTCGGCTTGACTCCTTCCCGAACTTTGTTCTGCGTATTATTTAAACGTTGCCACTCATGAGCTTTGATTTTGCTATTCAATCAAACTCCAACACTGTCTGATCATCACAATACTCCTCTGAGCATTGTCCTCTCTCTCTCAGATTCTCTTTGAATTCCCTCCACACTTATGTTATGTAGAATTACTCTAATCCACACACAATTCATAATTCAATTACTCAATACACACCACACAAACTCAGAAATTGCACTTCTATATTAATAAATAAATATTTACACAATGAATTGTTCTCGGTTTGATCTTCTATATCAATGGCCTTTCCTTTCACAAAAGGCTTCCTAGGACCCTTCCACACCATCCAAACACTCCATAGACCTTCTAGCCATCCTCAACCACCTTCCATCTACCTGTCACATCCATAAGAACAATTAAATTGCATACTTGATTTCACCAAAAAAACCCAAAAAAGTGAAAAAATATTTAGTTTAGTTTCCTTGCTTACACATTAGTATGGTTTGATGCTCTTTACTTCTATAACTTAGATAGCAGCATTAGTTTAGTGTTGATTTAGCAAATATTCTTAGCATCACTGTTTAAATGGTTAATTAAGATATGGTGTGATTTAGCATTACATGTTGTTTTCTTCATTACTGCAATAGAGTAGCTCTCTTAGAATAGATTTGCTCTTCTTCCATCAAAGAATCAAGCTTCTTCTGACTCTATAGAAGTCTGGCTTGGAACCCCTGGGGTCTCTTGCTAGATGAATAGTGACAACAGGCAGGACCTTCACTTTTACTTGTGCATACAACACTGTCACCTCCAAGTTTGTATGAAATCCAGGTTGATAAGTAAAGCTGGTAGCCCATGAGTTGCAGCATCCTTGCTGCAATACCGACGCTCATCACTTTTTGGCGCCATTACCAGGGAGGTGTCTAAGTAGAATGTGATTACTGCTTTCTTTTCTTCTATTTCTAGTCTTCAATTTTCTGCCATTAGTTTATTTCTGCAAAAGTAATCTAGTAGCTTCCTTTCTTTCAATTGCCATTATCTGCTTTCCTTTCCATTCTGCAAGTAGAATTTCAATTCAGCAAGTAACTTTTCTTTCTGTCAGTAGTTTTCATTGATTAAGGAAAAATGCTTCAAGCATCCAGGAAGAAGAAAAAGGGATGTCCCTACCATTAATGTCATTGGGTAGCTGTCCGACTTAATGCTGGGGCAGGTAATATGTCCGAAATATTTGGACCCTAGAAGCCCTATAGTATATGTGCACATCAATGGCACCATCGTAGCATTACATCTTGTTTTCTTCATTACTGCAGTAGAGTAGCTCTCTTAGAATAGATTTGCTCTTCTTCCATCAAAGAATCAAGCTTCTTCTGACTCTATAGAAGTCTGGCTTGGAACCCTTGGGGTCTCTCGCTAGATGAACAGTGACAACAGGCAGGGCCTTCACTTTTACTTGTGCACATAGCATTGTCACCTCCAAGTTTGTACAAACCCCAGGTTGATAAGTAAAGCTGGTAGCCCGAGAGTTGCAGCATCCTTGCTGCAATACTAGAACTCATCAAGGGTTCACTTTAGATATTAAAAAATCCCTTCTCTTTTTTTTTAAATAATTTATTGTTAAGCCAAAAATAGTCATGGATGTATTTTAATTTTTAGGGCATGGTAATTATTTTTCCAACCATGGAAACCATTGACAAGTTACTCTTCATGTCTATAGCCTTCCATTAAGCTCTTATTTGATCCAATGACTATCGTGTCACTCGCTCGCCAACTAGCTTGGCTGATCTCCACCATCGATCTGTCCCACATGATCCAACGACTATCGCACAATCTCATGTGAATTCTTGTACGACTGATATCCGATCGAGAGCGCGTGAGAAAAGTGGTTTTCCTGTGCTACGTGTCACCCATTTAGGCTAATTGCGTGAATAGGAATACCGCTTACAACTCTTAGGACGCGCGAGATACTCCTTACCACCTACGAAGACCACTCCATCATTCTGTACATTTTCCATCCTTCTGTTGACATGTGACTTATGTGATCCATCCATCTATTAACTTAATCTTCTGCGATAAGATCTTCGTCGCTCATCTTCGGTTAATCTTGTTCATTGATTTGACTGATCCAACAGTTCCTGCACACTGCTACTTTATTACTTCTTCCTTTCACTGATTTCGATCTTCGATTGCTCTTCCACTTGACTCCTTCCCGAACTTTGTTATGCGTATTATTTAAACGCTGCCACTCCTAAGCTTTGATTTGGTTATTCAATCATACTCCAACATTGTCTGATCATCACAATACTCCTCTGAGAACTATCCTCTCTCTCTCGGATTCTCTTTGAATTCCTGCACACTTATGTTATGTAGAATTACTCTAATCCACACACAATTCATAATTCAATTACTCAATACACACCAAACAAACTCAGAAATCGCACTTCTATATTAATAAATAAATATTTACACAATGAGTTCGTTCTTGGCCTGATCTTCTATATCAGTGGCCTTTCCTTTCACAAAAGGCCTCCTAGGACCCTTCCACACCATCCAAACACTCCATAGACCTTCTAGCCATCCTCAACCACCTTCCATCCACAAGAACAATTAAATTGCATGCTTGATTTCACCAAAAAAAAACCAAAAAAGTGAAATAAGATTTAGTTTAGTTTCCTTTCTTACACATTAGTATGGTTTGATGCTCTTTACTTCTGTAACTTAGATAGTAGCATTAGGTTAGTGTTGATTTAGCAATTATACTTAGCATATCTGTTTAAATGGTTAATTAAGATATGTTGTGATTTAGCATTACATGTTGTTTTCTTCATTACTGCGTTAGAGTAGCTCTCTTAGAATAGATTTGCTCTTCTTCCATCAAAGAATCAAGCTTCTTCTGACTCTATAGATGTCTGGCTTGGAACCCCTGGGGTCTCTCACCAGATGAACAGTGACAACAGGCAAGACCTTCACTTTTACTTGTGCATATAGCATTGTCACTCCATGTTTGTATAAAGTCCAGGTTGATAAGTAAAGCTGGTAGCCCAGGAGTTACAACATCCTTGCTGCAATACTGGTGCTCATCAATTTTTGGAGCCATTACTGGGGAGGTGTCTGAGTAGAATGTGATTATTGCTTTCTCTTCTTCTATTTCTAGTCTTCAATTTTCTGTCATTATTTTAATTCTGCAAAAGTAATCTATTAGCTTCCTTTCTTTCAATTGTCATTATCTACTTTCCTTTCCATTCTGCAAGTAGAATTTCAATTCAGCAAGTAACTTTTCTTTCTGTCAGTAGTTTTCATTCAAGGAGGAGGATGAAGTCTACTCATCCCAACCCTGTACCCTAGAATTTTCCATGGGAGGAGGACAGCCGGATGAAGATGATTTGATTGAACACATACTCCAAAATCCAACTCCCAACACCTTGTCCTTAGAGGAAGTAGTAAAGGAAACCATGAGCAACCATTATATTGATATATGCTTAGCTAATTCAAACCCTACTCATGTCAAGACAATAGAATTTGGCCCTAAAAGAACTTTGAAAATCAACCCCTCTCTTTCTGTACACCAAGAAGAAGAGTTGTGCAACATGCTAAGGGAACATTTGGATGCCTTTGCTTAGAGTTATAAAGAAATTAAGGGAGTTCACCCCCCGGTGTGCACCCACCACATTTATATCAAAGAAGGTTGCAAACTAGTCCGACAACCCCAAAGGAGAATGAATCCAGCTCTCAAGGATATAGTCAAAGAAGAACTGCAAAAGTTGTTGGATGCAAGATTCATTTACCCTATCTCGGACAGTGAGTGGGTTTCTCCTTTGGTGTTGGTTCCAAAGAAAAATGGGAAGTGGAGGATTTGTGTCGATTACAGAGAGTTAAACAAAGCAACAAAGAAGGACCATTTCCCTCTACCCTTCATTGACCAAGTGTTAGATGGCCTGGCAAGGAAAAAGTTTTTCTCTTTCTTAGATGGGTTCAGCGGGTACAATCAAATCCAAATTAGCCCAGAGGACCAGGATAAAACCACCTTCACCTGTCCTTGGGGTACTTTCACTTATAGGGTCCTTCCTTTTGGCCTATGGAATGCCCCAACCACTTTCCAAAGGGCGGTCCTAAGTATCTTTGCCGAGCTAGTCCATGATGTAGTGGAAATTTATATGGATGATTTTACACCCTATGGGTGTGATTTCCAAGAGGCTCTCTCCAACTTGGGTAAGGTGTTGAACAAATGCATTGAAATGAACTTGTCCCTTAGCCCTGAAAAATGTGAGTTCTTGATGATTGTAGGGACTGTTCTAGGTCATTCAATATCCCATAAAGGACTGCAGGTGGACCTGAATAAGATAGCCATCATCCAAAGGGTCCCACCTCCGCAAAAACAGAGGGATGTCAGAAGTTTTCTAGGCTTAGCTAGATACTATAGGAGATTTATAAAAGACTTCAGCAAGTTAGCTTCTCCTTTATTTGGTGTTGGCCAAAGACTCCCGATTTTTATGGTCAGAAAACTGTCAAGAGGCCTTCAACAACCTAAAGGATAAGTTGACTACTGCACCTATTCTCTGAGGCCAAATTGGGCTCTTCCTTTCCACATACATGTTGATGTCTCTCACAAAGCCATAAGAGTAGCTCTAGGCTAGATAGATGGCAAGCTACCTTATGCCATTTACTTCATCAGTAAGAATCTTTCAAAAGTCGAACTAAACTACACAGTGACTGAAAAGGAGCTCCTAGCTGTTGTGCATTCATTGAACAAATTTAGCCATTACATTACAGGTTACCAAACATTTGTACATATTGACCATGCTGCAATTAAATACTTGATGAATAAACCTATTGTAAATGCTCGGATTATTAGATGGTTACTTTTATTGCAACAGTTTGATTTAAATATTATTGATAAGCCTGGCAAGGAGAATGTTGTTGTAGATTTTTTATCCAGATTGACTTTGCCTGCAGGGGAGGAAGGAATGGTTGATGATCAGTTACCAGATGAACACTTATTCACCATTTCAATTCTCTCTCCATGGTTTGCTGACATAGAAAATTACTTGGTGTCTGGATGGTTTCCACCAAATTTGTCCTCCAAGGAAAAGAGTAAGATTGTGAGGAAGAGAACCCATTCACTTGGATTGGGGGCAAACTCTTCAAACTAGGCCCAGATCAAATTCTGAGAAGATGTGTTAGGGAGGAGGAAGTCTTTGACATCCTTCTAATCTGTCATGATGGGCCTTGTGGAGGTCATTTTGTAGCCAAAAGGACAACATCATTCAAGGTGCTACAAGCTGGTTATTACTGGCCCACTCTTCACTAGGATGTGAGGAGGTACTAGTCAGTGTGATCGATGCCAAAGGATGGGGAAACCTGCCCCAAGGGATGAAATTCCTCTGCAACCTCAAGTGACTTTCGAGCCATTTGAAAAGTGGGGCATCAATTTCATTGGACCCATTGACCCTCCATCCATGCAAAAGCAATCCATCATTATGTGCACTGACTATTTAACCAAGTGGGTTGAAGCCAAGGCCATCAAAGCAACAAAAACAGAGAAATTGGTTGAGTTCCTAAGGGAAAATGTATTTTATAAGTTTGGGTACCCTAGAGAACTAGTCACTGATCAAGGCAGTCAATTTACATCTCACACGATTGAAAATTTGTTGATCCAGCACAAGATCAAGCATAGAACATCCACTCCTTACCACCCACAAGCTAATGGGAAAGTGGAGGTAACCAACATAGCACTGGAAGGCATTCTGACCAAAGTGATTAGCAGCAACAGAAAGGATTGGGTAGATAGATTAGTTGAGGCCACTTGGGCCTACAATACCACCTGGAAGACCACCACAGGATTCACTCCTTATGAGCTGGTCTATGGGAAGAAGGCCTTGTTGTCCATTGAATTTGAATACAACACCTTAAGAATGGCAGCACAACTGGATCTAGATCTCACTAGGGCACAACAAGAAAGATTGCTCTAGCTGAATGGGTTAGATGAATTTAGGATGTAGGCCCTCCTGCACACAGAGGTGACTCAAGTTCAAAGGAAGATTTGGCATGACAAGAACATAAAGGACAAACAATTTCAAGAAGGTGATTGGGCTTTGTTGTATGATTCCACATACAAGCATTTTAAAGGCAAATTAAGGACTAGATGGTTAGGGCCTTATGTCATAGAAAAATGCCATGATAATGGTTCAATACATATAAGAACCATTGATGTAGAGACTATCCCTTTACTTGTCAATGGGTACAGATTGAAGGTCTACAAGAAGCCCTTGTCAAAGCAAGAATTCATTAATGGAATCAGCAAGACAGTGATGGTGGTGGAGCAAGTCTCAGCTTCTACTCCATCAAGTCCCTAAAAACAAAAAACAAAAACAAAAAACAAAAAAAAAACAAAAAACCAAAAAAAAAAAACAAAAAAACAAAAAACAAAAAAAAAAAAAAAAAAACAAAAAAAAAAACAAAAACAAAAAACAAAAAACAAAAAAAAAAAAACAAAAAACAAAAAACAAAAAACAAAAAACAAAAAACAAAAAAAACAAACAAACAAAACAAACAAACCTGAGATGAAAACCTCTATGTGGCACCTGAGTCCCACTGTTGGGATGAAAACCTCTTGAGGCGGCCCAATGGTGTTGAAAAGAAAAGAAAAAATAAAAACATCTTAGGGTGAAAGCCTCTTTTGAGGCACTGAGAGTAAGCAGCTAGGATGAAAACCTCTTGGAGGCAGACTAGTTATTTTCAAAAAAAAAAAAAGAGAGAGAAAAAAAAAGTTTGAAAATGTTGTTTGTAGGTCAGCAGGAGGAGGATCAACGCGACTTGAGAGGAACAGAAGGACTACAAAATCCATATTTTCATTCCTCCATCTCATATTCTTCATTATTCCATCAATCCTTTTATTTATGAACTCCTCCAACTCAGTTTACACAGGCTCTGTGTTTTCTACAGGATTCCCTGTAATCCTATAGGATTCCCTGAAAACCTACAGGAGTTTCCTATAGGAATTACAGTGGCTTTGGAATCCCAAGAAAAGTGACCCTAGAGCAAGGGGATGACCAACATGTGTCAAAAAAATAAAATAATCACTCCACCACATCATCACCATGCCTTTCATCACCTTGTTACCCCTGCATCCATCCAATAAGTCAATTCGAAAAAAAATACAGTTTTCAAAGAAGAAAAAAACAAATAGAAGAGGGTGAGAACAGAGGACAAAGGGACAATACCCGAGGGCTATACCTCTCACCTACCATTCAAAGGAACCCTTATCTACTCTTGTCAACAATCCTCATGCTCCATAACTAAAAAAAAGGTATGAAAGTTTAGGGGAGAGGCAGCTACAAGACATCTTGTAGGTTTCCCATAGGAAATCGTGTAGCATCCTATCCCACAAAGGAAATTTCACAGGGTTTCAGCCATCTTCAGCATAAAAATTACAAGGTTAAGGAAGCTCCTCCAGAGCTTAGTAGCAGCAGCAAGATCATCAGCATCACTCTCCAGTACTTTCACATCCAAGGAAACAAGCATCAAAAGAGGCCAATAATAAATAAAAAAAACATGCAGCAAATACACAACATAGGGACATCATTCTCCAACAAGCATCATGATCAAGGAATCTTACCCACAGGTATGTCATCTTACTCATGCTCTCTCATTAGCACGATATGATAAAAAATGCAGGATTATGTAAGAGTTGGTTTTATAAGCAAAGGTGGCCAGTTAACTTGGCCACCTTCAGCCAGTCGACGAGGGGAAAACAATTAGACCACTCCACACTTGGTAGCAGTCAAATTAGAAGAAAAAGGAGATAATGCCAAAAATGGTTAAGTTACATAAGAACAAAGTGGGAGATGATTACGAGGTGAGTGAAATGATGGACTGATAATGGGACCAACGGTCTAAAAGGAGGTGTTTGTACTTAGACAGACAACACACCATCCCACATGATCATCCATATAAGGAAATAAAACACTAATTCCCACACTAAAAGAGAATTAGCAATATTGAGAATTCATCAAAAAGAGGATTGCATAAGCCTTCTTGAAGCAGCACCTACAGGAGACAGTGAGCATTTTGCAGCACATAGGCACCTACAGGATCCTATAAGAAAACCTATAGGATCCTACAGGAAGACCTACAACATATAGAGCAAAAATCTACAAGATTATGAGTGGGCATTAAGGGAGGAGAGATCAAAGGTTGTACTCATCAGACGGTAACCAATGAGGTTGAAGTTATACCTTCCCATATTTTCCAATTAAAAAAAAAAAAAAAGGAAAAAAAAGAAGAGAAAAATCCTCCATTTGGTTAAGGAAGTTGCAGTCTAGGAGAATTATATTGCAGGGTTATCATTTAAATCTCTCATCCACTAGAATTTTTGAATTATATCCATACAAGCCTCCACAATTACCAGCAAAAGATGATAGGGGGTTTTAACAAGAGGGAACCCACAAACATAGTAAGAATTCGTCAGCACCCTCTTGTAGTAGAAATTTTCACAAGGCACAATTGGAGGGGTTTCTTTGAAAGAATGAGAGGATACGATGATGAGGTGGCCAGAGACTTTACTCTCTCACTCATACCCCTCACTAGGACCCATGCCACTGCTATGATGATAGGAATATTAGTAGAAATCACCCCTAAAGTTATAAGCAGAATCACCACACTCCCTTTAGGGTTACCTTGGAAAAAAGAAGATAAGGGTAACAACAACCTTGCAAAGAATAAATTCTTTTTGGAAGGGAAGGAAGCAATGTAGGACAAAAATCGGGCCAGAAGAGAAAGCTTTCCATACCCTTGGAATGAAGTTAGTTACCACCTCATTAAATATATATCATGTGAAAGGAGATACAGTGTGGTGTATGGATACAATTTTAGACTCCTCCAAGAACTGAGATTTGGAGCATACACACCTCCTCAAAATAGGTTAAGTATATCATACTTTCTTCTTCAATCACTGATAGATATGAGCATCAAAGTGCAATAGGGAAAACATCAGAAACTAGCCCATCATGTGTTGATCAAACTTATCCTAGAAGATTCTCTACAAAACCTAAGACTCCCTATTACATCGACAACTTCAGAGACATGCAAGTAGAGGGAGAAATTCAAGCTCTTGAATATGACAAAAGCCCCACTGTTAGTGAGAGGGATGAAGAAACAGAGGGAGAAAATGAAGAGGAAACAGAGGAGGAAAAAGATGAAGAAAAGGAAGAGGAAAATGAAGAAGAGACAGAAGAAGAAGCAAAAGAAGTGACAGATGAGTAGAGTGAGGAACTAGAGGAAGAAGAGAAAGAGAGAGACAAGGATGAGGAGGAGAACTAAAAAGAGGATACAGAACAAAAGGAAGAATAGAGGTCTACATTTCAAGGCAAAGAAGGGGAAGAATCACCAAGGGTATCTCCAGAACCCACAGAGAAGGAGGCAAAAACTACTCTTACTACCCTAAGTACACCTATCAAGTCAAAAGGAAAAAGACAAAGACAAACCCCACTATACTTTAGGACAAGAAAGAGCACAAGGATTAGGCAAAGAAGACCTCAAACACCCACTAAAACTCCTATTTTTATTGAAGGCTCATCAAAACAGCAACAAAAGATAGCTCCTCTTGAGAAAAATCAAGGAGAAGGATCATCAGGACAAGCCTCTCCCAAATCTCCCATCACATATGTTAGTAGGCCTGTCACAAGGTCTTCCTCATCAAAGGGAAAAGGTCTCCTACAGGAGACACAAAAAGACCTACAGGGAATATAGGCCATCCTACAGGAAACTAGCACAAAGAAAAAGTTTATTTAGAACCACTTGCAAATCAAGAGGCAAGGGTTGCAAAGTGGTGATTGACAATGGTAGCACAGATAACTTTGTCTCCACATAAATGGTAGAGAAATTGGGGCTATATATTTTTACTTGTAGATTCAAAAAATTATGTGATATTCTAAAACATAAGCCAAAAATCTACTCTACTCATTAGCGGAAACAAAAATTTATCGATGAAAACACTAAGCAAAAAAGGAATAATTTCAATTGCACATAACACAATATTTCCCTAGGGAAAGCAACTGCTAAAAACCCTGACTATCTATATTGCATTAGCGAGAAGATATGAGAAGAAAATACAATGCTTGTTCATCCTGAACAATTCCTACACAAGTACAGTCTATCTCTTTGTGCCTTAGGTTGAATCTGGCCAACAATTAGCCAATTTACTAGCCTTCCAAGCCCTTACTTCCTTGCACCCTTAGTCAAAGAATCTGGATGAATACAATATGCTCTGCTCAACCTGCACAAATATTTTCTTTCCTCTACCTGACTAACTTCCTTTGGCTAGTACTTAGCCAAATTTCCAAGCCTCCAAGCTCCTGATTCCTTGCCCAATTCCTGAGATAATTAGCCCATATTTATTTGGGAAAATCCCTTACCATAACTGCGCAATACATCATAGGCCTTCACTAATTGCATGCACAATCTAGGAGATTAGTGTGACAAGCTGAGGGGATGGGCATTGGTTCAACCCATTACACAGTTCCGGGAGGCAAAGGAGGTTGGGTGACTACACAATTACATATGTCAAGAGCTCAAGCATTAAGCTTGAGCTTAGAGATTACGCAATGCGCAATTAAGGTTAGGCTGGAGGGGTGGATTGCGCAATTATGGTGGCCAAGTTCTGGGATTGAGCACTGTAACTATGCAGTGCACATTCCTGGGAGGCAAGAAATATGCATTGCACAGTGGCAATGGACAAGGCTACAACTTGATGGTTGGAATTGCGCAATGCGTAGTTGGGGAAGGCTGGATGAGGTTAAGTTACTGGGAAATTTCCAAAATTTGGCTAATTGTGGGGTTAGTGAACTGATGTGATCAATGACATGACTTGGTTGTGACCACACTTAAATAGTTGACTAAATGACAACATAGGTCATACATGCCACATAAACCACAAATTTCCCTTAGTGCAACAACTCTGTGATGACTTACGACAAGTGCAACACTAAAGGTACACTTTGCGACGACCATAATGACACTTGTGCTATAGTGCTTAAAACTTTGGGAATGAATTCGACTGATGTTTACATAGTTAGATCAACTAATTCGCATAAATATAACCCCTTGAAACCACCAAAACAAGCTTCTACAATTATGCGACATCTAACATGCAAAAAGACGAAATTTTGCCTTTCTTGCAAAAGGGACCAAAACACTTGAAGAAAAAACATGGAATGGACTTCAATGTTTGTGATGACAAAATGCAAGACCAAGGTAGGCTCTGAAATTTGGTGTAGGAAAAAATTTTGGAGGATGTTGTAGCAGTGACAACACGAACCTTTAAAGAAGTCCATTGAAGTTAAGCATTGAGCCTTGTAACTATTCAATTATTATTATATTAATCATAATTACGTAAGATTATTATTTCCTTCTATCCTTTCTATTCACGTATCATATATTAAGAAGATTAATTTAAATTATCATTTTGTCTTGTGCATTTGATATATTACAATAAAATTCCCCTGCCTCAAAGGCCTATATATATATATATATATATATATAAAGAGAGAGAGAGAGAGAGAAGGGGGGGTTATTTTCATTATTTATATCAAGGGTAGTAGGAGTGCAGTGTGATATTTTTCCCGAGAGGAAATAAAGAATCAAACTATGCTTGGGGTTTGGGATCATTGTCTAATAATTTAGCATAAACATATGCTCTCCTACAATGACTTTCCTTAAAGAGTAGGAATATAATGTCCTTACTCATGTTGGGAGATTCTTAGTTGATCATACAATATATTGTTGTTAATTATCTTCCGAGACAACGAACTACGCCATGTGATCGAGAGAATTATAAGTCGACATTCCTATTTCTCTTATTCAAAATTCTTTTATATTCCCTACTCTAATAATCAAGATACAAATTCCATGGCCAAGAAAGGAACCTTGTTAACACTTGGATAAAAAGTTATCAATGGACATGGTAATTTTTGCCCCATCCAATAACCTTCACTCATGAATTTTTTTATTTCAAACTTATTGGATAGTAATCGGTTTATGCCACATGCCAACGTTCCTTGCAAAAATCGACTTGCTTGTTGGAAAATAGGTCGAGAAATAGATATGGAGCAATGCCCAAGATCATTTGATCCTTTCTTATAAAATTTGAATTGCATGGAGCATAAGGTTGTGAATTTTTTTGGAGTGTCCTAGAAAGTGTTCACTTTCCTAAATTTTAGTTTAGTAGTCAGTCATAGTTGGAAGAAATAAATCTCGTATAGGATGGAAATTTTTATCTATGTATTATATCAATTAACTGACAATTTGCATAATTATATTTGATGTACTTGTTGTGAGACAATTGTCGATTTTTAAAATAAAAATTGTTGTTTCAGTTAAAAAAAGAACTTCATTGTTTATATTAATAAATTTAAAAATAACAAGGGTAATAGTTGCAACGCATCATAGTCCGTGCCTCTACTACTAATTAATCAATTAAGGCAGTGTGGGCTCCACATTTGTTATTACAAATTTCATAATCTGCCCAAGCAATTTGTTTATTTGTATTGTGCATAGTTACGTATGTGCGGGAGAACGAGCACCTTCCACACTTCCGCACTCCCATACGGAGGTACTTGTACTAACATTAGGAGTGCGGAGGAAGTTCATTGTGCGAAAGTGCGAAGAAATCACTATACTCCACACTTCTGCACTCGGTCTCGCTTTTGAATTTTTAACAAACATGAACAACTTTTCTAGTTAACACCGTTTGTATTGATAATGAATACTTTTGTTAAGGTTTTGACAACTAATGGAAACAGACCTCGGTCACATCCAGTTCCGGAACTTTAGCCAAATGCTTCATCGAAAAGGGGTGAGCAGTTATAATTGATGACATTTATGGGTTTTTGGATTCCACCAAAATAATGCCCAACTTGGTCTGTCATCCAAAGAAGAAAAAAGGGTAAATACTTGGTTCTTGTGGGATGGGTTAGTAACATTTTCAGTCATGTTATGCTATTTTACTAATTTTACAGTGCTAATTCATGATGTTGATGTGGACACTTCATCTTGTAATTCAAGTTGTTGATGTGGACATTTCATCTTGTTTTAATTTGTAAGATAAGGGATTATGCATAGTGTGGAGGGAGGGACTATGCAGAGTGAAAAGGCTTTTACATATATAAACAAAAAAACAAAAAAACAAAACAAAAAAACAAAAAAACTAAACTATTATCTTTATTGGCTTTTAATAGCTTAGCGCTTCTGGTTGGCTTTATGCTCTAGATTTTTTGGTTTTTTCTGGCTATGGGTTTGGATTTCTTAAGCCTAGGTCAAAATCTCTATCACGAACACGAACATAAGAATTTGGATCACGATCTGTAAAGTGAACACTTGGGGAATAATAAAATTAACCATGTAGTCTGACCTTAACAATTTGATTACCAATTACGATTTGAATTTTGCTTAGAATATAAGCAATGACAGTTCAAATGCCTTTGAATTTGAGGTTCTTTCTGACACTAATTCTCTAAATTCTTGAGTGAATAATGAAATTCAACTAAACATATGGTTATCTTGTGTTCACAAAATCTATTGAAATGCCTTTGAACTTGAGGTTCTTTCTGGCATTAATTCTCCAGATACTCTCGAGTGAATAATAAAAGTCATTAAACATATGGTTATCTTGTGTTCACAAAATCACAATGTGGTTTCTTTTATAAGGTTAGTTTAGGATATTAAGGGTAAGACTTTAACACTTGTTATAAATAGTTTAAGATTTGTAAGTTGGTTTCAGATATCAAAGCTAAGAATTTGACACTTGTTGTAAATAGTTTAAGATTCAACACATACTCATAGTTGCCTTTGAAAACGTCTTTAGTCTAATTAAATAAATGTTAGTGGCATCAGTGTTTGATTTCTTGTCCCATAACTCATTCAAAATGAAATTTTAACAAATTATTATGCACACTATGCTTTACGATTAAGCCTTAAATGGCAAGCTTTCTAATTAATGCCTAAATTCCACTTGTCAACTTAGAGTATAACTTGAATATATGAAATATCACAAAGCATAGATAATTTGTATGTGTAAGCTTTTAATCCTTAAACAAAATATTTAAGACATCGTTTATCTTTAAGACATAAATACATATAAGATGAATGTGGAGGAAGCTCATTGTGTGAGAGTGTGGAGTTCTGCATATTGCACTTAGCTCATTGTGTAGAGCTTTGCACTCACGCACAATGGACGAAAATATAGAACTCATGTCCAAAAGGCAACTCATTAATTTTACAATTTGTCATTTCGAGACGCGGGTTCAAAACGTGTGGTGATTGATCCTTAACCAAAATATTGTTGAAGTATTCAACTACCTCCTGAATATTTCGGTCAATGCAGCTGCTTGTTAATTGCCTCTTGACATATATTCTTTGATACAAATATTTTCCCTTGATCTTGATCGTACATTGCTTGTTTGCGCTTATCAAAAAGTCAATCAAAAGCTTCTAAAATGATTATAAATGCTTCCTCTCTCCTACGAATTGATTCTTATTCGAATGCACTATTAGGGAAATTCTTCTGTACCATTTCTTAATCACATTCTCTTCAGCAACCAGATCAACTCACATAAGTTTGTAATAGTCCATCTTTCCATTGGAATCACTATGCTTCATTGTGGCTAAGTGGACATATAGAACTAAAATTAGTTGATCAATACCTTGGGGACAATGATACAAGAACCTAGACTTCAATGAAAATTTCATGGCACCCGAAACATCATGTCGAGTATGAAACATTTCCTTTGAAATTTGCTTCACTCTCATTGTCTCTTCCCTTTGCATTTTCATTATTAGAGATATCCCAAATTTGTAGTGTGTGACGTAACGCATGCAACCTAAGGTATCCAATTCAAACAATTCTCGACAGTAGTTTGGAAAATGATTTGAATAGTCGATCAAAGTGTAGGAACCATTACAATAATCACTTGATCCACGACATTTCATTGTTTTTTGAGGGAAAATATATTATATCATTTATGGAGGAAAGAATTGGAACAACTATGGGACTTGGAACTGTTGCTACTAGCTTTGTTGGTGGTGGGATTGGTGTCAGTGTGGTAGTAGCTGGGTTTTTGGCTTAGATGTCTTGATTTTTATGACTATCTTTATCTGGATGGCTTATGGTTTGGATCTTCACTCCAATCACTAACAAGATCTCTCTCTTGACAGTCATAATATCGCTCTAGAACTGCTTTATCGATATAAACAACTACTCTTAGTGGGGGTGTTTCCAGTGTAGCTATTGTTGTATGTGCTACTATATATGATACTAGATATGATGTTGGGCATGATAACTATTGGTACGCAGGGCATGGCTATCGATTAGGCTCTTCATTTGAATCTCTAAAATCAAAAACTTGATCCAAACTGAGGACTCCTCATCTCTATCTCAAACATAATGATATAGGCGTGTTATATATGTGATTGTATCAACAACTATATCAAATGCAATTGTTGGATCCACATTACACCCAAGAGCTTCATAACCACAAGCATCAACTAACAGTGTAGAGGCAAGGACTATGTTGAGTGCAGAGTGTGGAGGTGGGGACTACGCGGAGTGAAGAGGCTGGGTCTATGCGAAGTGTAGAGTGTGTAGGTAGGGACTATGTGTAATTTTGAGGTGGGGACTATGCAGAGTGCGTAAAATAACATATAATAATATAAAATGAGTGAGTGACATCAATATGTGTGTAGAGAAGGGACTTGGAGCAAACTCTACTTATGTAATTATCTAAATTCGCAACATAAATTAATCAGGATAATTCGGATAACAATGCATATTCATTGATATCTATTAAGCTATGCCAATTATCATTGTTGTTATTTTTTACTAAGGGACTTCTATGAAGGTAATGTCATGTACCTCTTATAAAGGACAATCGCTTAACCCTATGCATATTAAAGTAGATTGCATGACCTCAACTTTATGATATGTTTGATGGAAATTGGAACAACGTTTCTTTACAACTCTACGAAAGAAAAATAAAATTTTGATTAATTACTTGCCTCGGAGAGCGAATAAAACAAAGAATCAAACCCTAAACTTTGAATAAAACCTTGCACGATGATTTGTTATCAATGGATAATACTTAAATGTTGATACATTATGTGAAGGTAGAAGAAAGGGCCCCCCACACTGTTGTTTCTACCTCCACAACTTTTCACTCTGCATAATGTATCAACGTTATGGAGCCCCCACACCCCCCCCCCGCCACTACCCCCACTATCTACATAAAGGACTTTGAACCCCATTAGTTCTGACATCATTGAGCAGAGCAGTAGTGGTGTCAGTGTTAGAGCACTCACTGACATAATGGGCACTCAGAAAATTAACATTTTTTTTAAATTATTTGTCAAGCACTTACAAATACTTCAAATAAAATTCCCTCCACCAAGGTAATTATGTCCCATCAGAGCTCGCTCATTCAATCGAACATTAGAAATAAAATTTCTAGAAAATTAGAAAATTGTTTTTGAAATTACAAGAAAATAGGAATATTAAGCATTTTCTCCAAACTTTGTTTAAAATTGCAAAACCTCAGAAAAAAAAAAGTAATTGTCATAAAGGGAATGAAAGTTACATTTTGAAGCTGCCATGGGCACATAGAATAAGATCCTAATAAACATTGGGCCTATTGTCAAAAAAATCAGTACCATGCTTTAGACGACCCTCTGCTGTGTCGAAATTGCCCAAAAAGGCTCTCAGCTAATTACATCATCCACATATAGTTTAGCAAAAATAACAACAATACAACTTCATAGACAACCTATAAAAAGGACATATGAGAAATAATATTATGTCGAGCACTAAACAATAAAGGAAGGAATCATGTCAAAGAAGTTTGAATAAACATTTAGTTTTCCTGTGGAAATTCCAAGAGGGGTCGGTGGAAATAGTTGTACTCTCGATCACCCTTGAATTCATTTATATGCCATGTTCCCACTAATTGAGGTGTGCCTACATTGGATAAAGCACCAGTCATCCCATTTCACTCTCTATGTAAATGTGGCGAACTGAGATAAGCTCAAAGGGTCCCTTTAGCAAGATCTCCTCCAAAACGGGGTACAAGGAATACATGTAACATTTGGAGATGCCATTGAACCAATTCACAACCAACCAAGAATACCCAAAGATTTAGATGCAAATATTTCTTTCTTAATGGAAAACAACAAAATAATCTTTAGGCTCATGATCTCAGCATAATTGTTGGTTCCCTACTCCAATCCAAATTTCATCGTAAAAGAGTGGTTGTTTGACAGAGGCAGAGAGACCCCTCCCCCACAACTTTTGTCACTTAAGGCCACGCCATCAAAATAGGCCCATGAAGAGGTGTGGCTGATTGGTTCTTCATCAAGGACATGACAACAAGGGGGGGCATAAGAATCAATGATAAGGGAAAAGGTGGCCATGACCTTTGTAGCGACTATATCTAGAACTCAAACCTTATCCAAGAAAACAACAACATTACATGCAATCCAAATACTCCACGATGTTAATAGGTGTAAGGCTCTGAGATTTTTTGGTTGGGAAACATTCCACCAAGAGTCCCAATATTCAATATAATACGTTCCTTACCACTCAGAGGGAATACTCGGAGATGCACAAATAGAGCACCAAACAACCGAAGTAAAAGGACACACAACGAAGAGATGAAATATCGACTTAGAAGCTTTCTTGCAGAGAGTGCACCAATTAGACATGATGATCCCTCACTTAGATAGAATGTCACTTGTGGGTGCACAATTTTCTAAAATGCACCACCAGAAAAGGCAAGTTTTGGTTGGACAAGAAATTTTCTATATCTTCTTCCACCACCCTACCAAATTATCAAGAATCTTGCCTTCAATCAAGAAAACATTTTTTGCTTTTGGGGAAAAAATTCCCAATTTTGCGTATGCCCAAATCAACAAGCCCTCCCTATCCCTTATATGGACATGACCTACATTCAAGCTGACAGCATAGTGGTGCCACAAGTTTGACCATTCTTTCAGCAGATTTAGTTGTTGGGCAATCATCCAACCTTGACCCCAAATCAAGGAATCAACCTCATCTTCCACATGAGCTAAAGAATGATTTCCCTAAGCTTGGAGGAGATCAATTAACTCAGGAGGCAATTGAAAACTTGTTCCACACCCCACCTAGGGGTCTAATCTAATTTGAACTTAAACACCATTTTCGACCTTCCAGGCAAGGCCTTTTTCAATCACCTAAAATGAGTACAAGATGACCCTCCAAATTACCAAGACATTTGATTTTCTCTAGTTCGAGGAGATATCCATTCCAATAAGGACCAAGTTATAATATATTTATTAGTTGCCACCTCATTCCAGATGTTACAAGAGGAGATCAATCTCTAGCCCACCTTGGGTGCCAAGGACCTGGAAAAATAGTGGATGTTCTTCAGCCCGCAAGCTCCCCATTCTTTCGGAAGAGAGATTTTGTCCTATTTTATCCACATAAATAAGCAACCTTTTTTTTCCCTGCCCATTAATATTTGCAACAAATTTTTTGAAACTAAGAGAGAGTACTTTTTGGGATCCAAGATAGCGAGGACCATAACATCGACGTAGCTTCTAGGACTGATTTTCTAAGGGTCAACCTTCTTGCACATGAAAGCCAACAAAAGCTCCTGGATTTTAGTTTGCTTTCAATCTTTTCCACCAACCATTCCCTGTCTTCCTTACGGTATGTTGTGACCATCAACAACCCCCCTTTATTAGTGTTAGCAATAACATTAATAAATGGGGACCCTTCCAAAAAATGAAAACTTAGCACTTAATATTGCATTTTTTGTTTAAGAGTAAAACAAGATATCAAGGTGAAACTTGCTAAAACATGTAAATTTACCTTTTTCATACTCCAAACGCTATATGACCGCAAAACCCAAGAAAAGCTTTGAAAGCGGAAAGTCTCAAATATTAAGTAAACCTTTCACAAAACTAGCTTTTTAACGATAGTATCGCATCACAAAAAGGTTATGGCAGGCATCTCTTATACAAAGAACTCCTTGAAAACTTGATCAGCGAGAATGCGAGATCTTAAGTCCTACAACCTTATCACATCGCAAATTCTAAATTTCGCAACGCCACTTTACGTAGCACACTTCAATATCGTGAAATGTGATAGCCTCTCGCAAATCGCATATTGCAACCACCTGACAAAACGATGGTTGTTAATGATAATAGGTTTTGCGATATTCCGAAGCAAATCACAAAATCACTTTATCGCAGATCTAAGGGCTCAGAGTTCTATGATAGTACTTTCCATCGTTTGATGCAAAGTTATGAGCATTAAATTTTAGCTTAATGGTCCATTAGTGGTTATTTATTAAAAAACGATTCGGATCAGGGTAAAAGGACCATCTCACACAAGGTGATATATTTGATATGATTTAAAGAATTAAAGCTTTCCCGTCACCTTATTTTTTCTATTGATATTTCCTGTATTCATTATCATCCTTATCATATCCTTGCTCTCTGCTTGCAATTTTCAGGAGCAGTACACAGAACATAATACACGACGGAATGGGAAAGAAAGGCAAGGCACCTGCATCTAAGAAAACATAAATGACTCTGTTATTCACAGACACGACTTGTACTAGGGATGCAGGGATATCAACCTCGGAAGCCATGTAACAATTGTTAGAAGAGGAAAACCCGAGGATTATGGAGGTTATAGTTACAGCAGATGGACGTAACTCTTCTGAAGCGTCCCTAATTGAGCTTGCATGCTCATTTCTACACCGTATTGCTGCGAGGCCGAAGATATTCCCCCACACTGATATGGTTAAATGGATCATAGATCATGCAGATATATCTGATAGAGAGTTCAAGATGGCCAATCAACAAGTCATGGGGTCATTTACCCCAAGCAATTTGAGACGCATGTATCACTTGCCAGAACCCCAGGCTACCTAAAACAAGAAATTTTTATAAAAGTTTGTCAAAGAAAACGAACACTTGGCAGATTGCACAAAGCACTGGTCAAGCAACGAAGAAAGATTGAAGAAGGATAAAAATGGTATGTACGCCACTGGCTCTCTTTGCTCTCCTTATTGTTTTGCCGCCGCAATGTTGTGTAGATTGTTTGGGAGACCATATATAAATAAGTTTTCATCAAAGTGGTTACCTCTATTGGATGCGGCTACCAATGCCATCATAATGGATTAGGCCAAAATTTTATCAGATACTTTAGCCTCTGCTATTTTAGGATATCAAACTAAAAGAAGTTTTGCTCAGAGGGTTTACCCTCCATTCTTTTTAAGTGCCTACGTCATGGATGCCATTTGTTTTGTCTCTGATTTTCCTATCATGGGATGGAAGTGGACAGTGCAGAATCCTCTTCCCATTCAGGTTTACCACAAAGTATTGTGGGAATCCAATTTCATCCCACATTTTTATAAGATTTGTCATGGAGTTATGCTCCCTATCCATAGAATGATCTACAATAAAGACACCCCAAGATTCTCCCCAGAAGCTGAAGTTGACATTCTCCCTGTGGGAAGGTGGTTTGGGGAGGAGTTGTTCACATACATCAGGGTGTTTGGAAGCATTGCTTCACCCCACGTCCTTCTGTTTTATGTCCCCAACAAACTAATGGCCAGAGAAATAGCTTACCAAACTTATGGTGTTGGGGGAATAAGCAAAGTACTCAAGGATTCTAAGAAGGCCATCTGGCATCAATTCCTTGTAGTTTGCGAGCTTTTGCATTATTTGACTTAGGTCATGTGTTTAAAGAGGTTGATAATATGCTATGTTTACAGCTACCAAAGTTTCGGGGAGGCAATACGATCCCTTTGGTGTTGTAAAAAATTTTACTACAACGATTAAAATAAAAGTGTTTACCAATGAAGAAGATCCCTTTGACGATGTCTTTCTGCAGAAGAACACTTTCAGAGAGGTTCTACATATAGCACAAATCCAGTTTAACCAAGAAGAACTTCAAAATTTTGACAATTATAGAAAGAAGAGGTTAACAAAGGTCCCTTTGGACCAATTGCTCATTGAATCAATAAGGGAGCCTACTCCGAGTGTTAGCATAAGTGGTAGCTCAAAAGAAGAGAAGTCTAAATTAGATTCCGAAAAAGAATCAGCTGAAAATTCTGATGATTAGTCCAAAAGTGAAAATAGCAGAAGTGAGGGGTCAATTAAAGATACAGATCAATCTACAGAGAAGCCCGATCAGCAGATTTTGTCCCCGAAACAAACTGAAGTTCTCACTCCCCTTACAAAGCCAACAAAGGCACTTGTAGTGGATCTAGAAAAGGAATGGGAGAATTTTAATGAGTTAATCAACACTGAGGAACAGAGCGCAGAGCCACTGACAAACCTAAGAGAGACAACCACAAAAATGGTGGTAAAAGGGGTTGCCAATACTCAGGAAACAGAGCATATTCCTATTGCTCCGTCGTCTGAAATTATACTAAAGATAGAGGAGATTCCTCCTCTAGGCGTATTTTATAGCCCGCAACATAAGGTTGTTGTCAAGAGGCAAAGGAAGAAAAGGAAAATAGATGCCATGATCCCTCCAGAGGATGAACCTCTGGATGTTCTGTGGAAAGATCCAACTACACACCCATCAGAAAGTCTAACTAGGCTCTCTCCTATCGCAGGAGCATATGCTTCGGCAAAGATTGATAAAGCAACTAAAGTTCAAATCCTATTAAAAGAAAATGAGGACAAGATTCTGTTTTTCAAACAGCAACTACAGCAGGCCAGCTTCAGTCAAGAAGCAGAGATACAATTGGCAAAACTCCAGCAGAACTTCCAGCAAATGCAATTGGATTATCAAAGCAGTCTGGCTAATAAAGAAGAACAGTTACAGACCATGATAGGACTGCATAAGGATGATCCTAAGATTGAAGAATTTATCACAGAAGAACTCGCTCTTAATGCCCAACTCTTGCAACAGGAAGAAACACTCTGCCAAAAGATCTCGCAATGGAATTCTCATTGCGAAAAGAGTGATAACATTACAACTTGATTATGATTAAATTTTTAAGAAGGTTTCTGACTTTTTGAGCTGGCAAAGATCAGAGGAAGGAAAAAGAGTGGAATTTCCCAGAATTGATGAATCTCATAAAGAAATGTTATTTGCAAAATGGGATTCCCAGCTTAAAGAAGCAGAACAGGCGATGGAGGAAGCAGCGACAGCAGCAAACAACGTCATCGAGTGCATCAATGAAAATCTGCACAAGGCAAATTTGATATTAGAGACCACTCCAGGATTCCTCCCAAAGGCACAACAACTTCAAACAAAGTGGAAACAAACAGCAGAGGAAAAGGCTGACTCAATTAAACAGGTAAACAATTTAAACTGGGACACATACTGGCAGTACCTAGTAAAGCCACATAGCCAATGGATGACCCTGAAATGCCTCATAACATCCGCCGAGAAGACAGTGCCAACTCTTGCCAATTCCATATTTGCAGGACAATTAAAAGTTGAAGTCGGTCAACCAATGCTCTTGAAGCCTATGCTGGATATTTGCAAATTATAAGAACATATGCATGCTTTATCATAGATACAGTTTAGTTTTATTTGTAGTTCATTTTTGCTTAAAATGAGGAAGGTCGTTTAAACCTCCTCATCTATTTTTTTAATATTTATTTTTAGATTTCGCGTAGTAGTATTTTAACCCCTCTCATTGCATTAGAGAGGGGTCCAGAATTTTATCAAAACAACTCTTCAGAATGTGCAGTTTTCCCCCCACTGAGGAGGTTTTGATAAAATGAATGGAACAAGATTTATTTTTATATGAGTTTGATGTCTGCTACTGAAATGCACTTTTGTACTCTTAGTGGATGTTGAGTTATTTGAAGATAAATCTATATCGCTAAAGCTCATGAGTAGAACCTATTACCAATGGTATTTTTATCTCCTAATACTTTTTACTTATGTGCCAAGTGATAAATTATTTTCAGTTATTGATATATGAAAGTATGAATGTTCAGTTGTCATTATTGCACTTCTGTATGGTGATAACTATTCTTTTTATGCTGAGTATATGAATAACTCTTATGCGATATGTTTCTCATAATTGTTTCGGCTAACTTTTTATACGAAACAATCATTTTTAATGGATTCCTTTCTTGTAGTGATTGAATGATTTTTACTATCAATTGTTGTTAGAAATTATTGTAGATCTCATAAGTGAAACGTTACTCCCGGGATAGTTTAAAGTTAGATGTTTTCTTTCATTAGAATTAATTGAACATGTTAGTTAAAAGATAGATTATATTTAGAATAAGTATTCACCCCATAAACCCAAAAAGAAAAACATCATCCCGTTAGTGCACCATCATAAACAGATTGGGAAACTGGTCCCATCATCCCCAGTCGGAGCCACTATTCCAAATGGAAAAGGAGCTGCTTTCAAGGTCTGGACCGGGTGGTTATCCCCCTTGTTGTAGACCCGATTTTCGAGCCTTCAACATATTTGGCGCTAGAAGGAAGGAATGACTGTGAATGGCAAGTAAATCCACATCTTCACGCCATTCTAAGAGTAAAATTCCCTCACCAACACATTCAACTTCTCACTCGCATTCTGAATCTTCCATCACTGAACCAGAAGTTGAAAAGAAAAATACAAAGCACATTACTAAAATCCCAAACAAGCCAGATCATTCCTCTTCAGATCCCCCTGAGTTACAAACTTTGATTCATAAGTTACAGGGAATTTCTTTATCTAAAGAGGAATCTGAGTTTCCCCAATGTAGTGTCACTTCTCATCTGACCCTGACTCAATGACTGACTAGAGCACAAAGCGAGAAGTTAGGAATCCCACCTGTTGAGTTTCCTTTATCGAGTCGTAAGAAAGCTAGAAAAACAATAGTAGAATCTCAAAGTGAGGTTTTATCATCATCTTCATCTACCATCCCATCCATACAATCACAAGTTCATTCATCCACCCCACAACTTCAAATCGTGGTTCACACTGGTACAGGAGCGACATCATCCTCTATTAAACCACCTTCATTTACTGCAAAATCTTCTCCTACTCGTACCCCAACGATGGCAAGAAACCCTCCACCAAGGCCATGGGCCAATCCAGGAGCAGTGAGAATGCCTGCGCCCTTATCACAATTACCAGCTCATCCCGAAAAATGGCTCCCCAAGTTCAACCCTGACAATGGCCTATCGGCTGAAGAGCATATAAATAATTTCATGTTGTCCATCAATCTAAATGGAGTAACAGAGGAGGACGCAGTTGTACGATTATTCCCTTATACTTTAAAAGGAGCAGCAGGATCGTGGTATTTTTCATTACCATCAGGCTCCATTAATAACTGGGATACATTCCAAGATCAGTTTTTAACTAAATTTGGAGATGACCGATCTACAACGACTTTAATCAATGACCTCTCCAATTTGAAAGCCAAACCAAAAGAACCAATCAAGGATTTCAATTCTCGCTTCAATAAATTGTTAAATAAAATACCAGCAGCATCAAAGCCTAGCAACGAAGTCCAAAATGAATGGTACATTTCTGCTTTGCCTTCAAATTCAGCCATCTTTTTAGATAGGGTCGCCAAGCCAACATTGGCTCAAAATATGAAAGAAGCGATAGCTATGGAAAAACGTATCCTAGCCATAGAAAAGAAAAACGTTGTAGATGAAATAAAATCTAAAAAGGTCGCTTTTAGAGATGACCCTAAGAAAAAACAATCAAAGGACCCATTCGACTTGGAAGGGTTATAGAAAGTTTTAAAAACCATGTCCAACAAAATGGTCGATATTAAGAAACAAGTGGCAGAAACCTCTTCCAAGAAACCTTTTAAACCTTTCAGGAGGAATCCTTCAACCAATCTGAAACCTCCCAATGCTATAACAAACGCAGAATCGGAAGGGGAATAAGAGGAAGTTTCAAATGAAGAACATATTGATGATGATGAAGTTGTAGAACTACAAGGAATGTGGGACCTCATTCTTCCAGATGAAGAAGATGAAGATGCATTACCAGTGACTACCAAAAGTAGAAATCAACTTGATCCTCCACAATCCAGTTCTAAACAGAAAAACCCAAGCCCAGCTTCTAAAGATAAAGTCGCAGGTAATAAATCCTCACCAAAGGCAACTCAGACAAACCCAGTCCAATCTGATTCAACAACTCCATCTAAAACGCTTATCGTTTCCAATGAAATGAAGTATAACATTGTTGACGACATTATCACACGGAATAAGTCGATCTTGCGGACAAGATAGACCTTCCTAGAATCTAAAGAAGACCTAATGACAAGCAAACCAACCAGACACTATCTTTCTCTAAATATGCTTTTATAATCAAAGGCAAACAAGTGTTTTAGGGCCTACCTTATGTCCAACGCAAATTTGTGGATGCCCTCGCTCCTTCGATCCAAATGAGCTCCTTTGTCGTGAATCTGCAAACACAAACAAGCAAACAAATTAAATAGCACCTGAAAAGCCAATGTCATAAAACATATTTAACATGAAAGTCAAGGAGTCCATGAAACAAATAACATGAGATACTTGTTGAGAAAAATGAGTTTGATTGTATTAATTCAAAAGAAGAAGAACTTTACAACCTATGCCTTGACGCTGTACAAGCTCCTCCCAGGGTCCAGCAAGAAGTCTCCTCTACTTTGACAAGTTTCCCTCACTTCCCAATGAAGCCAAAAAGGTATGTGATCTCTCCTCTTAAGCTCAACTAGGAAGTCTTAATTTCACCAGCATTTACCCTCAAAAATCCTCAGCCTCTAACCTCCCTAGCAACCAGCCCAATGCCTTAATTTATAGTGCAATGGAGGGAAGTTACTAGGTCCTCCTTCAAAGGGATAAAGCCCTCCTTCAAAGGGATAGCTCCTCTCATCAAGGGATTAGCTCCTTCTCTTTTGGGATGCATGAACCACCTAAGAGCGGCAAATCCACCTCAAAATTCCTTCTAGAATCATCTAGAATTAACCCAAAGTGAGTTTTTTAGAATAAACTTGTGCCTTTTTTACTTTCACAGGGGTCCGCACCCACACCTTTAGGGACAGAGTGGGCAGGTCCACAGTTTTTGTAAACAGAAGGTGTGGGACCGCAGGTAACAATGAGAGAAAGTGTGGAACCAGAGTGTCATTGATTTTTAATGTCTTTCTCTTATTTTCAAAGCTTGACTTGAAGAGATGGGGTCTGAAACTTGCTTAGGAGGATAGTACAAGTGATGATAGACCCATACTGACTGCAAATAATCATGGTGACGATATTTTTGTGTAACAGACGTGAAGAATATTAGGGCTAACATTACTTTTCATGAGCTGAGCAAATTTATCGTCAACAGAAATTGCTCTTGAAAGAGTTGCATGCAGTACCTATTGCACGTCTACTTGCCGTTGTAATCTCACAAGCTACTCATGAAATGGGAAGACCTCCGACTGGCATGTCAAATAAAGTCGATCCAAATGATATTGCTTTAATTGGAGGAAGGTCAAATCCCATACTCCTCCATTCCTCCTTAACTTTGAAGTTTTCAATAAAAATTTGCATAACTGTTTGGTAGACTTTGGTGCTTCATCTAATATTTTGCCTAAGACAGTTTGTGCAAAGTTAAATGTCCAACCTCAAAGGTATATAGTACGCATAGTACAGCCGGACCGATCTCAAGTCGAGGTTATCGGTGAACTCAATCAAGTGACCATAAGGCTTTCATCAAATCCAAAGGTATGTCAAGTCATCGATATACTTGTTGCAGATATTCCTGAATTTTATGGATTAATTCTTAGTAGGGATTGGTCAGAGAAGCTTCACAGTTACTTTGCAACCAACTGGTCTCATATGTGGCTCCCTTACAACGGTAAACCAAATCAGATAAAGGTTGAGCGAGAAAGACACCAAAAGTATATAGTAACGAAGTTAGAAGGAGAAAAGGAACCTATAGCGTACAACAATAATATAATTGGAAACTATTATGTTGATTCGTTCTTAGGGAATTTCAATGCTCATACTTCACCTATTTTAGAAAATTCAGTTTTATCTCACATAGAAATTTTTTCTCAAACAAATACTTCTAGATGCATTGACTTTGTAGATAGGCTTGTAAATAAATCTTTGTTTTGGAAATTATTTTTCGATGGCTCTAAGTCTAATGACGGAGTAGGAGCAGGTTGTATATTAATTAGTCGAAGAGGAGAAAAAACCATGCTAACCTGCAGACTCAAGTTCGATTGCACAAACAATACTGCGGAATATGAAGTTCTAGTTTAAGGGTTATACAAGGCAATTGGGCTTGATATCAAATATCTACAAGTCTTTGTGGATTCTGAGATTGTTATCAAGCAGGTAAGAAATACTATACATTGTCTATCAGGTCACTTGAAGCATTATCAATTGTTAGTACAAGACCTGACTTTACACTTTACAGCATTCAATATTTCATCTATTCCCAGACTCCAAAATGCTAGTGTTGATCTCCTTGCTAATGTAGCTTCCAAGCTCATTCCCTCATAAGAATATAGTCCAGATAGATTCTTAATTGAATTAATCTTTAGACCCTCCATCCCGGATAATGTTACCAACTGGAGAGTTTTTAACGATGATCCTGATATTGTAAGTTTTCTGACTTTAGAAGGCTCTTACAATAATCAGATAATTGATGAAGACCAACATGACAAGCAGCTAGAACAAGGAAGCACCAATAACGTTATACCCAAATGTGTAGTCAAGTTGGAAGACCTATATGATTTAAAGGACAAATTCAAAAGGTCCACTAATTCAAAACGTCAGAGTTCAACTCTAAGATATGAATTAGTGAATCTAGGAACTGACATAAAACCGTAGAATATCAACTTAGGTCTTGGTCTAACTCCCGAGGAAAAATCAGCCTTCATTTGAATTTTGAAATAGTATAAAAATGTCTTTGCCTGGAATTACGATGACCTCAAAACTTACAACACTTCAATCATACAGCATACAATTCCGATGATCGCTGACGAAAATCCAGTCCAGTAGAAGTTGAGGAAAATCCATCCTAATTTGGAAAACCAGATTAAGTCTGAGTTGAACAAATTACTGAAAGCCAAAATTATTTTTCCTATTCGACATTCTTGATGGGTTACCAACCTAGTACCAGTAAAAAAGAAAAACGAAGATATCCAAATTTGTATTGAATTTCGAAATCTCAATAAAGCCTGCCAAAAGGACAATTTTCCACTACCCCCTATGGAATAGATATTACAAACAGTTGCGGGATCCGAACTGATGTCCTTTTTAAATGGCTTCTCGGGGTATAACCAAATTTTAGTCCACCTAGATGATCAATTGAAGACGACATTTAGAACAAAATGGGGCACGTATGCATATCAAAAGATGCCATTTGGGTTGATTAATGCCAGTGCCACGTTTCAAAGGGCCATGGACATTGCATTTAAAGGATTAGTGAATAAGTCAGTGGTGATTTACTTAGATGACATAACAGTGTATTCTAAAAAACGTAGTAGTCACCTTAGAGATTTAAAGCAGATCTTCCAACGATGTCAAAAGTATGGGATCTCACTTAATCCAAAAAAGTCATTTTTTGCATTAAGTGAAGGAAAGCTTCTCGGATTCATAGTGTCTAAATCTGGAATCCATATTGATCCAGATAGGATTAAGGATATTTCTGAGATATCCTTACCCCATAACAAAAAAGCAATGCAATCCTTCCCTGGTCAGATCAATTTCGTTAAAATATTTGTCCCCAATTTCTCAAGAATTGTGTCACCTCTCCAAGCAATGATTAAGAAAAACTCTCTCTTCAAATGGGGTCAGGCAGAACATGAAGCGTTCAGCCTGATAAAACAAGCGATTATAAATGCCCCATCTTTAGCGACTCCAAAATTTTCTGATTCCTTCATTTTATATACATTTGCCTCTGAGAAATCGTATGCTACAATACTCACACAAGGCAATCAAGATAAAGTCGAAGCCCTAATTGCCTTCTTCAGTTCAAACTTGTAAGGAGTTGAATTAAATTATTCCGATGTTGAGAAGTAGGCTTATGTTGTATTCAAAGTGATCAAACACTTTAGACCCTTTCTTCTCAAAACTCATACAAAAATAATAGTACCATTTCCAGCGGTAAGAAATATTTTGGTACAGAAAGACGTGGGTGAAAAGAAAGCAAATTGGGCCACAGCCCTGTAAGAATGTGACGCTGAAATCAAGCCAGAAAATATTGTAAAAGGTCAAGGTTTTTGCAGGATGTTAGCTGGAGCATCGAACATATCAAAAATACAGTTCCCAGACAGTGAGGTACAAATGTATGAGGTAAGCCTAAACGATACTGAATCAAGATATGTTGATATCATGTTTTACTTAAAAAATGGATATGCTCCTTCACATTTGAATCATACAAAGAAAAGAGCCCTGAGATTAAAAGCTAAGAAATATCAAATTGTAAATGATGTACTCTTTAGGATGAATTATGATTATGTTCTTCTTAAATGCCTTGAGAAATCTGAAGCTGAAAAAGTATTGCAAGAACTTCATGATGGACCAGTAGGTGGACATTACACAGGAGATGCGACAGCACACAAAATCTTGCGCGCAGGCTACTACTGGCCAACATTATTTAAGGATGCACATAGCTATGTAAGAAGATGTCAGATTTGTCAAATTGTTGCTGGAAGACAGAGGAAACCATCATTGCCATTACAGCCGGTCAACATCGATCAACCATTTGAACAATGGGGATTAGATATAATAGGTGAGATCATTCCTCACTCTTCTAAACAGCATAAATACATCCTTACTGCTACCGATTACTTTACTAAATGGGTAGAAGCAGTCCCACTCAAGTCAGCCAACTCCGAAAGTATCATCGAATTCATAGATCAATTCATAATTACCAGGTTTGGCTTACCTTCTGCTTTAATGTTTGATAATGCATCATATTTTTTAGGTAATGATATGATTGAATTCGCACTCAAAAGAGGTTTTAAACTTAAGTATGCTGCCAATTATTACCCGCAAGGGAATGGGTTGGCCGAATCAACAAATAAAAACCTTATCAGAATCATTAAACGGACTATTGATCAAAATCATAGAAACTGGCATAAGTCTTTGATATACGCTCTTTGGGCAGATTGAATAACTTAGAAAACTTCTATTGGCACTTCTCCTTTTAATTTAGTTTATGGGAAAGAAGTGGTCCTCCCAACACATCTAGTTATTCCTTCTTTATCCTTAGTTCAATTCATCGAAGAAACTCCTTCTGCATCCTTGCAATTAAGACAATTGTAGATTCTTAAGCTTAAAGAGGAATGAGAAAAGGCGAGAATTACCCATGCGCATCATCAACAATTAGTAAAGACTTCTTTTGATTCAAACATGGTGTCTAGAAAAGACTTTCAGCTTGGAGACTTAGCATTGAAATGGGATAAAGCCCATGAAGAGAAAGGCAAGCATACTAAATTCCAACGGATGTGGCTTGGACCATTCCAAATTGTTGAAATCATAGGTCCATCGACTTTCATGTTACAAGACTTAGCAGGGAAAAGAGAGTCTTTACCTGTTAATGGACAGATCCTTAAAAAATACTTTCCATAGAAGATGACCTCTTCTATTTTTGTAAATTATTATTTTTAGTTTGTTTTTCTTTTTGATAATAAAACAGGTTGAAAATGTTTACCTTTGGTTTCCATGAAAAAAATAGTGTCTCTTGTCAATTTTATTTTTTTCGCTTGTATAAGTGGAAGTGGTTAGGAAAATTAATCTTTATTTTTTAAACATATGGTCAAGTGCTATAATTCTGAAAGTTTTTACTTGTTATTTTGTTTCAACTTTACAAGTTTTGATTAAAAACAACCTTAAGTAGAAGTTTGCTTCATATCAGTCATGAAAAGTATCAATAACAAGACAAAGATTCTCTACAGAAAAGCTACTTTTAAACTCTACAATTTTCGTCCAGAAGAACTCTTAAGGAACCAATGACTTCCTCCCCACTTCAAGAAATTGCAAGATTCACAGAGAAATCCAATTATGCACTTTAAACTTAAAGAATAAGAGGTCTCATCAAGAGTTGGCTTATCATGATCAGAAATATTATAACTAACTGACATTGCCAAACTGCATACCAAAACAGGGTAATGGCTTGAGATTATTTCAATTAAAAGACAAGGGGTCTCATCACCAGATAGCTTGTTCAGTTAAGCTATAAATCAAGTGAATGGCACTGTCAATTTTGGCCACCAAACCAAGACATTGTTCTTTAAGAATTAAAAGAAAAGAAAAATCAATAAGTGTATATGAGGATTTATCTTTGAAAATTGCATGCCTCTTAAGTAGGATACTGGATCATTGCTGGGTAACAGGTAACCCTGTCGAGGCTATGGACGCCTGCTAGCAACAGAGGCTCTACCTACGACAAATGAGTACACCTAAACTGATCTACAGAGATATCTTTGTTTTTATCTTTATAAACCAAGTAATGATTGATGTAAGTATAATGACTAACTTTGGGAAGAAGATAATCAGAATTAGGACAGTTGGAACAAGATGTTGTTGTTAGCAAATAACACTGTTTACCTTATATTTCTACAATAAAGTTTGATTTTCCAAAACCATTTCTATTTTAGAAGTTTTAGAAAATTCAAAAAACTATCAAAGATAACTGGTTCTTTCAAGTGAATCGCAAATTGTTGTGACCATCAACAACCCCCTTTATTAGTGTTAGCAATAACATTAATAAATGGGGACCTTTCCAAAAAATCAAAACTTAGCACTTAATATTGTCTTTTTTGTTTAAGAATAAAACAAGATATCAGCGTGAAACTTGCTAAAACATGTAAATTTACCGTTTTCATACTGCAAACGCTATATGTCTGCAAAACCCAAGAAAAGCTTTGAAAGCAGAAAGTCTCAAATATTAAGTAAAACTTTCACAAAACCCGCTTTTTAACGATAGTATCGCATCGCAAAAAGGTTATGGCGGGCATCTCTTATACAAAGAACTCCTCGAAAACGCGATTTGCGAGAATGCGAGATCTTAAGTCCTACAACCTTATCGCATCGCAAATTCTAAATTTTGTGATGCCACTTTACGTAGCACACTTCAATATCGCGAAATGTGATAGCCTCTCGCAAATGGCATATCGCAGCTGCCTGACAAAACGATAGTTGTTAATGATAATAGGTTTTGTGATATTGCGATCTGCAATATTGTGAAGCAAATCGCAAAATCGCTTTATCGCAGATCTAAGGGCTTAGAGTTCTATGACAGTACTTTTCGTCGTTCGATGCAAAGTTATGAGCATTAAATTTTAGCTTAACTGTCCATTCGTGGTTATTTATCAAAAAACTATTCGGATCAGGGTAAAAGGACCATTTTGCGGAAGGTGATATCTTTGATATGATTTAAAGAATTAAAGCTTTCCCATCCTCTTATTTTTTCTATTGATATTTCTTGTATTCATTATCATCCTTATGATATCCTTGCTCTCTGCTTGCAATTTTCAGGAGTAGTACGCAGAACATAATACACGACGGAATGGGAAAGAAATGCAAGGCACCCGCATCTGAGAAAACAAAAATGACTCTGTTATTCACAGACACGACTTGTACTAGGGACGCAGGGATATCAACCTCAAAAGCCATGTACCAATTGTTAGAAGAGGAAAACCCGAGGATTATGGAGGTTACAGTTACAGCAGATGGACGCGGCTCTTCTGAAGCATCCCTAACTGAGCTTGCATGCTCGTTTCTACATTGTATTACTACGAGGCCGAAGATACTCCCCTACACTGATATGGTTAAATGGATCATAGATCATGCAGATATATCTGATAGAGAGTTCAAGATGGCCAATCAACAAGTCATGGGGTCATTTACCCCAAGCAATTTGAGACGCATGTATCACTTGCCAGAACCCCAGGCTACCTACAACAAGCAATTTGTAGAAAAGTTTGTCAAAGAAAACGAAGACTTGGCAGATTGCACAAAGCATTGGTCAAGCAACGAGGAAAGATTGAAGAAGGATAAAAATGGTATGTATGCCACTGGCTCTCTTTGCTCTCCTTATTGTTTTGCCACCGCAATGTTGTGTAGATTGTTTGGGAGACCAGACATCAATAAGTTTTCATCAGAGTGGTTACCTCTATTGGATGCGGCCACCAATGCCACCATAATGGATTGGGCCCAAATTTTATCAGATAATTTAGGCTCTTTATTTTAGGATATCGAACTAAAAGAAGTTTCTCTCAAAGGGTTTACCCTCCATTCTTTCTAAGTGCCTATTTCATGGACACCATTTGTTTTGTCTCCGATTTTCCTATCATGGGATGGAAGTGGATAGTGCAGAATCCTCTTCCCATTCAGGTTTACCACAAAGTATTGTGGGAATCCAATTTCATCCCACATTTTTATAAGATTTGTCATGGAGTTATGCTCCCTATCCATAGAATGCTCTACAACAAAGATGCCCCAAGATTCTCCCCAGAAGCTGAAGTTGACATTCTCCCTGTGGGAAGGTGGTTTGGGGAGGAGTTGTTCACATACATCAGGGTGTTTGGAAGCATTGCTTCACCCCACGTCCTTCCATTTTATGTCCCCGACAAACTAATGGCCAGAGAAATAGCTTACCAGACCTGTGGTGTTGGGGGAATGAGCAAAGTACTCAAGGATTCTAAGAAGGCCATCTGGCCTCAATTCCCTGTAGTCTGCGGAGCTTTTGCATTATTTGATTTAGGTCATGCTTTTAAAGAGGTTGATAATATGTTATGCTTACAACTACCAAATTTCCCAGGGAGGCAGTACAATCTCGTTGGTGTTGTAAAGAATTTTACTACAGTCATTAAAATAAAAGTGTTTACCAATGAAGAAGATCCCTTTGACGATGTCTTTCTGCAAAAGAACACTTTCAGAGAGGTTCTACATATGGCACAAATTCAGTTTCACCAAGAAGAACTTCAAAAGTTTGAAAATTACAGAAAACAGAGGTTAACAAAAGTCCATTTGGACCAATTGCTCATTGAATCATTAAGGGAGCCTACTCCCAGTGTTAGCATAAGTGGTAGTTCAAAAGAAAAGAAGTCTAAATCAGATTCCGAAAAAAGAATCAGCTGAAAAGTCTGATAATCTGTCCAAAAGTGAAAATAGCAGAAGTGAGGGGTCAATTAAAGATACAGCTCAATCTACAGAGAAGCCTGATCAGCAGGTTTTGTCCCCGAAACAAACTGAAGTTCTCACTCCCCTTACGAAGCCAACAAAGCCACTTATAGTGGATCTAGAAAATGAATGGGAGAATTTTAATGAGTTAATTAACATTGAGGAATAGAGAACAGAGCCACTGACAAACCTAAGAGAGACAGCCACAGAAATGGTGGTAGAAGGGGCTACCAATACTCAGGAAATGGAGCATATTCCTATTGCTCCGTTGTTTGAAATTATAATAAAGATAGAGGAGATTCCTCCTCTAGATGTATTTTATAACCCGCAACATAAGCTTGTTGTCAGGAGGCAAAGGAATAAAAGGAAAATAGATGCCATGCTGGCTCCAGAGGATGAACCTCTGGATGTTCTGTGGAAAGATACAACTACAAACCCATCAGAAAATCTAACTAGGCTCTCTCAGATCGCAGGAGCATATGCTTCGGCAACGATTGATAAAGCAACTGAAGTTCAAATCCTATTAAAAGAAAATGAGGATAAGATTCTATTTTTGGAACAGCAACTACAGCAGGCCAGCTTCAGTCAAGAAGCAGAGATACAATTGGCAAAGCTCCAGCAGAACTTCTAGCAAATGTAATTGGATTATCAAAGCAATCTGGCCAATAAAGAAGAACAGTTACAGACCATGATAGGACTACATAAGGATGATCCTAAGATTCAAGAATTTATCACATAATCACTCACTCTTAATGCCCAACTCTTGCAACAGGAAGAAACACTCTGCCAAAGGATCTCGCAATGGAATTCCCATTGCGAAAAGAGCGATAACATTACAAATAAAGTTGTAGATTTACGAATTGATTAAGATTCAATTTTTAAGAAGGTTTCTGAATTTTTGAGCTAGCAGAGATCAGAGGAAGGAAAAAGAGCAGAATTGCCCAAAATCGATGAATCTCATAAAAAAATGTTATTTTCAAAATGGGATTCCCAGCTTAAAGAAGCAGAGCAGGGAATGGAGGAAGCAGCGACAACAACAAACAACATCATCGAGTTCATCAATGAAAATCTGCACAAGGCAAATTTGATATCAGAGACCACTCTAGGATTCCTCCCAAAGGCACGGCAGCTTCAAACAAAGTGGAAACAAACAACAGAGGAAAAGGCTCAATCAATTAAACAAGTTAAACTGGGACACATACTGGCAATACGTGGTAAAGCCACATAGCTAATGGATGACCCTGAAATGCCTCATAACCTCCGCCGAGAAGATAGTGCCAACTCTTGCCAATTCCGTATTTGCAGGACAATTAAAAGCTGAAGTTGGCCAACTGACGCTCTTGAAGCCAATGCTGGATATTTGCAATTTAAAAGAACAGATGCATGATTTATCATAGATACAATTTAGTTTTATTTTTAGTTCATTTTTGCTTAAAATGAGGCAGGTCATTTAAACCTCCTCATCTATTTTTGTAATATTTATTTTTAGATTTCGCATAGTAGTATTTTAACTCCTCTCATTGCATTAGAAAGGGGTCCAGAATTTTATCAAAAACAATTATTCAAAACGTGCAGTTTGCCCCCCACTGAGGAGGTTTTGATAAAATGAATGGAACGAGATTTATTTTTATATGAGTTCGATGTCTGCTACTGAAATGCACTTTTGTACTCTTAGTGAATGTTGAGTTATTTGAAGATAACTCTATATCGTTGAAGCTCATGAGTAGAACCTATTACCAATGGTATTTTTATCTCCTAATACTTTTTACTGATGTGCCAAGTGATAAATTATTTTCATTTATTGATATATGAAAGTCTGAATATTCAGTTGTCATTATTGCACTTCTGTATGGTGATAACTATTCTTTTTATGCTCAGCATATGAATAACTCTTATGTGATATGTTTCTCATAATTGTTTTGGCTAACTTTTTATACGAAACAATCATTTTTAAAGGATTCCTTTCTCGTAGTGATTGAATAATTTTTATTATCAATTGTTGTTAGAAATTATTGTAGATCGCATAAGTCAAACGTTACTCCCAGGATAGTTTAAAGTTAGATGTTTTATTTCATTAGAATTAATTGCACATGTCAGTTAAAATATAGATTAGATTTAGAATAAGTATTCACCCCATAAACCCAAAAAGAAAAATATCATCTCATTAGTGCACCATCATAAATAGATTGGGAAACTAGTCCCATCATCCCCAGTCGGAGCCACTATTCCAAACGGAAAAGGAGTTGCTTTCAAGGTCCGGACCGGGTGGTTATCCCCCTTGTTGTAGACCCGATTTTCGGGCCTTCAACACAGTAGTCATTAGGTTTGAGGTGAAATACCAAATATTTGAGGCCATCCTTAAGAGGACGAATTAAACTTGGAGCACTTATCTCACATAGCTCAACTCCTCCCTTGAGAGGCCATTAAATAGGACAACAAATTTTGAGCGATTCAGAAGCATTCTTATGGATTTTTCAAAGAGAGAAAGGGAGTCCTTGATGGAATCTAGATCCTGCCTTGATCCATCATAGAACAATAACACATCATCGACAAAGAATAAATGAGATATATGGCACATGTCAGTGAGAACAATAGCTTTAAGAGCACCTCTCATTTTGGCGTCAACAAGCAATCTACTGATTCCTTCAACCACTAACAAAAGTAGTAAAGGTGATAAGGGGAATCCTTGTCTTAACCCTCTTTGTGCGTGAAAGAAGGTGGTCGTCGTGCCATTAATTAGAACCGCAAAAGGCATCGAGGATATGCATCTCATTAACCAATTTATAAAATGAACTTCGAAACCGATATGAGTTGAGATAATGCGGATATAAATTCAGCTTCCCCTGTCACAAGATTTAGAGAGATCAATCTTTATGGCCAGCCCTTTGAGTTTACAAATTTTTAAACTATGGAGACCCTCCTACGCGACTCTGATTGCTTCATGAATTTGACGACCCTCTAGAAAGGTGAATTGTTCCCTAGACAAATTCTTGGAGAGAACAGGTTTAATCCCATTGGTGATGATCTTTTCTATTATATTATAAATGGTACTACAAAGGGAAATTCGTCGATAATCCACAAAAGAATTATGAGGATCTAATTTTGGAATTAGAGCAATAAAGGTTGCATTTAGGGGACCATGGATTCTTCCACTCAATTGAGGTTCCTCCATGACCTTCAGAGGTCATGTCTGACAATCTCATACAAGTCAATGAAAAATTATATAGTCCACCCATCAGGCCCTAGGATTTTGTCCCTTTGGAAGTTGTGAAGGGACTTGAGATGTTCAAACTCATATATATGACCCATCAACACTTCTTGGTCTTCATCTCATACGAATCTTGGAAATACTCTAGCCAAATCCACAATTTCCACAATAGGTGCCCCTGGGGGGTGGGCTTCAAAGAGCCCACAAAAGTGTTGGACCCCCAACTTAGCCAAATCTCTAAAGGAAGAGGTGCGCCCACCTACTCTACTATCTAGATCCCATAGTATTACAAACTTTCTAACCTTTTGTGTACTTGAAAAATTTAGTATTTTCGTCCTCCTTGTGGAGCCAAAGCACTCAGCTTTTGATCCTCCAACTGACCTCCCTTTGTTCCAGAATTTTCTTCCTAGATGCTTCCAACTAAACCACATGTTGCTTGGACTCTTCATCAAAATAACTACTTCCCTCTAGGTCTTCCAACCATTCTAGCTCTACTTCAATGGATTTAAGATCTTGGTTCTCCCGTTTCTTTTCATTTATGAGGCCCATTTTAATGATGCTTTTTTAATAACCTTGAGGTTTTCAACAACTTTGGGAGAATCCATACTATCAACTGTCGGATTGTACCTACACTAATTCTCAGCAACTAACCTCCAAAAGTCCTCCTCCTTTAACCAGGATGAGTTAAATTTATAAGGAGTACCGGGATTATTCAGATCTCCTCTAAGCTCCAGGAAAATTGGATGGTGATCTAAGTCACCCTCTTTCCCAATCCATTTCTGAAAAAGAGGGATACGACCCATAAGAACTTCGGAAATCAAAACATGTCTAGTCTTATGGCAATCCTGGCTTCCGTTGTTCTCTTATTCCTCTAGGAAGGGTTGTCTATAACCATATCAACATCACATAAATGACAGTCCTCTAACTTATGACAAAATTAATCACAGAGAGGATCAAGATGGGATATTGTACCCCAAGTCTCAGAAGATCCCATGGAAAAGTTTAAGTCACCACCAATTGCCATATTGGCCACCTTCATAAATGAATGATCCAACAAATAATTCCAGAAGGTCGGTCTATCCAGATGGGGGCCATAAATGTTGACGATTTTTAGGTTCGTCCCTAGATCAGATGAAAAAAATGCCTACCCACAGTACTGATTCCAAACCCCTTGAAGCAAGGAGTTTATTTTATTTTTTTTAAGTTCACAAACAGCGCCAGGCCCCCTAACCTCCCAATAGCATATGAGGCAACAAAATACCATCCTAGTAGGAGGTTTTCCAAAGCACGGGAAATGGAGTCATTGGAACCCAATGTTTCTCACAATAAAATAATGTCAACAGGGGTCATGACCACCAGCCTTTTGAGAGATAGTTTCTTGGAGGCACTAGTCAGGCCTCTGCAGTTAAAAGACAAACAGATCATGGGGGAACATGAAGAGGGACAATCAAAGTTATAAGCACCTTAGGGATGGTTTTCTAGTGACCAATAACAATATCTAATGACGCAATTTGTTGTGCACGAGATAGAAAAGACTTACACCCCATACCCTCACAGAGTACTTGACAGGCATAAAGCATCCTAAGCCCCTAATACCCCTTGAAACACTTCAGGCTGAGGATATGAGAAAGTATATGGAAGAAGAAAGAGATAAGGAGGTCGAGGATCTACTTAAGGTCAACCTAGACCAAGGGATGGGGGGGGGATGAAGGAATAAGATATTTAACGAAATTTGAGAAGTTAGCAAGAGGCACACGATCAAACTTCAAGGATATAGATAAACCGTCATGCATAGATAATGAATAGGAAGAAGCACATATAGGAGAAGAATCAAGTGGAGGATGGGGCAAGTACCCGAAACCAATGCTTCATGAGGAGGTGATCCAAAAACTAGCTTCTGACCAAGTCTTGGATCCTTCTACTGTTTGTCACCCGATATGATTCTAGCTACAGTATGGTCCTCTTCATCTCCTTTAGATGCTAAAACAATTGGGAGATTCACCTGCCTTTGAGAAAATGGCCTAACCTCTTGACTCATTTCTCCACCTTTATCAAGACCAAAGGCTTTCCTCCCTTTGAATAAAAGATGGCAATTGATCAAGATGTGGCCAATTGCCTGACATTAGTTACACCCAAATGATACCCTTTCATAGTCCAATACCTACTTGAAAGTTATGCCTCTATGGGTCAAGTTGATATCCGAGAAGATGCCCTCACTAGTGTACATATTGACTAAGCTACAGGTTATGGCCATCATTTTGGTTACCTAATTGGATTTATCAGCAATCGCAAATAACCCCAGATAATTCTTGATTCTTCTAAACACATATTCATACTAAAATTGGGGTGGTAAGCCTAACATTTGAACCCAAAGAGGGGTGTTACCTAACTTCTTTGCATCAAACAAATGGGTTCACAGTTTTAGAGGCATCAAGGAATAATAGATACTACAAGGCTATGATAATAGCTTACCCAAATTTTTCGCTGAGGATAATCTAAGGAGTAACCTACCTTGGGTGAGGGTTTTGATCTGGGGATTCTCATTCAAATTTCTTTTTCATTATTTATTATACCACTCGCGAAGGAAATCAATTAAGGAGAAATGACTCTTAACTTTCCCAACCACTATTGTATCAGATAATTCCATAACTTCACCCATCTTCACTCCCTTCCTTAACAACATATTCACCTCGTCAAGTCTTGGTCGAGTTGTTTTCCTCTTTCTTTCTTTTTTACTTTTTAAGCCTCGTAGGAGGGATATCATGTGTTAAAATTTAATTATGATAGCCATCCCCTTGATATCTGTCTCAAGAAACTGCTCCATTTTGAGTAAAACCTGCAACCACTTCGATCTCTAGACCCTACGGATGAGGACCCACTTTTTCTTCTTTATTTGCCTCAAACACAGACTACGAACATCCTAAAATATCGAAAAAGTTGATGGCCTTACTAGTGCGAAAAGGAAAAGAGATCCCTGAGATACCAACCACCAGGGATTCCTAAACAAAACCTCTTGTATTCTAAACTAGAGACCCTTCCTGGTGGTGAACAACAGAGGGAGGAGAAACCCTATCATGTGGGACTAGCTACATAACCATAGAAACCATCGGAGATAAGTTTTGGAAGGTGGTGAGAGGAGTCTATGAGACTTCAAGAGACCGCTTGTGGCTATCCACCTTCGCAGCCAAAAAAGTGTCTCCAGCTATCACGGATTCATATGCATGATGTTGTTGAAGAGGCATCCAGTGAAAAAAGCGACCAGGTCATCCAGGTCAGGAGAGATGTCCACCAACTCCTCCATGCCCTTGAAAGTAGTTACTCCACCCATTTCTGACCTGACTCTTAGACTTTGAGGGCACCAAAAACTTCAAAACCATCAGAATGTGCTAAGAAACATAACTTCCTAGCTTCGAGACATGCACCAAATGCCCCTATCCCAGAGACAACGTCCTCACTCCAAACCATAGCCGCGAACTTACCTTGACGAGTTGCAGAGCCATGGAATCTAACTCGAGGGGGGATTTATGGTAGTGCTTAAAATAAAAAATATATATCTATAAGCAGGGACTAATAATAATATCATTTCATTAAATAATTAAATTTTAAATCTTATACATTTTCAATAACACTTTAATAATCTATCATTTATATTCTCACCTTAAAATAATAGTAAATATTAAACATAAAAGTTAAATTTATAATATTTAGAAGTTATCACCTATGTACAAATATTTTGAACTTTAATGCATCTTCATATTCTTTTCAAGACACACATTTCATACAATGATTTAATTGTACATATTATGAATCCAAGTTCATCTTATTCTCTTTGGACCATAAAATTTTAATACAAAAGTTTGAGAGTAGTAGTTAACACCGTTTATGAAAGTTTAAATTTCAAAAATTATTATCCAAATACTCTAAATTATATATATATATATATATATATATATATATATATATATATATATATAGACAATAATGAGTAATTTTTCATTAAGTCTACACCTGGTCGCAACAAAATACAGGGAAGTTTTACATTGAAATTCTAAGAGCAGGTTCTTCAGTAAAGGATTAAACGGAAGAACTTAAACCTTCTACAAACAAACTACATCCAACATACATATAACAAACAAAATGACAACTATAGAGTTGACAAAGTTGACCACAGATAAGTACAACTTTGCAAAATGTAATCATGCAATAGGGGGGAGTTGATAGACATGTTCAGAGACTGATCCTTAGAGGATCTACTTGCAGAGTGGTTATGATTCCCATCATTTCTATGAGTTCGAATCTCGACCAATTAGCCGTAGAGGGCACCAATCTCGTCATTCTGATGGTTCACCTGTGCTTGAAGACATTGCATTTCCTCTACCATAGATAGAATTATGTTGTAATATTGAAGAATTTGCCCATGCAGAGCACTGTTGTCCACATGAGAGATATCTAGGGGGTGGGAGCAGAGATTGCAAGGACTAAAAGCACATGAACCCTCCATGTTCTTATATTTGCAGCTTATACTCTCCATTGTAATATCGAGAAGTAATTGGAAGCTTGTAATTGAGCCCTGGGTTAACCTAATAAGGAAACGTCAAAATGCAAGGGAAGGGGCCACCGATGGTGAGGGGAGGTTGATATTTACAAATTTCATATAATTCCTAAGACACTAAACAATGCAGGAGTCGACCCAATTAAGAAGTTAAAGCTAAAGGCAAATGATAACCAGTGTACAAGAACAATGAAAATTAAGTACCTTCTTTTCCATAACTGTTAGGTCCCTATAATATTAGTGATCCACCCCATTACTATTGTCGTTGTATCCCTTATTGTTATTATTGTGCCCCTATTGTCCCCATATTGTTATTATTTTTCCCCATAGAATTCCTCTATTGTTATTTTTGTGCCTTTATATTATTATTATTAGGTCGGCTTGGTTATATTGTGACCCTGTAGACTCCTGTATATAGAAAGGAGGTTTTGTCATTTGAATCATCTAAGAATTGTTCATTTGTGTAATGTAAAGGAGGTTGCCCCCTCGAAGAGGCTCATTTCTAAGGCATTGATCTATCTTTTCTATCTTTTTGTGAGCTAGTTTCATAACATTTGGTATCAGAGCTTTGGATTCTAGGGTTTCGCTGCTCCAAACAGGTCATTGTGCCATTTTCGCTATAACTTTTTTCTGGGACGTTTCAGAACACTAAAAAAAAACCCATTTGGGAAGAAATAGCTCTGAACTTTGGGTCCAAATTTCAGAGCTTTTTGCGCTATATGTGCATAGATATGAACTGAGGAAGTTGGCATTTTTGCATACTCCCGAATTACATTCCAAAGAGGTGACTTGGGGAAAATCATCATAACTTTTGTTTTGAGCATCAGATTGAAATCTCGTAAGAAATTACAGAAAGAGGACGGCCTCTAGTTTTCTGTGTATAAGTTTCAGGTACTAAGGTCGAAACAGTGACACGTGGCACCTCGTACAAGTTCGCTCTACTGAGCTAGTCCATAATCAGGTCACCGTGGGAGATTTGGCATAACTCTTCCTTGGAGAATCCAATTATTTTGATTAAACTGGTTGCATTGGAAAGAGGACATGGAGGGATACTACAAGTCATGATTTCAGAACTAGGAGATCCAAAATTACATAGGTACATCAGATTCAATATCGAGCTCCTACAAGTGAAAAAATGTGTGTATTTTTTAAATTTTTGCTTAGGCTTGGTTTGAAAAATTAGTTTGAAGGAATTCAAAGGGCATAGTGAAGCATTATTATCAGTAATTGATGCCCTGAAGAAAGAAAATGGAAACACCTAGTAAGCAACCTGAATGCTCTAGCATGACTCATGAAGAAGAGGAAGAAACGCAACATGATATATCAATATTACAAAACCAAGTGCAACAAATTTCACTCGCACAAAAGGTAACAGAAAATAAGATGGATGGTTTAAATAAAGACGTAGAATCTAATATGGATTGTATGGACGCTAAGATGGAAGCTAAGATGAATGGCATGGATGCTAAGATGAATGCCATGGACGATAAGATGGAAGATTTGAAGATAAATTTGAATAAGTTGCTACAAGAAATGGTCACTAATGGTGAAAGGGTAGTAAAAGAAACTCATGATGAGAACAAAATAAATGTTAATCATGATTTCATGGACTCTAATGTTGGATTGAAGACCCACCGTGTTCCAAAAATCGATATGAGGAAGTTTGATGGCAAGGATCCTGGAACATGGGTACTACAGATGGAGCAATTTTTCGATCTCCATAATGTGCAAAACACACAAAAGGTATGTATTGAAACTTTATATTTGGAACCAAATCAATTTGTATGGTATCGATGGCTTTTCTCTCGTAAATAAATTGTCACTTGGGCAATTTTCACGGAAGAAATGATGGCACATTATGAGGATACAAAAAGCAACACCCTTTTTAGCCAATTGATAAATCTCAAACAAAAGGGTTCAATGATGGAGCACATTGAGGACTTCCAAAAATTGAACATAAGGGTAAAAGATATTCCAAAGTAGCATAAGATTTATGTGTTCATAGGGACTTTAAAGGATAATATCCAACATGAGGTTCACCTTTGGGAACCTGATCCATTGGAGAAGGCATTCAGGTTAGCAAGAAAAATGGAAAGCAAAATTATAGCAACCAGGAAGCCTACCACTCACAACTATAAAGATGGAAGTGTTGATGCCCTTCGCCTTCCACAACCTAGAAGGTTGACACCACAACAATTGGAAGAAAAAAGGGCAAAAGGGCTTTGTTATAGTTGTGATAGCAAATACACTAAAGGCCATAAGTGTGTTGAGAAGAAATTATTCTACATAGATTGTGAAGAGGAGGAAGAAAAGGAACAAGAAATGTCAAAAGAAGAGGATATACTCCAGGAACAAACCCTAGATAAATAAGAAATGAATCCGACCATATCTTGTAATGCATTGGCTGGAATTACTACTCCTCAAACTATCAAGATAGAAGGACATATCAAGAAGAAAAAGGTAATAGTGTTGATTGATTCGGGAAGTACCCATAATTTTATTCATTGTAAGATAGCAAAGGAATTGGACTGCTTCCTATATCCAACACCAGAGTGTCAAGTGATGGTTGCAAGTGGAGGAACCATAAATTGCTCTGGAAAGTGTCATAATATCAAGTTATCCATGGGAGAATATGTATTGAATAGCCCAATGCTTTCCATTCCAATGGGTGGTGTTGATGTTGTACTAGGAGTCCAATGACTACAATCCTTGGGTACAATAACTTTTAATTTTCAACAACTTTTCATGAAATTTTCTGTGGAAGGAAAGGAAGTTGAATTAAGGGGTATTGTAGGGAAACCAGGAAAGATAACCAGCTCTAACGTTATGACAAAACTTTTAAAGAAGGAACAACGAGGTGTAATTGCACAATTATGTTTGTGATCCAGGTGAATGTTGGTGGCCACCCACCTATCCCATTTGGACCCCCACAATTGTCTCTTTCAGTTTTTCAGTTTCCGTAATTGTAGCACAATTTACTATTTTTAGCCGTTTTTCGAGTCTCCAACTTCTGGAGCCGTTTTGAGGCCCTAAACGACATTTTTTGGGAAATCTGGGAGCAACATGGGTCCATGGATTGATGTTGCTCTTCCCAAAGTTATAGTTCTTGGATAGATCTTTCTAACGAGCTATTGTACGCGTCAAACGAAGATTGGGTGCCAAAGTTACGACCCCGGGAAATTGATGTACCAATTTATCCAAACGAGGCCCATAATTTGGTGTTTCATCTTCTAGGGTTAGGTTTTGGGATGCTAAGGGTTTTCCATTGTTTATCAACAATAAATAGGCCTTCGAGCCTCATTGTAACAGAGTTCAGAGGCATGTAGCCGCCTCATCTCTTCTCAGATATAAGCTACCATCACCCTAATTGGTTTATTTCCATTTCTATTTGTAAGCATATTTCAGTATTTTACAGTAATGAAATGAAGTATTATTTCCGCTGCATATCTGTGTTTATGGTTATCTCTATAATTTGTTGCGTTCCTGTTTAAATCTGGATCAGTTCGCTAGAGGTTCCCACATCGAAATCATCTATTTCTTCAGATCTCAAAAAAATCTTGGACAATCATTCCAAGATATTTGAGACTCCCAAAGGTCTCCCACCTTTTCGTGATCATGATCATGCTATTCATTTGATTCCAGGAACTGTTCCTCCAAACATCAGGCCGTACATATATCCCTATGCCCAAAAGAGTGAAATTTAACGTATGGTTGCAGAAATGCTAGAGGTTGGTATAATTCAACGTGGTGAAAGTTCCTTCTCTACTCCAATAGTATTAGTTCACAAGAAGGATGGATCGTGGCGCATGTGTCTAGATAAATTTTCCATTCCTATCATTGATGAATTATTGGATGAATTGCATGGACCAATTTACTTCACCAAGTTGGATCTTCATTTAGGATATCATCAAATCAGAATGAAGACTGAAGACATTCCAAAAACAACATTTAGAACTCATGACGATCATTATGAATTTTTGGTCATGCCTTTTGGCCTTACTAATGCACGTTCTACATTTCAAGGTTTGATGAATTCCATTTTCAAACCCTTCCTTAGAAAATTTGTGTTAGTATTTTTTGATGATATACTAATCTACAACAAGTCTTGGAAGGATAATGTCCAACATGTTGACATGGTTCTCAAACTATTGGAGGAGAAACAATTATATGCAAAAATCTCCAAATGTTTCTTTGCAGTACAAAAGGTGGAATATCTTGGTCATATTTTATCTCATGAAGGTGTTAAGGTAGACCCTAGCAAAATTAAAACCATTAAGGAATGGAAAATCACCACATCCATAAAGCATCTACGAGGATTTCTTGGGTTGGCAGGGTATTATCGCAAGTTTGTTAAGAATTATGGGAGAAATAGCACCTCTAACAACATTATTGAAGAAAGATGTATTTTCATGGACTCCAGAAGCAACAAAGGCCTTTGAACATCTTAAAGAGGCAATGTGCTAAGCACTAGTCTTAGCTACACCGGACTTCACAAAAACCTTTATTGTGGAATGTGATGCCTCAGGAAATGGAATCGGTGTTGTTTTAATGCAAGAAGAAAGACCCATTGCTTTCGAAAGTCATCCAATCAAAGGAAAGTATTTACACAAAGCTATTTATGAGAAGGAAATGTTGGCAATACTACATGCAGTTAAGAAATGGTAACCCTACCTAATGGGAAGACACTTCAAGGTAAAAACAGATCATGATAGTCTTAAATACTTCTTAGAACAAAGATTATCTACAGAAGAGAAGCAAAAATGGGTCACAAAGATGTTGGGTTATGACTTTGAAATCATCTACAAAAAAGGGAAGCAAAATGTTGTGGCAGATGCACTCTCAAGAAAGGATGAGGATGTGGAAGCATTTCTTTGTGCCATTTCTATTATCCAACCAGATTGGATAAACGAAGCAAGGGATGAATGGAAGAATGACGAGGAAGTGTGGTAACTCATTCAAAAGATACAACAAGATCCCAGTACATTTGATACATTTAACTGGAAAAATGATTCATTATGGTACAAGGATCGGGTATACCTATGTAAGAATTCCCAACTCAAACAAAAGATTCTTAGGGAATTGCACACCTCTCCCTTAGCAGGGCACTCAGGATTTCTAAAAACCTACCATGGGGTTAAGAAGGATTTTTTTGGGATGGCCTTAAACCGGATATTCAAAAGTTTGTGGCGGAATGTTTGGTTTGTCAACAAAATAAAGTTGAAACAATTAAGACTCTAGGACTATTACAACCTTTATCCATTCCAAGCCAACGTTGGGAGGAGGTTTCAATGGATTTTATCATAGGTTTACCCAAGTCCGAAGAAAAGAGTATTATCATGGTGGTAGTGGATAGACTTACCAAGTATGCACACTTTTGTGCATTATCTCATCCATTTAAATCAAGTACAGTTTCTACTGCATTTATGGAAACAATTCAAAAGCTACATGGAAACCCAAAGATTACTGTAAGTGACAGAGATCCCATTTTCACTGGAAATTTTGGATAGAATTATTTTCTTGTCTTGGTACTCAGTTAGCTCATAGCTCATCTTATCATCCTCAATCTGATGGGAAAACTGAGATAGTAAACAAATGTTTGGAAGGATATCTTTGTTGCTTTCTATCTGATAAACAAACACAATGGGTCAAATGGTTGCCTCTGGCTGAATGGTGGTATAACACTTCCTTCCATACTGCAACAAAAATGACCCCATTTATGGCACTTTATGGATATCATCCACCATCCATCACATCATATTTAAGAGAAAATTATAAGGTTCAAATAGTGGAAGATCACATCGAGCATCAGCAACAAGTTCTCCAACTCTTAAAGGATAACCTCACCTTGGCACATAATAGAATGAAACCGCAGGCAGATCAACATCGCAGCAAAAGAAGTTTTGATATAGATGATTGGGTATTCCTATGGCTGCAGCCATAGAAACAAATGTCCCTCAAGCAAGCTAATAAGGATAAAAAATTATCACCAAAGTATTATGGTCTATACAAGGTGTTGCAAAAGATAGGTACTATGGCATACAAATTGGAGCTTCATGCAGCTTCCGGACTACACCAAGTTTTCCATGTTTCATGCTTAAAGAAGGTTATAGGTGACAAGCTTTTAGTTTAGACATTATTTTTAGAACTTGATGAGGAAGGAAAAATCATATTGGAACCTGAAGCAGTCAAAGAAACAAGAACTCAACAGCTACGAAATAGATCAATTTCAGAGTATCTCATCAAGTGGAAGAACTTACCCATTGAAGATTCCACATGGGAGGATGAGAATTTTATACAGAAGCATCCATAACTACTCAAGCGTTGAGGACAACACTTTTTTGAAGGAGAGGGGCATGTTAGGTCCCTATAATATTAGTGATCCCCCCCATTACTATTGTTGTTGTATCCCTTATTGTTATTATTGTGCCTTTATATTATTATTGTTAGGTCGGCTTGGTTATATTGTGACCCCGTAGACTCCTATATATAGAAAGGAGGTTTTGTCATTTGAATCATCTAAGAATTGTTCATTTGTGTAATTTAAAGGAGGTTGCCCCCTCGAAGAGGCTTATTTCTAAGACGTTCATCTATATTTTCTATCTTTTTGTGAGGTGGTTTCATAACAATGACAAACCCAAATTGGCATGAAAAAAAGATCCTCAACAACTTCCTTCTAACATAACCTCCTATATCCCTCACATGAGGTGCATAGGTTGGTAGGGAGACCTGAATTTCCTTCGTTTGGAAATCCACCAAGATAATAAAAAGCAACAATACTCAATTCCAATGCAAGCAACATGCATATTCCTTGGCAAAATTACTCAGAGGAAACACTGAGAATGAGGGCAAGGAGCTGAAAGAGGCATCATTCAAGACTTAAGCCAGGACACCCACTCCAATTCTTAAATTTCCCATACCACCAAAAGGATTAGAGATGGAGGAGGAGTCTCGATGTTCAACTTGAGAGAACAAGTTATTAGTTCGACACCAGAGGCTCATATTTTACATCTTCAACTTATGTACATCCTCCATGAATATAAGCCTGAGACCAGAGGACACCCACGTTGCAAAGATTGAATCGCCCATTTGATACATCAACTCCCACAATCTTGTCTCCATGGATGAACCAAGTATGATGCTATGCAAATAAATGGAAGAGTGATTGCATGCATATTTCACCTTAGGCAAGGAGTGTGGAGGTGCGTGGCATGCATGACCATATCCTACCACCCCAAACTTGTTAACAGTCATGTACCTCGATCTTAATAGATTCATATTACACTTGCATGAGGGGTAATATAACATATGAGAAAGGGCCTTAGAGCCTCCCCGAAAATATTATAATGATCTTAATCTAAGGAGAAGTCATGGATATGGGAGAGTTAAGGACCTTCGTTGAGTTATTCAAGGGATAGTTTTCCACCCAAGTTTGCCATTAACTTCACTTTGACTTGCCTCTAGTCTGCAAGCATTGTTTGCCTATTCTTCCACCTCCTTATTTTGATTCCATAAGATGCGGAAGAAAGCCTTGCTAAATAAGGTGTCCAAAGTGTTCAAGATTCTTTGAAGAAGAAGACTAAAATGGTTAGTCTTTGGAAGAGTATGTGAAAATTCCTAATTCTCAAGGAACCCCTACTGCAGCAAATCTGAATCTACTTCACCTACTTGATTTTTAAATTACATTCATCAAGTTATTATTTTGAATACTGAAGCAAATTACTTTTGCAGCCTACACTAATTAAATATCTGATCTCATGAAACAGAAAATAGAGCAAAGAACAAAATACATAGGACACACTTATTTTTGGACACAATAGTCCCTGGAAAAACCTAATGCGGGAAAACCGGTGCAACAACTTTGAGGGTTTTATTATTATGTAGGAGAAATATCTGAATACAAATCTAGGATACTCATCTAGCAATCATTTACAGAGAAAGTATTGGCAGAAAATATGAGTGAGTTTTACATCACTTCACCCCGCATAATTATGGTTGATCCGGCACAAGGCTGGCCAACCCCTGCTGTTTCGACGTCACCTCTTCTGCCCTCTATGTCATCTTTCCTGGTTGTTCTGATAGTTCGCGATAGTGCCGGTTGTTCCCGGCTGTTCCGACAGTTCTCGGTAGTTCCGGTTGTTCCCGACAGTTCCAGTTTTTTCCCTCCGCGTTAGATTTCCCAGCTGTTCCAAAAGTTCCCAAAATTTTTGGTTGTTCCCAGCCATTACAGCAATTCCCGATAATTCTGGTTGTTCTCAACAATTCCAGCTTCTACACTCTGCATCATCTTTCCTGACAGTTCTGGTTGTTCCGACAATTCTAGGTTTGCCCTTTACGTCAGCTTTCCCGACTGTTCTAACAGTTCCATCTATTCCTCACAGTTCTGGCTTCTGCATGATATGCAGATTTTCTGCTCTACGTTGGCCCTTCTAGCTCCTTTTCAAGACTGTGTGGGCCTAGACTTGCCCAGCGTCAACTCTCCCGGCTACTTCACTGACTCTCTCCGCCTCCTTGTTAATATTCTCCAGAAATTCCTTCTCCTGAACTCTCACTGCCCCTTTGCTGGAGAATGATCACTTAATTCGAAATCCTTAGCAAACCCTACCCTAGGAATCGAATTATATATCAATTTGTTCTCTCCGTGTGTGTTTCCAAATGAACCCCAAGCCTCCATTTTATACTTTTCCTGTTGAGTCTTCAACGACTAATATTAAGTCTCTAATCAACGGCTACGATTAAAACATGACTTAATCTGCCTTCTAGATCATTCTCACCCGTATTTTGATTAATACCCATTAATGTTTTAATTTTCCTAAGTTTAGACTTAGGAACCCCATTAAAAATATTAATTATTTTAATAAAATACAATCCAAGTGGAATTTTATCAAACGGTTTTTGGGTTCTTTAAAACTCATGTGCCTTAGCCTCTCCACCAATGTTCAAGGCTAGATCACTTTTGATGCCACCCAAAACTAACACTCCCTCTTAGTGAGGAAAGTGCTCTAGCAACAATGCCTAACTGCATGCTGTTCTGCTTCTGAAGCATATCCCTTTCTACACTGTTGCTGCCACCAACAACATGTTGTTGTTGCTACTGTACTGTTGCCCATGACACTTCCACTACCACTGTTGTATATGTACCACAACTCCCTCTCAAATGTTGCATTTGTTATGCTACTAACACTGCCACTACTAACATTGCATCTGTACTGCAACTATGTTGCTCAGAGAAGCAACTAGAAAACATCCAAAATTAGTTGAAGTTAACTGTGTTCAACATAATACAATGAATGTTGGAATCCGAATGTTGTTGATTCTGACCCTCTGAATCTTCTACGTTGTTACTGATTCCTGCACTGTGCTAACTGCACTGTTGTCAACCTTGCTTTGCGCTAATCATTCTCTGGTCTCCAACTACTGCATTTTTCCTCCAAACACTCCATTGCATCATCTGACACTAATTCCATCTCGCTACTATTGAATTTGGGCTCCTGTAGCAAGGAATTGATCCAAGAGGTGGACTCGTCAAGGATCCTGCCCCATCTCCCTCCTGCAAATGCATGGGCATTCATGGCATACTCTTCCTTGTCAATCTTCGTTGAAGAAGCCTTAGGGTCATGCTTATCATCCTTATCCTTTTTCTTCAAAGGACATTGGGATGCATAGTGGCCCATCTCGCAACAACTGAAACATTTCACCTTTGAAATGTCCTTCTTTTGCTTCGGCTTCTACTATCCCTTCAATGTTAGAGTTGTGTTCTCCTCCTCCTCCTTCATCTTTGAGACACTCACACTGTTTCCACTGAGGTTTACCTTCACCAGGTCCCTCCTTAACTCCTTCCATTGAATAACCACCCATATCTCCTGCCATGAAGACATTTTTTCACTACCCAATATGCTTTGGACGAAGGCTTGCCATTCATTTGAGACTCCATTCAGGACTATCATCACCATCGCGGTTAACTGAGGAGTGGACCCCACTATAGCAAGCTCGTCTCTAGTGTCTTGAAGATGTTGAAGCTAGAGATCACCCCTTCTCCTTTTTGAATCAAATTCCACTACAACTTCTGCTCTAAGTACATCTTTCATTGTTCGAAAGAGCCTTCATATAGTGACGAAAAGGCTTCCCACATCTCTTGGATTGTATCCATGGCCTACAAGTGTGAGACCACATGATCTCAAACTCCATTGAGAATGAGCCTCTTTTCCTTCCCCTATTCAGCCTTGTACTTCTTTCTTTGATCTTTGTTAGCAAGAACAACTACAACACTTTTGATGTAGGCCTCAAGATCATATTCCTCTAGAATAGCTAAGATTCTGGTCTTCCATATGACATAGTTGGAGGGTCCATCCAACTTGTCCTGATCTTTGAGCCCATGCAATACCATCACCCAAGTGTCAAATTGACTCCTCTAGTCACTCCTTAGCACACTACCCAACAAGTGAGAAATTCAAACTTTCTGGTAGAAAGTTCTTTGAGGAGAAAATTCCCCTTCTACGTGTCTTATTTCTTTTCCAGCGGATTTCGGCCCCAGCAGAAACAGCACCCTTCTAACACTGCGTTGACGCTCTATGTCACTCCCTTTGCCTCTGCAAGCTCACGATTTAAAATCGTACCTCCTTGTCGACTCACTCAGAGAGAGTTTTTCTCGAATCAACTTCCTAGTAAGGACTACGCAATCCCTCCAAGGGGATTCGAACTGCTGCCAAGTGCAACTTTCAGCCTCATTTCTTAGCACTGCATCTTCTCTTTCCTATTTCAAAATCAACCCTCTGATACCATATGAAAAATCCTAATCCTCAAGGAACCCCTACTGCAACAAATATGAATCTACTTCACTTACTTGATTTTTAAATTACATTCATCAAGTTATTCTTCTGAATATTGAAGCAAATCACTTCTGCATCCTACACTAATTAAATATTTGATCTCATGAAACATAAACAAAACAAAGAACAAGATACACAGGAGACACTTATTTTCAGACACAATAGTCCTCGGAAAAACCAAACGCGGGAAAATCGGTGCAACAACTCTAAGGGTTTTATTATTATGCAAGAGAAATATCTGAATACAAATCTAGGATGGTCATCTAGCAATCCTTTACAAAGAAAATACTAGTGGAAAATCTAAGTGAGTTTTACCTCACTTCAACCAACAGAATTTTGTCTGATCCGACACAAGACTGGCCAACCCCCTCTATTTCTGCGTCACCTCTTTTGCCCTCTACATCAGCTCTCCCAGTTGTTCCAACAATTCCAGTTGTTCCTATAAATTCAGTTTGTTCCCAACAGTTCTGACTTCTTCCCTCTGTGTCAACTTTCTCGGTTTTTCCTGCAATTCCTGACAGTTCTCACTATTCCCGATAGTTTCGGCTTCTACCCTCCATAACATCTTTCCTGGTTGTTCTAGCAGTTCCGATTTCTATCCTCTGTGTCAACTTTCTAGGCAATTCTGCTTATTCCCGGCAGTTCCGGCTTCTACGTGACAAGTAGCTTTTCTTCTCTGCTTCAAGGTTGCGTGGGCCCAAACTAGCCCAACGTCAACTCTCTTGGAGACTGCGCTGCCTATATGTTGGCTCTCTCTATCAGTATTATCTGGAAAGTACTTCTCTTGGATTCTCACTGCCCCTCAGCTACAGAATGATCACTTAATTCAAAATCCTTAGCAAACCCTGCCCTAGGAATCGAATTCTTGATCAATTTGTTCTCTCCGTATGCGTTTCCAAATGAACCCCAAGCCTCCATTTTATACTTTTCTTGTTGTGTCTTCAACGACCTAGATTAAGTCTCTAATCAAGGGCTAAGATTAAAACATGACTTGATCCGCCTTCTAGATCATTCTCACCCATATTTTGATTAATACCCATTAATATTTTAATTTCCTAAGTTTAGACTTAGGAACTCCATTAAAAATATTAATTATTTTAAAAAAATACAATCTGGGTGGAATTTCACCAAATGGTTTCCGGTTCTTTAGAACTAATGTGCCTTAGCCACTCCACCAATTTTCAAGGCTAGAGCACTTCCGATGCTACCAAAAACTAACAGAGTACCCTTGTGCAAATGCTAGATGGTGATAAGGGAATCTTCGAGAATAGAGATCTTGGAGAATTCTTTGTCCTTGGATAATTGGAGACCAAATAGAAGCCCATACATTTCTTCCATGTTATTTGTTCCTCTATTAAGACCCAACATACTTTATTACTTAGTGCTCCTCGGGATTCAAGAGAATCCCTCCCCCTCCTACCACCCCTTTATTTTAAATATTTTTTATTCGAAATAGGTAAATTGTATTAACAAAATCTATGTTAATATACAACATGATTACATGATAGTGTTTATAAAACCAATTTTTTCATAAATATTCTTACAAATGGCTTGTTTTTAACATGTTTTTATAACAACGACAAAAAACCAAAATTGCAAGGAGGTATATTCGTAAGTTCTATGCAAAAAAACATTTCCATGCTTACAACATTTTGTTTTCGTATTAATTTATTAGGTTATATTGTTACTAGACAAAACTTTATTTATGTCAAGATTTACCGAGTTGTGATATTCAAATCAAACGCTGCCACGGGAGGAGACCAAACAGAGTTAGATAAGGATGCTACGGTCATTGCATATGAGGAAGGACAAAATTCATTTAGTTGCAATTCCTATAATTTCCTTCTATAATTGTCAATTTCATCGATATACCTTTGAATCAACATTTGGTGCTCAATCATAATATCCATATTAGATGCGAGCTTTGTTCCTTACTGCTTTGTGCATAGATTAAGGGCCATTTATTTCTCTTGGAGCTCGATCACCTCTGAATTCAGTTTTGTTATGCACCTCTTTTTTCTTCCTTCACAAGTTGTCATGGCTTCTGATGGCTAGAGATGTTGACCCTTATTTGTAATCCTCTGCAAATTTTTATGAGATTGTTGATTGTGTAGTGGTAGAATAAACTTTTCTGCATAGTCAACAACACAAAGGAACTCCATGAAAATATAAATAGGATATACGTCTGTAAGAGGATCCTAGGGTTAGGCCCTTCTTAGAGCCTTTGCCATTCCATGCACACTAGAGCATAATGAAATTATAACAACCCTTGGTTGATTTCCTATGTAAATAAATAAAAATAATGACCAAGGTCACATGACACGTATTCCAAGTTGAATGTTGGGAAAAAACATAGTGATGGTGATCACTTGTAATTAATAAATGGCTATGGAAATTGGCAAAGGCAAAGTGACATTAACTGGCATTTTATTTATGAAAATAATGGAAACTAGGATAAAAGGGAGACGAAAGGTCACAAAATTGCATGAGGAGGAAATTGAAGGAACAATGAAGAGAATAGAGGCCTCAATGATAAAAAGGCTTCTTAGGACCAGTTCACAACTTTTGACAATTCTATGGTGGAGCTCCCTCTCTATTTTCTCTCTCATACTCTTGCACACTTAGATAAATCTTGGAGCATCGTTGGAGCACTCTAGTTTTCATTGGATTTGGAGAAAGAAGGCAAAGAAAAGTGGAAAGCACGAGGGAACATGTGGATCAACAACTACAACTGGATTGATTTGTAGGTAACATGTTGCATGTGTGTTTTTCCTTGTTGATTATGGATGCATGGTATATGCATGGTATATGAATGTTATTTTATGGTTATGATCTGTCATTGGCATGTAGGATTGTCTGGATTGATAGTGGTTATGCCTAGCCTTACCATTTACTGGATAACCATGGTGTTGTGGGTTTTTCCATTGATTTGTTTTTTGATGGTGCTTGTAATTCCTTATGGTTTTGGGTTGGAACAAACACTCTGGAATCCCTGGAACAGCTTGGGTTGGGTTACTAGTTCTAGAGCCTAGGTTGGACAAATTCTTTGGAGCCCTTGGTGGGTTGAGTTACTAGTCCTGGAGCTGGGTTGGACAAATTCTCTAGAGACTTGGAAGGATGTGGGTTGAGTTACTATTTCATGAAGCCCTTGACAACTTGGGTAGAGACCAATTTGATTAATGTTAGTGATATCTGACTGTGAGGTGGAACCATTGGTTTAGGGCTGAAGTGGTTGGCCTTTGGAAGCCCTGCTTTGGTTTTATTTGGTTTATTCCATGAGATCCCACATTCACGCTTGGAATATGGGCGCGTGGTTGATTGGCTAAAAGAGAGATTTGGTTCAACCCAATCTATGGTAGGGTGGCACGTGGAAGTTCTTGACTTGGTCGGGTTTTGCATATGTTAATAAGAGCTCTTTTCCTCTTGTACTTTCATGAGTAATTATACTTGTTATTATGTGGCTTTGATGGCAGTTCTATCATGGATATTATATTGGTTATATGTTGGTTATAAGTATAGTTTCAAAACATGTTCTAGCTATGCCTCTTGATATGTTTTGCTTGTGGATGAATGATTAATGAATGCATGAGCTAATAGATGGTAATGCAACTATTATGAGAGGGAATTAGACCTTCTTGATGATTCTCAAATAAGTATCAAACCCCTATTTTTAAATATGCATTCATGGCATGTAGCTTACATGTTTTCCATGTGTTTGACGAAATGATTGTCATGGTTTGGCCTAATTAATCCAAGTCCTTGATCAAATTTTGTATGAATTGCTTTGTCCTAATATATTTTATCACTCTGGAAAGTCTCACTAAGTTTTGGGCAGTGGTCTAGAGGCTAGCCTTAAATGGTGGTTCAAAATTCGAGACAGATACCTCTAAACGAGAAAATTTTGGTTGCAACTGCATGGATGAAGGCTTGTGCATGTGGTTGGAGGCTTGCAACCACATGAATGGCTTGTTGTGGGTGTGGTTGGGGACCCAAGTCAAAGAAAACGGTGTCCAACTCAGGTTTTTCCACCTAGGGTAGTTACTCAACCTTTGAGTGACCTGTAGTCCTTGTACGATGTTATGAGATGTCAGTTTGTCTTCCACAGTCGAGCCCACTTCCTTAATGGGACCTAGGAGGTCGAGTCATGTCATAATAGCTCTTTCTGTGATGTATACCCTAGCAGCCCCATGAAGCTGCTTAGATATGGGAGGGGTGGTTACATAATGGTATCAGAGCTCTCGGGTTCAACACTTGGACTAGATGGGAAAAATGTGTTTGTCAGGCATGCATGTTAGTTGTATATGTGTTCGTTGTGCATGCATTGTGATTGTCATTGTTTTAAGCAGTGTCGTCATCTAGATGTTGATGACATCGATGTTGAGATGATTGATATCTTGATTTCATTATATATACATATGTTGTGCTAATCCAGATTGTTTTTGCGGATGAGATAGCCTCCCCTGAATTTCATTGAGGTGTGTTGATTATGTTTATGTTTGGTTTATATGACATGGTATGTTTGCAGGAAGTAGAGGATCAAATATGAAAGCAAAATGGTGGATTGTAGTTCACCTGATTCTCCCTACAGATCAGATTAGCAACATAGTGATGAGTACTCCCTTGACATAACAGACACATCAAGAAGCTTGAAAGAAGGGATTAGGAGTTGTAAGGCAGATAATGAAAAAATAATTTGATCACAGGAAAGACTTGCTAGGGCATAAGAAAATAAAGTGGAAGTTAATGCAATCATCCTTCAAAGTCTATCAAATTTGTAGAGGCATGGACCGCTTAGGATCAGTCATGGACAGGAGGAAAGGACTAATGGGGCATATGGTAGCAGGTACCAGTTGGGATACAAATTTGGCAAGGATGATATAGTAAGAGATGTTAGGTTCTTGGATACACCCAACAGGATGGGTAATAATTGTGGTTTCTATTATATTTATGGTTTAGAGGGACAACATACTCATTACCACCGCCATCTATATAGGACTGAGAAGTAGTACTTGCGAGAGTAATTCAAGAAAGCAAAGCCTCCTATATTTGATGGAGAAATGGAGAAGTCACATGATGCAAAAGCTTGGTTACATGGGATGAATAAATTTTTTAGAGTGCATGATTACTTAGAGAGTATGAAGGCCATGATAGCGACATTCAGTCTTAAAGGAAAAACAAACATTTGGTAGGAAGATGTGAAGAATTTCATAGGCATTCGAGAAGAGTAGTTGACTTGATGTGAGTTCGAGATACTTTTCAGGAAGAACTATCTAGCTGAAATATACTATGATGACATGGCAAAGGAATTTTATAAGGTAAAGATGGGATCTATGATTGATGAAGGATAAACTAACAGATTTTTGGAATTGTTAAGATATGTGCCTTATCTTAAGGAGGAGAAAGTAAAGACTCAGATATTCATCAGTGCGTTGTTGATATCATTAAAAGGCAAGATTGAGTTTGATGAGCACAAACCGCTGGAGGAAGCCATTAGAAAATTGAAGCATTATTATGAGAAATCGAAGTGTAAGACTGAGTCTAAGCAAGATTGGAAAGGCAACGAGAAAAATAAAGCAAATTGGGTTATGAAGAGAGGAAAACCATAAGATATATATGACAAGGAGAATACAGTACCACACAAGAGGTTCAATGCATATGATAGAAGACAAGGATTTCAATTTAAGGAGGAGAACAAGTTTGATGACAGTAAGCCTTTACAATGTTGGACTTCTGGCAAGGATCATCATAGGAGAGATTGTCCACAACATCAGGGTGGAAGACCGCATATATTTAGTGCTAAGGAGGAACATATAGTTGGGGATGTTGGACAAAGTATTCCTCTTATTTACACAACATTGGATAATAGGAGGGATGACCATCATACATTATTTATTCAGATGGAAGGTAAGATTTGTGATCATCTTGTTACTATTTTTATTGACCCTCGATCTAACTATAATTATATCAATCCTCACCTAGTGGATAAGTGTTTTTTGAATAAATAAGTGCATGCATAGTCTTAGTTAGTGTAGTTAGCTACATGTACTAAGAAAATAGTTCATCATTGGGTAAGATCTTGTGCATTTGAGTTGAATAATATGTCTACATTAACGCATCTAAATTTGATTTTGTTGGGACCATACAATATGTTATTGGGTATGGATTGGCTATACATTCACAAGACTAAGGTGGAGTGGATTGCTATGATAAGGCTATTGAGTACCTGGATGGTGATGGAGAGAAGAAAATTTTGCAGGGTAAGAAGAAGCCTACATCGATGATGATGGTTACAACTATTCAAGCAAAGTGCAGTAGCAGGAAAGGATGTGTATTTTTTGCAGTTCATACTTTAAGTGATAAAGGTAAGGATGTTGAGGATGATGAGGTCTTCAAGAGGTACCTAGATTTGCAACATTTTAAGGATGTATTCCCAGCAAATATCTCAGAGTTACCACCTCACAAGGAAGTGGACTTTTTCTATTGAGTTGATGCCTCGAAAAACACCAATATTAAAGGCACCATAGAGGATGAGCACTCCAGAATTAGTGAAATTGAAGTTGTAGTTGAAGGAAATGTGTGACAAGGGATACATTAGGTCAAGTGTTTCACCTTGGGATGCAAAAATATTGTTTGTGAAGAATAAGGATGGTACTCTCAGTTGTGTATTGATTACAGGCAGTTGAACAAGGTGACGATTAAGTAAAACTACCCTTTGTCGCGGATTGATGACCTTTTTGATCAGTTGAAGGGAGCATTAGTGTTCTTGAAGATCAATCTGAGATCGAAATATAATCAAATATGCATCAAAGAAGAGAACATTTACAAGACTTCTTTCCAAGCTAGGTAGGGCATTATGAGTTTGTTGTGGTTCCTTTTGGTTTGACTAATACTCCTACTACTTTCATGTGTTTGATGAATAATGTGTTGCATCCTTATATGGACAAGTTTGTGATTGTATTCATTGATGCCATATTGATATATTCTAAGAATGAGGAAGAGCATGCAAAACATCTAGCGACAATGTTGAGGTTGTTGAGAGGTCATCAATTATATGCCAAGCTTAGTAAGTGTAGTTTCTTTCAGACAAAGGTTCATAACTTGGGGCATGTGGTTTATAAGGAAGGTATAGTAGTGGACCAGAAAAATATCAAAGCTATCAAGGAGTGGAAAACTCCTAGGAATGTGGATGAGGTCAAATCATTCATGGGACTAGCAGGATATTAAAGGTGGTTCATCAAGAACTTTTCACATATTGTCTATCCTTTCACATTTTGCAGAGGAAAGGAAGGAAATTTGAACAGAAAAAGGAATGTGCAGCTAGTTCTAAATAATTGAAATAGTTCCTTACATATTCTCTGGTATTGAAGATTGTTGATCCAGATAAAGAGTTTGTGGTATGTGCAGATGTTTGGAATAAGGGACTTGGTGGAGTTCTAATGCAGGAAGAGCAAGTAGTATGCTATGATTCAAGGAAATTGAATGAGCATGAGCAGAACTATGTGATGCACAATCTTGAGTTGGCAGCTATCATCCATGCATTGAAGATGTGGAGACACTATCTTCTTCGCAGGAGGTTCATTTTAATGAGTGGTCATAGTGGATCGAGATACTCATTTGACCAATCGAATATGAATGTAAGACAAGCTAGGTGGTTGGCTACGCTTAGTGAGTTTGACTTCGAGATTAGGTGCATTAAGGGAAAAGAGAACAGGGTTGTGGATGCACTAACTAGAAGAGTACAAGTAAAACACATTGCAGTTATGAGTTCATATGGGATAGATTTACTAGATCATATATTACAGGTAGGACAACAAGATGACATGTATCAGCAGCTTAAGCATAGGATGACAGGTCTATTTGTCAGACAATAGCAAGCTCAAGAAGCTTATCTTGAGGGAATTTCATGTTAATTCATATTTAAGTCACCAGGGATATTAGAATACATTGACAACGGTTAAGTTCTATCATCAGCCGAAATTGAAGAAGGAGGTGACAGAGTTTGTCGTTAGATGTTTGGATTCTCAATAGGTAAAAGCATAGTGTAAACATCCAGGTGGTTTAATGCAACCAATTTTGATTCCAAAGTGGAAATGGGAGGTCATTTACATGGAATTCATTATAGGTTTGCCGAGTACATCCAAACAACATGATTCCATTATGGTTGTGGTTGACAAGATGACTAAGGTAGCTTACTTCATTCCAGTGAAGTCTACGAATTCAACTAGTGAGGTGGCTCATGTCTTCATCACTAAGATAGTAAGGTTTCATGGTATTCTTAGTAAGATTGCGTCAAATAGAGATGCCACGTTCACTTCCAGGTTTTGGAAAGAGTTATTTGTAGGTTTGGGGACAAAGATGACCTTTTGTACAACTTATCATCCGCAAATAGATGGACATACAAAAAGGGTCAGCAGGATTATTGAGGTCATGTTGAGAATGTATGTTATACATCAGCAATGAAAGTGGGAAAATTATATTCCATTGCTTGAGTTTGCTTCTAGCAATGAGTATCAAGAGTCACTAAGGATACGTCCGTTTGAGTCACTTTATGGGTGGAGTTGTAATACCTCTATTAGTTGGAGTGATCCAGTGAATATTGTATTGATTTGACCAAAGATATTGGTAGAGATGGAACAATAAATGCAGGTTATCAAGAAGAATATGAAGGTAGCACAAGACAAGAAGAAGAGTTATGCTGATGATCACAGGGTGTTTAAGGAGTTTCAGTTTGGGAAACATGTGTACTTGTGTATCAAGCCCAAGAAAAGCTCCTTGAGGATTGGATCATGTGTCAAGTTGGCACCTCAGTATTGCAAACCTTTCAATATTCTTGAGAGGATTAGACTGGTAACCTATTGACTTGAAATGCCTCTGACAATGAAATTCCATGATGTTTTCCATGTGTCGTTGCTTAAGAAATATGTGAAAGATGTTGATCGTGTGATTGACTAGTATGTATTACAGGTGAAACCAAAAGGAGAATTACATTCAAAACCTTAATGAATTTTGTAGCGAAAGATTCCCATGCTCCATAATCGAGCAATCAAGCAAGTTAAAGTGTAGTGGAAGCACTTTGGGCACGAAGAATCTACATGGGAGATGGTTAATCAGATGTGAGTTATGTATATTTATTTATTCGATGGTTGATTGGATGTGCCTTGACATATGTTTGATGTTGTGTTTTGGTTATGCCTATATATGCATATGTATGTAAATACTATATCGAGCTACGTTATAAAGCTATGATAAGCGATATGGTGTTCATGATAAGATGGTTATGTTTTTAGTAGATGGATATGATGTAAATGTTGCATCGAGCTATGTTATAAATCTCCATAGCCAATATGTGTTTGTTGGTTTATAAGTGTCATTGAACACAGAGGACGGTGTTCCCCCGAAGGGGAGTGGATTGTAACAACTTCTGGTTGATTTTGTATGTAAATAAATAAAAATAATAACCAAGGTCACATGGCACGTATCCCAAGCTAAATGTTGGGCAAAATCTTAGTGATGGGGATCACTTGTGATTAATAAATTACTATGGAAATTGGAAAAGGTATAGTGGCACTGATTGGAATATTATTTACGAAAATAATGGAATATGAGAAAAGGGAGACGAAAGGTCACATAATTGCATGAGGAGAAAATTAAAGGAAAAATAAGGAAAAATTAAGAAAATAGAGGCCTCAATGGTAAAAAGACTTATGAGGATCAGTTCACAAATTTTGAAAGTTTTATGGTGGAGTTCTCTCTATTCTCTCTCTCATACTCTTGCACACTTAGAGAAAACATGGGGCATTGTTGGAGCATGCTTGTATCACTCTAGTTTTCATTGGATTTGGAGAAAGAAGACAAAGAAAACTGAAAAGTGTAAGGGAACGGGTGGATCAATAACTACAACTGGATTGATTTACAAGTAACAGGTTGCATGTGTGATTTTCCTTGTTGATTATGGATGCATTGTGTATGCATGCTATTATTTGGTTACAATCTGTCATTTGCATGGAGGATTGCCTAGATTGACAATGGTTTTGCCTAGCCATTCCATTTCCTAGATAGCCATGATGTTGTAGGTTTTTCCATTGATTTGTTTTTTTATTGGTGATTGTAATTCATTATGGATGTGGGTTGGAACAAACACTCTAGAAGCCCTAAAACAACTTGGGTTGAGTTACTACACCTAGAACCTCTGTTGGACAAACACTCTGAAGCCCTTGGTGGGTTGAGTTACTAGTCCTAGAGTTGGGTTGGACAAACGCTCTCAAGTCTTGGAAGGTTATGGGTTGAGTTACTACTTCTTGGAGTCCTAAATAGCTTGGGTAAATACTAATCTGGTTAGTGTTAGTGATGTCTGACCGTGAGGTGAAATCATTGGTCGAGGGTTGAGGTGGTTATCCTCTAAAAACCCTAGTTTGTTTTGTTTAGTTTATTCCATGATATCCCATGTTCACGCTTGGAATATGATGCGAGGGTTATTGGCAAAAAGAGAGATTTGGTTCAACCCAATCTATGGTCAGGTGGTACGTGGAAGTCCTTCACTTCATTGGGTTTTTCATATGTTAATAAGAGCTCCTTTCCACTTGTTCTTTCAGGAGTACTTGTACTTGTTATTATGTGGCTTTGATGGTTGTTTTATCATGGTTATTATTATGCTTATATGATGTTTATAAGTATGGTTTCATAACAGGTTCTAGCTATGGCTCTTGATATGTTTTGCTTGTTGATGAATGGATAATGATTGCACAAGCTAATAGATGTTAATGCAACTATTGTGAGAGGGCATTAGACCTTCTTGACAATTCTTAGATAAGTATTTGACCCCTATGTTTAAAATGCTTTCACGACTTGTAGCTTACATGTTTTCCACGTGTTTGACAAAATCACTCTCATGGTTAGGCCTGGTTAGGTCAAGTCCTTGATTAAATTTTGTATGAATAACTTTGTCGTGATCTCTTTTATCACTTTGGAAAGTCTCACTAAGTTTTGGGCAGTGGTCTAGAGGCTCATGTTAAATGATGGCTCTGAATCTGGGACTACTACCTTTGAATAGGAAAATTTTGCTTGCAATTGGATGGATGCAGGCTTATGCATGCAGTTGGAGGCTTCCAACCACATGGAGGGCTTGTTTAGGGTGCGGTTGGGGACCCAAGTCAAAGAAAAGGATGTCCAACTTAGGTTTTTGCCACCTGGGGTGGTTACTCAGTCTTTGAGTGCCTTGTAGCCCATGTAGGATGTTATGAGATGTCAGATTGTCTTTCACAGTCGAACCCACTTCCTTAACAAGACCTAGGAGGTCGAGTCATCTCATAGTAGCTATTCCTCTCATTTTACCTTGATAACTCGGTGAAACTAGGTAGATATGGGAGGCATGGTTACAAAATGGTATCATAACTCTCAGGTTCAAAAATTGGACTGGATGGGCGGAATGTGTTTGTCATGCATGCATGTCAGTTGTATATGTGTTTGTTATGCATGCATTGTGATTCTCATTGTTGTAAGTACTGTCGTCATGTAGAGGTTGATGATGTCAATGTTGAGATGATTGATATGTTGATTTCATTATATATACATATGTTGTGCTAATCCAAATTGATTTTGTAGAAGAGATAGCCTCCCCTAAGCTTCACTGAGGTGTGTTGATTATGTTAATGTTTGGTTTATTTGACATGGTATGTTTGCAGGAAGTAGAGGATTAAATATAACAAGGAAAATGGCAGACTACATTTCACGTGATTCTCCCTACAAATCAGATGAACAACACAATGATGAGTACTCCCCTGACATAGCAAACACATTGAGAAATTGGAAAACAGATAACAAGAATTATAAGGCTAATAATGACACAACAATTCAGTCGTAGGAAAGACTTGCTAGGGCACAGGAAAAACAAGCGAAAGTTAATGCAAGCATCCTTCAGGGTCTATCAAATTTGTAGAGGCAAGGACTGCTTAGGATTAGTCATGGACAAGAGGAAAGGACTAATGGCGCATATGCTAGCAGGTCTCAGTTGGCATACAAGTTTGACGTGGATGATAAAATAAGAGATGGTAGGTCCTTGGATACACTTGACAGGAGGGGTAATGACCATGGGTTTTATTCTAGTTTTGGTTCAGAGAGACCGCATCATCATCACCACCACCATCTGTATAGGAGGAGTGAGAGTCAATACTTGCCAAAGGAATCAAAGAAAGAAAGTCCTCCTACATTTGATGGAGAAATGAAGAAGTCACGGGATGCAAAAGATTTGTTGCATGGGGTAAATAAGTCTTTCAAATTGTATGATTACATAGAGAATATGAAGGCCAGGATAACTACGTTCAGTCTTTAAAAAAAAGTAGACTTTTGGTGGGAATATGTGAAGAATGCCAAAGGCATTTGGGAAGAGGAATTGACTTGGAGTGAGTTTGAAATACTTTTTAGGAAGAAGTATCTATCTGAAGGATACTATGATGACATGGCAAAGGTGTTTTATGACCAAAAGATGGGATCTATGACCAATGAGGAGTACACTAGCATATTTTTGGAGTTGTTGAGATATGTGCCTTATCTTAAGGAGGAGAAAGCAAAGATTCAGAGATTCATCAGTGGGTTGTAGATATCATTCAAAGATATGATTGAGTTTGATGAGACTAGAGCAATGGAGGAAGCCATAAAAATTTTGAAGCATTGTTAGGAGCAATCTAAACGCAAGACTGAGTCTAAGAAAGTTTGGAAAGGTAATGAGAAGTATAAAGGAAAGTGAGTTAAGAAGAGAGGAAAACTACATAAGAAGTTCAATGCATCTGAAAATGGACGAGAATTTCAGTTCGAGGAGCAGAACAAGGGTGATGGTAGGAAGACTTTACAGTGTTGGACTTATGGCAAGGATCATCATAGGAGAGATTGTCCACAACATCAGGGTGGAAGACTGTATATCTACAGTGCTCAGGAGGCATAGACAGTTGGGGATGTTGGAAAAAGTAGTCCTCTTATTTACGCAACATTGGATCATCGGTAGGTTGATCATCAATAATCTATTATCGAGATGGAAGTTAAGTTTTTTTATCATGTTATTTCTATTTTGATTGACGTTGGATCTAACTATAGTTATATTAGTCATGATCTGGTGGATAAGTTTTGCTCGAATAAAGAAGTGCATGCAGAGTCTTGGTCAGTGCAGTTGGCTATAGGTACTAAGAAAAGATTTCATAATTACGTAAGATCTTGTGCATTTGAGTTGAATAATATGTATACATAAACGCATTTAAATGTGATTTTGTTGGGATCATACAATAAGCTATTGGGTATGGATTGGTTATACATTCAGATGACTAAGGTGGATTTCTATGATAAGACTATTAAGTGCTTGGATGATGATGGAGAGAAGAGAATTTTCCAGGGTGAGAAGAAGCTTACATCAGTGAGGATGTTTATAGCTATGTAAGAGAAGGTGTGTGTTGGGTTGTGTTATATTCTTTCCGGACTAGACCACGAGCGCGGGGGGGGGGGGGGGGGGTCACAGGGGGGGCGATAGGCCCCCATGTACGTTGCGCTGGGCATTGCCAGGGGGGTATGCAAGGGGGTGGTAGTCCCCTTGCACGGGGTCTAGGGCAGCGCCCCAGGAATATTTTTTTTGGACCCTATATTAGGTGGGCGGACCTACCTATGGTTTTGGGAATGATAGTTTACTGTCCATGATATTTTGTAGATCCGGTCAAGGGAACTATGGTTATGTTCTAATCCAGGGTTAATGGATTGGGGTTTATGGATGCTTCGACGTGTATATAATGTATTATAACATTGAAAGGAATATAATGAAAAATTAATCTGGTATTCCCGGTTTTGGGATCTAGGGGAAAATATCTGTGTATATCTGTTTTATGTTTTATACTCTCGCCATTATTTATTTTCTGTTTTTAGAATTCATATGCGGGTAATTTCTGTAAAGGGTTGAAACCTACATTTGGTATCAGAGCGTAGGTCATGAGTTCCATACACACCTCACTCGCATTGGGGGCGATATTGTTGGAAATTGGATAAACCAACGCTCCCCGTGTGTTTCGCGACATGGACTAACTGCCTCTCATGGATCCTTATCTCTAGTGATGCGATCATTGACTAACACCTGCGGGTTTTGGTCTAACTGCAATCGTGATTCCCAACAAGTGGTATCAGAGTTGTTTTGGCTTCAAGGGGACGCCTTTGTTGTGAGGGGTTTTTCTTGGGCCTGTGGTAGACCTTGTTCAGTCAGAGATCTACGGGATCGATTCTTGTGGTGAAATAAGATGGCGAGCAGTGGAAAGATAGAGATCGAGAAATTTAATGTTAAAATTTTTGAGTTGTGGAACCTCAAGATGGAGGATCTGTTGGTGGATAAAGATCATTAGATCGCGGTAGATCTGGGTCAATGTCTGATGGAGACTGGAAGAAGTTGGCTCGGAAGGCAAAGAGCACAATACAATTTTGTGTCTCAGATTTAGTATTGTTGAATGTATTAGGGGAAGCTACGACGAAGGCTTTGTGGGACAAGTTAGGGACTTTGTACCAATCTAAGTCTTTGGTGAATAAATTGTTCCTATGGAAAAAGCTATATAACCTGAGGATGAAAGATGGAGACTCGATGACAGAGCATTTGAACACATTTAATACTATGGTAAGCCAGTTATTATTTATTGATATTAAAATTTCAAATGAAGATAAGTGCATCAGTTTGTTGTGTTCTCTACCAGATTCATGCAATAGTCTGGTTATTACAATAGGTAGCAATGCAATTGCCTTGCAGTTTGATGAAATAGTCTCATCCTTGTTGTTTGAGGATATGAGATGGAAAGATATGGAGGGCCAGAATGGTGATGCCTTGTTTGTACAATGATGGTCCCGGAACAGAAACAAAAATAAGTCCTCAAGTCGGAGATCTAAATCTCTAGGCAAACTTGTAAAGATGTGTTGGAAATGCGGAAAGGAAGGGCACTTTAAAAGGAACTGTGAATATAAAGCTCCTGAGAAAGGAAAGGGATCTGATGATGCTCCTTTTTCAGAGGCAAAAACCACCTCAGATGAAGGTGGGGATGTGTACTTGGCTTCTTCTTTAAGTACACATGTAGATCATGAGGCATGGTTAATTGACTCGGGTGCATCATTTCACTTCACTCCCCACAGGGAGTGGTTTTTCGAGTGTGAGAAATATGATGGTGGTGATGTCTTCTTAGGGGATGACAGAAAAGCTAGAATCATCGGTCGGGGAAAAGTCAAGTTCAAGTTGCAAGGTGGAAGGATTAGAACACTTCCGGGTGTTCTCCATATTCCTGCATTGGCCAAAAATATGATTTTTCTAAGCAAGTTGGATGATGCAGGTGTAAAAACAATGTTCGAGAAAGATACACACAAGATGGTCCAAGAAGTACTAGTATTGATGCGGGGAGTTCAGATTGGAACTTTGTAAATATTCAAGGTAGCACTGTTATTGATGGGTGCAATAGTTTTGTGGTTCCTGAAAGTGGAATAGAAAATCTAGTGGTCTCTCGAGAAAATACCATGTTATGGCATCAACGGCTTGGACATATTGGAGAGAAGGGCCTTTGAATGCTTCATCGTAATGGTACGTTAGAAGGTATGTCTAATTGCTCTTTGGATTTTGATTTCTGTGAAAATTGTGTATATGGGAAGCATAATCAGGTTAGTTTCCCATCTGGTGGTAAGAGGGCGAAATGGATATTAGAGCTTGTGCACAGTGATGTGTTTGGAACTGTGTCAGTTCCATCACTGGGTGAGTCTATGTATTATGTATCATTTATAGATGACTTCTCAAGGAATACATGGATATATTTCCTCAAGAAGAAATCTAAAGTCTTTGACAAGTTTAAAGAATTTCAAGCTCTGGTGGAACACCAGACAAAGAAGAAGATAAAGGTGTTGATGACAAATAACAGTGGAGAGTTTTGCAAGAAGGAATTTGAAGAGTTATGTAAGATGTGTGGTATAGCGCAGCAAAAGAATACTCCATACACACCTCAACAAAATGGAGTTGCAGAAGATTGAACAAGACGTTGATGGAAAGGGCAAGAAACATGCTTAGTGTTGTAGGGTTAGGACAAGAATTTTGGGCAGAGGCAGTGGAGACTGCATGTTACCTCGTCAACAGATCACCTTCACCAGCGTTGGAGGATAAGAATCCACAAGAGGTATGGACTGGTAAGAAACCTTCTCTTTCACATCTGAGGGTATTTGGATGTAATGCATATGTACATGTTCCAAAGGAGAAAAGAACAAAGTTGGATAGTAAATATGAAAAGTGCATCTTTATTGGGTATAAGGATGGTGTAAAATGTTACAAGATTTGGAACCTAGAAACAAGGGAGGTTATGTACAACCGAGATGTGGTGTTTAAAGAGGTTAAAGATGTTATTAAACATGAAGTCCTACCAAAGGAACCTGAGAAGATAGAGTTTGAGCTAAAGGAGGAAGAATCAGACTCTACAGCAGAAGAGGAATCAGAAGATGAAGAGCCACAAACTCCAGTTGTGAGAAGATCAGTTCGAGAAAGAAGGTAGCCAGAAAGGTATAGTCCATCTGCTTTCTGTTCAAATTTTGCTTTATCTATTACTGATGATAATCCCATAACTGTGAGGGAAGAAGTAGATTAAGAGGATGGCGAACTTTGGAAAGAGGCAATGGTTGATGAAATGGCATCTTTGCAAAAAAATGAGGCTTGGGATCTTGTGGAATTGTCGGTTGGAAGGAAACCCATTGGCAACAAATGGGTGTTTAAGAAGAAGATGAATGCAAAAGGAAAGGTGGAGGAATATAAAACTCAATTGGTAGCAAAAGGTTATTCCTAGGTGTCAAGAATTTATTTTGGTGATATTTTTTCTCTTGTAGCCAAGGTAGCTTCTATTAGATTACTTTTATCTGTTGCTGCTGCTTTTGATTTTGAGCTAGAACAGATGGATGTGAAGACAACATTTCTTCATGGGGATCTGGAAGAAGAGATCTACATGAAACAACCTGAAGGCTTTGCAGTGAAGGGTAAAACAGTCACGAAAGATGTGGTATCAGAAATTTGATACATTTATACGGGGACTTGGCTTCACCAAAAGCTAAGAAAATCATTGTGTGTATTTTAAATTAATTGGTGAACATGTTATTCATCTGGTCTTGTATGTGGATGATATGTTAGTGGTTGGAAATGACAAAGAAATTATCCAAGATTTGAAAACCCATTTGTCCTGCAAATTCGACATGAAATATATTTTTGCTGCAAACTATATTTTGGGCATGGAAATTAAATGAGATCGGGAAAAGAGGAATCTCTGGTTAAACCAAAGGAAGTATGCCGATATAATACTATAGAGGTTTAATATGTAAGATAGTAAACCGGTGAAGGTTCCTATTCCCGTAGGTTTAAAGTTATCTGTTGAACAGTGTCCCAAGACACAAGAAGAGGAAGAGGACATGTCCCATGTTCCATATGCAAGTGCAGATGGTAGCCTAATGTATGCAATGGTCTGTACTAGACTAGACATTGCACTTGCAATGGGAGTATTGAGCAGGCTTATGTCAAAAGCAGGGAAGGAGCATTGGACAACAGTGAAGTGGGTTTTCAGGTACTTGCATGGCACTAATGATTATGGTTTGTGCTACCAAGGAAGACCAAGATTGGACAGAGTTTCAGACATCCATGGCTTTGTTGATGCAGACTGGGCTGGAGATCTAGATCAGAGAAGATCTACAAGTGGGTATGTGTTTAACCTATTTGGAGGTGCAGTCAGTTAGATGAGTAAGAGACAGTTTGTAGTGGCACTTTCAACTACAGAGGCAGAATACATGGCAGCCACTCATGCAAGCAAGGAAGAAGTTTGGTTGCAGATATTGTGTTCAAGTATGGGGTTAGTACAACAAGCTATAAGGATAGTCTGTGACAGCCAAAGTGCAATTTTCTTGGCAAAGAACCATGTTTATCATTCAAAGACAAAGCACATTGATGTTCAGTATCACTTTGTGAGGGATATGGTTGAGGACAAAAAGGTGTTGTTGGTAAAGGTGGACACTTTGAATAATATTGCAGATGCATTGACAAAGTCTGTGAGTACTGAGAAGTTCTCTTGGTGTAGAGAAATAATGGGCGTTGAAGGGTTGGATCAATGACTAAGCTCTCCTGTGGAAATAAACCAACAAGTGGGAGAATGTTGGGTTGTGTTATATTCTTTCCACAACTAGCCCACGCACGGGGGGGTATGCAGGGGGGCTACTTCCCTGGGAAATATTTTTTTTTGACCCCATATTAAGTGGGCGGACCTACCTATGGTTTTGTGCATGGATTTTGCACATGGTTTTGGGCACGATAGTTTACTGTCCATGGTATTTTATAGATATGGTCAAGGGAACTATGGTTATATTCTAATCTAGGGTTAATGGATTGGGCTTTATGGATGCTTTAAAATGTATATATATGTATTGTAACATTGAAAGGAATATAATGAAAAATCAATATAGTAGTCTCGGTTTTGGGATCCAGGGGAAAATATCTATGTATATTTGTTTTATGTTTTATGCTCTCACCATTATGTATTTTCTATTTTTAGAATTCGTATGTGGGTAATTTATGTACGAGGTTAAAACCTACAGTGCGATAGCAAGAAAGGATGTGTATTGTTTGCAATTCATATTTCAAGTGATAATGGTAAGCATGTTGAGGTCTTGAAGAGGTACCCGGTTTTGCAATAGTTTCAGGATGTATTCCTAGCAACGATCTTAGAGTTACCACCTCATAGGGAAGTGGAATTTTCTATTGAGTTTATGCCTAGAGAAACACCAACATCAAAGGCACCGTACAGGATGAGCACTGCAGAATTAGTGGAATTGAAGTTGCAATTGAAGGAAATGCTTGACAAAGGATGCATTAGGCCAAGTGTGTCACCTTGGGGTTTACCAATATAGTTTGTGAAGAAGATGGATGGTACTCTTAGGTTATGTATTGATTAAAATTTGTTGAACAAGGTGACGATTAAGAATAGGAACCCTTTGGCGTGGATTGATGACTTGTTTGATCATTTGAAGGGGGCAACAATGTTCTTGAAGATCGATTTGAGATGGGGATATCATTAGGTACACATCAAAGAAGAGGACATTTACAATACTACTTTTTGGACGAGGTATGGCCATTATGGTTCCTTTTGATTTGACTAATGCTCCCGCTACTTTTATGTGTTTGATTAATAATGTGTTATGTCCTTATTTGGACATGTTTGTGATTGTATTCAATGCTGACATATTGATATATTATAAGAATGAGGAAGATCCTACAGAACATCTAGCAGCAGTGTTAAGGTTGTTGAGAGAGCATCAGTTGTATGCCAAGCTTAGAAAGTGCAATTTCTTTCAGACATAGGTTCATTACTCAGGGAATGTGGTTTCCAAGGAAGGTATAGCAATGGACCCATAAAATATCAGAGCTATCATGGAGTGGGAAACTCCTAGGAATGTGGATGAAAGGAAAGAAATTTAAATGGAAAGGGGAACGTGCAACTTGTTTTGAACAGTTGAAACAATTGCTTACAAATGCTTTGGTATTGAAGATTGCAGATCTAGATAAAGAGTTTGTGGTATGTACAGATGCTTGCAAGAGGGGTCTTGGTGGTGTTTTGATGCATGAAGGACATGTATTATGCTAGGAGTCAAGGAAATTGAATGAGCACGAGAAAAACTATGTGATGCACGATCTTGAGTTGATAGCTATCATCCATGCATTGAAGATGTGGAGACATTGTCTCCTAGTAGGAGGTTTGTTTTATGAGTGATCATAGTGGATTGAGATATTTGTTTGACCAACCAAATCTGAATGTCATACAAGCTATGTGGTTGGCTACGATTAGTGATTCTGACTTCGAGATCAGGTACATTAAGGGAAGAGAGAACATGGTTGCAGATGATCTTAGTAGAAGAGTACAGGTAAATCACATTGCAACTATGAGTTCATATGGGACAATTTACAGGATCAGATCTTACAAGCATGACAATAGGATGACAGGTACCAACAACTTAAGCACGGGTTACAATAGCAGGGTATAGGTGAGCAATATGTGTATTATCATCTCACGAGAGATGGTTTGGTCAAATTTAGGGAGAGGATCTATGTGTCAGATAATAGCTAGCTCAAGAAGCTTATCTTAAGGAAATTTCATGTAAAGTCGTATTCAGGTCACCTGAGATATCAAAAGACAATGAAAGTGGTTAAGAAGTTTTACCATTGGCCGAACTTGAAGAAGGAGGCGGCAGAGTTTGTTGCTAGATGTTTCGATTGTCAACAGGTAAAAGAAGAATGTTAACATCCAGTTGGTTTATTATAGCAAATTCCAAAGTGGAAATGGGAGGTCATTTCTATGGATTTCATTACAGTTTTTTCAAGGAAATCAAGACAACATGATTCCATTTTGGTTGTGGTTGACAGGTTGAATAAGGTAGCTTACTTCATTCTAGTGAAGCCTATGAATATAGCTAGTGAGGCGGCTTAGGTCTTCATCGGGAGATAGTGAGTTTGCATGGTATTCCTAAGAAGAATGTGTTAGACAAAGAAGCTAAGTTCACTTCCAAGTTTTGGAAAGAGTTATCTGCGGGTTTGAGGACAGATTTTCCCTTTAATAGAGCTTATCATATATAGACAGGTTGACAAATAGAGAGAGTCAATAAGATTCTTGAGGACATGTTGAGAATGTATGTTATGCATCAGCAACGGAAGTGGGAAGAATATATTCCACTAGTTGAGTTTGCTTATAACAATGGGTATCAGGAGTCACTGAGGATGAGTCTGTTTGAGGCACTTTACGGGTGGAGTTGTAATACTCCTATCAATTGGAGTGATCCAATGAACAGGGTAGTGATTGAACGAGACATGCTGGAAGAGATGAACAAGAAATGCAGCTTATCAAGAAGAATATGAAGGTAACACAAGACAAGCAAAAGAGTTATGCATATCAACAAGGGGTGTTTAAGGAGTTTTAGCTTGGGGAACATGTGTACTTGTCCATCAAGCCCAAGAAGATCTCCTTGAGGATTGGATCATGTGCCAAGCTAACACATCAGTATTGCAGGAATTTCAAGATTCTTGAGAGGATTGGACCAGTAGCCTACTGACTTGCACTACCTCCGACAATGAAAGTCCACGATGTTTTCCATGTGTCATTGCTTAAGAAGTATGTAAAAGATGTTGATAATGTGATTGATTGACCTATACTTTAGGTGGAGTTAGAAGGAGAATTCCAGACAAAACCTAAGTGCATTTTACATCGAAAGATGCTCATTCTCTAGAATTGAGAAATCGAGCAAGTTAAAGTGCAGTGGAGAACTTTGGGGGATGAAACTACATGGAATATGGTTGATCAAATGCACATATGTATCCTTCTCTATTCATTGGTTGAGTGGATGTAACTTGATATATGTTTGATGTTATGTTTTGGTTATGTCTATATATGCATATGTATGTAAATACCGCATCAAGCTATGCTATAAAGTTGCAAGAAGTGGTATGGTGTTCATGATATGTTGGTTATGTTTTCAGCAAATGCATTTGATGTAAATGTTGCATCGAGCAATGTTATAAAGCTCCATAGGTAGCATTTGTTTGTCGATTTATACGTGTCATTGAACTCCAAGGATGGTGTTCCCCCAAGGGGGAGGGGTTCATAACAACCCATGGTTGATTTCCTATGTAAATAAATAAAAATAATAACCAAGGTCATGGGACACATATTCCAAGCTTAATGTTGGGCAAAAACATAGTGATGGGGATCACTTGTGATTAATAAATGGTTGTGGAAATTGGGAAAGGCAAAGTGGCATTAATTGTCATTTTATTTATGTAAATAATGGAAAATAGGAGAAAAGGGAGATGAAATGTCACAAAATTGCATGAGGAGGAAATTGAAGGAAAATTAAGGAAAAATGAAGAAAGTAGAAGCCTCAATGATAAAAAGGCTTATGAGGATCAGTTCATAGTTTTTGACATTTCTATGGTGGAGCTCTGTCTCTATTCTCTCTCTCGCATACTCTTGCACACTTCGAGAAATCTTGGAGCATGCTTGGAGCACTCTAGTTTTCATTGGATTTGGATAAAGAAGGCAAAGAAAAGCGAAAAGCACAAGGGAACAAGTGGATCAACAACTACAACTGGATTGATTTTCAGGTAACAGGTTGCATGTGTGATTTTCCTTGTTGATTATGGATGCATGCTATTATTTGGTTATGATTTGTCATTGGCATGGATGATTGCCTGGATTGACAATGGTTTTGTGTAGCCTTTCCATTTTCTGGATAGCTATGTTGTTGTGGGTTTTTCTAGTGATTTGTTTTCTATTTGGTGCTTATAATTCCTTATGGCTATGGGTTGGAACAAATGCCCTGTAAGCTCTGGAACAACTTGGGTAGAGTTACTAGTCCTGGAGCCTAAGTTGGACAAACACTTTGGAGCCCTTTGTGGGTTGAGTTACTAGTCCTCGAGCTGGGTTGGACAAATGCTCTGGAGCCCTAGAATGTTGTGGGTTGAGTTACTAGTTCCTAGAGCCCTAGATAGCTTGGGTAGAGACCTATTTGGTTAGTGTTAGTGATGTCCAACCGTTATGTGGAATCATTAATTGAGGGTTGAGGTGGTTGGCCTCTTGAAGCCCTGGTTTGTTTTTGTTTGGTTTATTCCAAGATATCCCACATTCACGCTTGGAATATGCCACGGGATTGATTTGATGAAAGAGAGATTTGGTTCAACCTAATCTATGGTCGAGTGCTTGTGGAAGTCACTGACTTAGTTGGGTTTTTCATATGTTAATAAGGGCTCTTTTCCTTTAGTACTTTCATGCATAATTGTACTTGTTATTATGTGGCCTCGATGGTTGTACTGTCATGGTTATTATTCTGGTTATATGTTGCTTATAAGTATGTTTCATAACAAGTTTTATTTATGGCTCTTTATATGTTTTTCTTGTTGATGAATGGTTAATGAATGCATGAGCTAATAGATGTTAATGCAGCTATTAGGAGAGGGCATTCGACCTTCTTGACGATTCTCGTATAAGTATTAGACCCCTATGTCTAAATATGCATTCATGACCCACAATTTACAAGTTTTCCATGTGTTTGAAGAAATGGATGTCATGGTTAGGCCTCGTTAGGTCAAGTCCTTGATCAAATTTTGTATGAATAAATTTGTCTTGATGTCTTTTATCATTTTGGAAAATCTAACTAAGTTTTGGGCAATGGTCTAGAGGCTAGCATTAAATGGTGGCTTAGAATCCGAGACAACTACCTCTGAGCTATAAAATTTGGTTGCAACCGCAGAGATGCAGGCTTGTTGTTATGAAACCAGCTCAAGAAAAGATAGAAAAGATAGATCAACGCCTTAAAATTCAGCCTCTTCGAGGGGGCAACCTCCTTTACATTACATAAATGAACAATTCTTGGATGATAAAACCTCCTTTCTATATATAGGAGCCTAAGGAGTCACAATATAATCCAGCCGACCTAACAATAATAATATAAAGCCACAAAAATAACAATAGAGGGATTCTATGGGGCACAAAAATAACAATATGGGGGTAATAGGGGCACAACAATATAAATAAGGGGTATAACTACAATAGTAATGGGGTAATCACTAGTATTATAGGGACCCAACATGTCCCTCTCCTTCAAAAAAGTGTTGTCCTCAACGCTTGAGTAGTTCTGGATACTTCTGCATAAAATTCTCATCCTCCCATGTGGAATCTTCAGTGGATAATTTCTTCCACTTGATAAGATACTCTGAAATTGATCGATTTCGTAGCTGTCGAGTTCTTGTTTCTGTGACTGCTTCCGGTTCCAATATAATTTTTCCTTCCTCGTCAAGTTCTGGCAATATTGTTTGAATTGGGAGCTTGTCACCTATAACCTTCTTTAAACATGAAACATGGAAAACTGGGTGCAATCGAGAAGCTGCAGGAAGCTCCAATTTGTATGCCATAGTACCAATCTTTTGCAACACCTTGTACGGACCATAATACTTTGGTGATAATTTATTATCCTTCTTAGCTTGCTTTAGGGACATTTGCTTATATGGTTGTAGCCGTAGGAATACCCAATCACCTACATCAAAACTTCTTTCACTGCGATGTTGATCTGCCTGTTGTTTCATTCTATTTTGTGCCAACACGAGGTTATCCTTTAAGAGTTGGAGGACTTGTTGTTGATGTTCGATGTGATGTTCCACTGCCTGAACCTTAGAATTTTCTCTTAAATATGATGTGATGGATGGTGGTTGATACCCATAAAGTGCCATAAATGGGGTCATTTTTGTTGTTGTATGGAAGGAAGTGTTATACCACCATTCAGCCAGAGGCAACCATTTGACCCATTGTGTCTGTTTATCAGATACAAAGCAACGAAGATATCCTTCCAAACATTTGTTTACTATCTCAGTTTGCCCATCAGATTGAGGATGATAAGATGAGCTATGAGCTAACTGAGTACCAAGACAAGAAAATAATTCTGTCCAAAAATTTCCAGTGAAAATGGGATCTCTGTCACTTACAATAATCTTTGGGTTTCCATGTAGCTTTTGAATTGTTTCCATAAATGCAGTAGAAACTGTACTGGCTTTAAATGGATGTGATAATGCACAAAAGTGTGCATACTTGGTAAGTCTGTCAACTACCACCATGATGACACTCTTTCCCTCAGACTTGGGTAAACCTGTGATAAAATCCATTGAAACCTCCTCCCAACGTTGGCTTGGAATGGATAAAGGTTGTAATAGACCCGGTGTCTTAATTGTTTCAACTTTATTTTGCTGGCAAACCAAACATTCCGCCACAAACTTTTGAATATCTGATTTAAGGCCATCCCAAAAAATTCCTTCTTAACCCTGTGGTAAGTTTTTAAAAATCCTGAGTGCCCTCCTAAGGGAGAAGTGTGCAATTCCATAAGAATCTTTTGTTTTAGCTGGGAATTCTTACAGAGGTATAAGCGATCTTTGTACCATAACGAATCATTTTGCCAGCTAAATGTATCAGAAGTACTGGAATCTTGTTGTAGCTTTCGAATAAGTGCCCACACTTCTTCGTCATTCTTCCATTCCTCCCTTGCTTCGTTTATCCAATCTGGTTGGATAATAGAAATGGCACACAACAATGCTTCCACATCCTCATCCTTTCTTGAGAGTGCATCTGCCACCACATTTTGCTTCCCTTTTTTGTAGATGATTTCAAAGTCATAACCCAACATCTTTGTGACCCACTTTTGTTGCTCTTCAGAGGATAATCTTTGTTCTAAAAAGTATTTAAGGCTATCATGATCCGTTTTTACCTTGAAGTGTCTTCCCATTAGGTAGGGTCGCCATTTCTTAAGTGCATGGAGTATTGCCAACATTTCCTTCTCATAAATAGCTTTGCTTAAAAACTTTCCCTTGATTGGACGACTTTCAAAAGCAATGGGTCTTTCATCTTGCATTAGAACAACACCAATTCCATTTCCTGAAGCATCACATTCCACAATAAAGGTTTTTGTGAAGTCCGGTGTAGCTAAGACCGGTGCTTGGCACATTGCCTCTTTAAGATGTTCAAAGGCCTTTGTTGCTTTCGGAGTCCATGAAAATGAATCTTTCTTCAATAATGTTGTTAGAGGTGCTGCTATTCTCCCATAATTCTTAACAAACTTGCGATAATACCCTGTCAACCCAAGAAATCCTCGCAGATGCTTTATGGATGTGGGGATTTTCCATTCCTTAATGGCTTTAATTTTGCTAGGGTCTACCTTAACTCCTTCATGAGATACAATATGACCCAAATATTCCACCTCCTGGACTCCAAAGAAACATTTGGATCTTTTTGCATATAATTGTTTCTCCTCCAATAGTTGTAGCACCCTGTCAACATGTTCAACATGATCCTTCCAAGACTTGCTGTAGATTAGTATATCATCAAAAAATACTAACACAAATTTTCTAAGGAATGGTTTGAAAATTGAATTCATCAAACCTTGAAATGTTGAAGGTGCATTGGTAAGGCCAAAAGGCATGACCAAAAATTCATAATGACCCTCATGAGTTCTAAATGCCGTTTTTGGAATGTCTTCAATCTTCATTCTGATTTGATGATATCCCGAACGAAGATCCAACTTGGTGAAGTAAATTGATCCATGCAATTCATCCAGTAATTCATCAATAACAGGAATGGGGAACTTATCTTTAATAGTGAGCTTGTTGAGCTCCCTATAATCTGGACACATGCGCCATGATCCATCCTTCTTGTGCACCAATACTACTGGAGCTGAGAAAGAACTTTGACTCGGTTGAATTATACCAGCCTCTAGCATTTCTGCAACCATACGTTCAATTTCACTTTTTTGGACATAGGGATATCTGTACGGCCTGATGTTTGGAGGAACACTTCCTGGAATCAGATGAATAGCATGATCATGATCACGCATAGGTGGGAGACCCTTGGGAGTCTCAAATACCTTGGAATGATTGTCCAAGACTTTTTGGAGATCTGGAGAAATAGATGATTCCAATGTGGAAACATCTAGCGAACATAATTGTGCAATTACACCTCTTTGCTCCTTTTTTAGAAGCTTTGTCATACCATTAGAGCTGATTATCTTTCCTGGTTTCCCTGCAATACCCCTTAATTCAACTTCCTTTCCTTCCGAAGAAAATTTGATGAAAAGTTCTTGAAAATTAAAAGCTATTGTACCCAAGGATTGTAGCCATTGGACTCCTAGTACAACATCAGCACCTCCCATTGGAATGGAAAGCATTGGGCTAGTCAATACATATTCTCCCATGGATAGCTTGATATTATGGCACTTTCCAGAGCAATTTATTGTTCCTCCATTTGCAATCATCACTTGACACTCTGGTGCTGGATATAGGAAGCAATTCAATTCTTTTGCTACCCTACAATGAATAAAATTGTGGGTGCTTCCTGAATCAATCAACACTATTACCTTTTTCTTCTTGATTTGTCCTTCTATCTTGATGGTTTGAGGAGTGGTAATTCCCGCCAATGCATTACAAGATATGGTCGGATTTATTTGTTCTTCATCTAGGCTTTGTTCCTGGAGTATATCTTCTTCTTTTGACCTTTCTTGCTCCTTTTCTTCTTCCTCTTCACAATCTATGTAGAATAATTTCTTCTCAGCACACTTATGACCTTTAGTGTATTTGCTATCACAACTGTAACAAAGCCCTTTTGCTCTTTTTTCTTCCAATTGTTGTGGTGTCAACCTTATAGGTTGTGGAAGACTAGGGGCAACAACACTTCCGTCTTTATAGTTGTGAGTGGTATGCTTCCTGGTTGCCATAATTTTGCTTTCCATTTTTCTTGCTAACCTGAATGCCTTCTCTAATGAATCAGGTTCCCAAAGGCGAACATCATGTTGGATATTATCCTTTAAAGACCCTATGAACACATCAATCCTATGCTCCTCTGGAATATCTTTTACCCTTATGTTCAATTTTTGGAACTCCTCAATGTGCTCCATTACTGAACCCTTTTGTTTGAGACTTATCAATTGGCTAAAAAAAGTGTTGCTTTTTGTATCTTCATAATGTGCTATCAATTCTTCCGTAAAAATTGCCCAAGTGATAAATTGTTTACGAGAGCAAAGCCATTGATACCATACAAACTGATTTGGTTCCAAATATACAGTTGCCATACGTACCTTTTGTGCATTTTGCACATTATTGAGATCAAAGAATTGCTCCATCTGTAATATCCATGTGGCGGGATCCTTGCCATCAAACTTCCTCATATCGATTTTTGGAATATGGTGATTCTTTGATCCAACATTAGCGTCTATGGAATCATGATTAACATTTCTTTTGTTCTCATCATGAGTTTCCTTTACTACCTTTTCACCATTAGTGACCCTTTCTTGTAGCAACTTCTTCAATTCTTCCATATCTGTCTTCAAATCTGCCATGTCTCTCTTCAAGTCTGTCTTCAAATCATCCATCTTAGCTTCCATTCCCTTTATCTTAGATTCCACGCCACTTATCTTAGCTTCTGTTAGCTTTTGTGAGCGTGACATTTGTTGCACTTGTTCTTGTAATTTTGATATATCATGTAGCATTTCTTCTTCTTCTTCATGAGTCATGCTAGAGCTTTCAGGTTCCTTACTAGGTGTTTGCATTTTCTTTCCTCGGGGCATTAGTTACCGATAATAATGCTTTACTATGCCCTTTGAATTCCGTTAAACCAAGCTTACACAAAAATTAAAAAAAACAAAAAACTACACACCTTTTTTCACTTTATAGAAGCCTGATATTGAATCTGATGTATCTCTGTAATTTCAGATCATCCAGTTCTGAAATTGCTACCTGTAGTAGCCTTCTGCGTCCTCTTTCCAATGCCACAAGTCTGAGCCAAATTGGATTCTCCAAGGAAGAGTTATGTGAAATCTCCCACAGTGACTTGCTTTTAGACTGGTTCAGTAGAGCGAACTTGTACGACGTGCCACGAGTCACTGTTTCAACCTTTGAATCTGAAAAATACACACAAGAAACTACAGTCTGTCCTCTTTCTGTAACTTTTTACGAAATTTCAATCTGATCCTCAGAGAGAGAGTTATGACGATTTTCCCCAGGTCACCTGTTTTGAATGTAATTCAGGAGTCTGCAAAAAGACCAACTTCCTCAGATCATATCTCCGAAAATATCACGCGAAAAGCTCTGAAATTCGGACCCAAGGTTCAGCGTCAATTCTTCTCAAATGGGTTTTTTTTGCGACTTCTGAAACGTCACAGAAAAAAATTTATAGCGAAAATGCCACGATGACCTGTTTGGAGCAGAGAAACCCTAGAATCCAAAGCTCTGATACCAAATGTTATGAAACCAGCTCAAGAAAAGATAGAAAAGATAGATCAACGCCTTAGAATTCAGCCTCTTCGAGGGGGCAACCTCCTTTACATTACATAAATGAACAATTCTTGGGTGATAAAACCTCCTTTCTATATATAGGAGCCTAAGGAGTCACAATATAATCCATCCGACCTAACAATAATAATATAAAGCCACAAAAATAACAATAGAGGGATTCTATGGGGCACAGAAATAACAATATGGGGGTAATAGGGGCACAACAATATAAATAAGGGGTATAACTACAATAGTAATGGGGTAATCACTAGTATTATAGGGACCCAACACTTGTGGATGTGGTTGGAGACTTCCAACCACATGAAGGGCTTGGTGTGGGTGTGGTTGGGCACCCTGGTTAGAGAAAAGGGTGTACAACATAGGTTTTGGCCACCTACAATGGTTACTTAGCCTTTCAGTGACCTGCAGTCCATGTAGGATGTTATGAGATGTTAGTTTGCCTTTCGCAGTTGATACTACTTCCTTAATGGGACCTAGGAGGTTGGTTCATGTCATAATAACCCTCCCTCTCATGTTTACCCTGGTAGCTTGTTGAAACTAGGAAGATATGGGAGGGGTGGTTGCAAAATGGTATCAAAACTCTCAGGTTCAACACTTGGACTAGATGGGAAAAATGTGTTTGTCATGCATGCATGTCAGTTGTATATGTGTTCATTATGCATGCATTGTAATTGTCATTTGTTGTAGATAGCGTTGTCATGTAGAGGTTCATGATGTTGAAGTCGAGATGATTGATATGTTGATTTCATTATATATACATATGTTGTGCTAATATTAATTGATTTTGTAGATGAAATAACCTCCCCTAAACTTCACTGAGGTATGTTTATTATGTTTATGTTTGGTTTATCTGGCATCGTATGTTTGTTGGAAGTAGGGGATCAAAGATGACAAGCAAAATGGTGGACTACATTTCACACAACTCTCCCTACAGACTAGATGAGCAGCACAGTGATGAGTACTCCCTTGGCATAGTAGACACATTGAGAAGTTTGAAAGCAGAGATCAAGAGTTGTAAGGTAGATAATTACATAATAATTCAGTAAGAGGAAAGACTTGCTCACACACAGGAAAAGCAAGTGGAAGTTAATGCAATCGTCTTTCAGAGTCTTATCAGATTTATAGAGGTAGGGATCACTTAGGACCAGTCATGGATAAGAGGAATGAACTAATGGGGCATATGGTAGTAGGTCCCAGTTGGGATACAAGTTTCATAGGGATGATATAGTAAGAGCTGGTAGGTTCTTATATGCACATGACGGGAGGGGTAATGATCATGGGTTCTATTCTAGTTTTGGTTTAGAGACATAATAGCATAATCACCCCCACCATCCATATAGGATGAGTGAGAAGCAATACTTGCCAGAGGAATTCAAGAAAGAAAATCATCCTAAATTTGATGGAGAAATGAAGAAGTCACAAGATGTAGAAGCATGGTTGCTTGGGATGAATAAGTTTTTTCAGATTTCATGATTACTCATAGAATATGAAGGTCATTATAGCTACATTCAGTCTTAAAGGAAAAGCAGACATTTGGTGGGAAGATGTAAGAATGTCATAGGCATTCGGGAAGAGGAGTTGACTTAGAGTAAGTTTGAGAGACTTTTCAGAAAGAAGTATCTACATGAAATATACTACGATGATAGGGTAAAGGATTTTTATGAGCTAAAGATGGGATCTATGACTGGTGAGGAGTGCACTTGCAGATTTTTTGAGATGTTGAGATATGTGCCTTATCTTAAGGAGGATAAAGCAAAGATTCATAGATTCATTAGTGGGTTGCCAATATCATTCAAAGACAGGATTGAGTTTGGTGAGCCTAGATCACTAGAGGAAGCCATCATAAAGTTGAAGCACTTCTATGAGCAATCAAAGTGCAAGATTGAGTCTAAGTAAGATTGGAAAGGTAACAAGAAGAATAAAGGAAAGTGGGTTAAGAAGAGAGGAAAACCACAGGATACAGATGACAAGGAGAATGCAACACTGCACAAGAAGTTCAATGCATCTAATAGAGGACATGGATTTCAGTCTGAGGAGCATAACAAGGGTGGTGGAAGGAAGCATTTATAGTGTTGGACTAGTGACAAGGATTTTCGCAAGAGAGAGTGTCCACAACCTCAAGGTGGAAGGCCACAGATCTATAGTGCTCAGGAGGCACAAACAATTGGGGATGCTAGACAAAGTATTCTTCTTATTTACAGAGAATTGGATAATAGATAGGCTAATTATTAGGGTTCTATTATCAACATGGAATTTAAACTTTGTGATCAAGTTATATTTATTTTGATTGACCCTGGATCTCACTATAGTCATATGAGTCATGACTTGGTGGATAAGTGTTGCTTGAATAAAGAAGTGCATGGAGAGTCTTGGTTTGTGTCGTTGGCTATAGTTACTATGAAAAAATTTCATCATTGGGTAAGATATTGTGCATTTGAGTTGAACAATAAATCTACATTATCGCATCAACATGTGCCTCCATTAGGATCATAGTGTATGCTATTGGGTATGGATTGGTTGTACATTCACGGGACTAATATGGATTGTTATGATAAGGCTATTGAGTTATTGGATGGTGATGGAGAGAAGAGAATTTTGTAGGGTAAGAAGAAGCCTACATCAGTGAGCATGGTTACAACTATGCAGACAAAGCGTAGTAGCAGGAAAGGATGTGTATTGTTTGCAGTTCACATTTCAAGTCATAAAGGTAAGGATGTTGAGGATGTTGAGGTCTTGAAGAGGTACTCGGTTTTGCAATATTTTTAGGATGTATTCCCAGTAGAGATCTCAAAGTTACCACCTCATAGGGAAGTGGACTTTTCTATTGATTTGATGCCTAGAGCAGCACCAACATCGAAGGCATCATACAGGACGAGCACTCCAGAATTAGTGAAATTGAAGTTGAATTTGAAGGAAATTCTTGGCAAGGGACACATTAGGTTAAGTGTGTCACCTTCGGGTGCATCAATATCGTTTTTGAAGAAGAAGGATGGTACTTTCAGTTATGTATTGATTACAGGTAGTTGAACAAGGTGACGATTAAGAACAGGTAACCTTTGTCATGGATTGATGACTTGTTTGATCAATTGAAGGAATAATAGTGTTCTTGAAGATCCATTTGAGATCAGGATATCATCAGGTACACATCAAAGAAGAGGACATTTACAAGACTACTTTTTGAACCAAGTATGGGCATTATGAGTTTGTTGTGGTTCCTTTTAGTTTGACTTATGCTCCCGCTACTTTCATGTGTTTGATGAATAGTATGTTTCATCCTTATCTGGACAAGTTTGTGATTGTATTCATTGATGAAATATTGATATATTCTAAGAACGTGGAAGAGCATGCAAAACATTTAACAACAATGTTAAGGTTGTCGGGAGAGCATCAATTGTATGCCAAACTTAGTAAGTGCAGTTTATTTTAGACAGAGGTTCATAACCTGGTGCACGTGGTTTCGAAGGAAAGTATAGCAGTGGACCTGGAAAAGATCAAAGCTATTATGGAGTGGGCAACTCCTAGGAATGTGGATAAGGTCAGATCTGTCATGCGACTAGCAAGTTATTACAAGCGGTTCATCAAGAACTTTTCAAAGATTGCCTATCTTATTACACATCTTTGCATAGGAAAGGAAGGAATTAGAATGGACAAAGGAATGTGTGGCTTGTTTTGAATAGTTGAAATAGTTGCTTACAAATGCTTCAATATTGAAGATTGCAGATCCATATAGAGAGTTTGTGGTATGTACAAACGCTTGCAAGAGGGAACTTGGTGGAGTTCTGATGCAGGAAGGACATGTGATATGCTATGAGTTAGGGAAATTGAATGAGCATGAGCAAAACTATGTTTACGCACGATATTGAGTTGGCAACTATCATCCATGCATTGATGATGTGGAGACACTATCTTCTTAGTAGGAGGTTCATTTTAATGAGGGATCATAGTGGATTTAGATACTTGTTTGACAAACCAAATCTGAATGCCAAGCAAGCTAGGTGGTTGGCTATGCTTAGTGAGTTTGATTTCGAGATCGGGTACATTAAGGGAAAAGAGAACGTGGTTGTAAATTCTCTTAGTAAAAGAGTATAGATAAATCACATTGCAACTATGAGTTTATATGGGAAAGATTTTCAGGATCAAATCTTATAGGCAGGACAACGAGATGACTCATACCAACAACTTAAGCACAAGTTACAATAACAAGGTACGAGTGAACAGGATGGGGATTACCATCTCACGACAGATTGTTTGGTTAGATTTAGGGACAAGATGTATGTGTCAAAAAATAACGAGCTCAAGAATCTTATCTCAAGGGAATTTCAAGTTGAGTCGTATTTAAGTCACTCAGGATATCAAAAGACATTGATGACAGTTAAGAAGTTCTACCATTTTCCAAACTTGAAGAAAGAGGTGGCAGAGTTTGTCGCTAGATGTTTGGATTATCAATAGGTAAAAGCAAAGTGTAAACATCCAGGTTGTTTATTGCAGTCGATTCCGATTATAGAGTGGAAATGGGAGGTCATTTATATGGATTTTATTACAAGTTTGTCGAGGACATCCAAACAACATGATCCCATTATGGTTGTGGTTGACAGGTTGACTAAGGTAGTTCACTTGAATCCAATGAATACAAATTTGGCTAATGAGGTGGCTTAGGTATTTTTTAAGGAGATAGTGAGGTTGCATGGTATTCCTAGGAAGATTATGTTAGATAAAGATGCCAAGTTCACTTCTAGGTTTTAGAAAGAGTTATTTGCAGGTTTGGGGATAGAGTTGGTCTTCAATATAGCTTATCATCCATGAACAAATAGACAAATAGAGAGGGTCAACAATATTCTTGAGGACACGTTGAGAATGTATGTTATGCATCAACAATGCAAGTGGGAAGAGTATCTTCCACTAGTTGAGTTTGTTTATAATAATGGGTATCAAGAGTCACTTTGGATGAGTATGTTTGAGGCACTTTATAGGCGAAGTTGTAATAATCCTATCAATTGTAGTGATCCAGTGAACAAGGTATTGACTGGACACGACATGTTGGGAGAGATGGAACAAGAAATGTGAGTTATCATGAAGAATTTGAAGGTAGCACAGGACAAACAAAAGAGTTATGCAGTTCAACACATGGTGTTTAAGGAGTTTTAGGTTGGGGAACATGTGTAATTGCACATCAATCCCAAAAATAGATTCTTAAGGATTGGATCATGTGCCAAGTTGGCACCGTGTTATTGCGGGCCTTTAAAGATTCTTGAGAGGATTGGACCAGTAGCCTACTGACTTGCACTGCCTCCGATAATGGAATTCCATGATGTTTTCCTTGTGTCATTGCTTAAAAAGCATGCGAAAGATGTTGATCACGTGATTGACTAATTTGTATTGCAGGTGGATCCAGAAGGAGAATTCCATCCGGAACCTTAGTGCATTTTGTAGCGAAAGATGCTTATGATCCAAAATCGAACAATCAAGTAAGTTAAAGTGCAGTGGAAGCACTTTTGGCCCGATGAAGCTATATGAGAGATGGTTGATCAGATGCAGACTATGTATCCTTCTTTATTCATTAGTTAAGAGGATGTGACTTGATATCTAATTTATGTTGTGTTTTGATTATGTCTATATATGCATATGTATGTAAATACCACATCGAGCTATGTTTTAAATCTCTAATTAGTAGTATGGTGTGCATGATATGTTGGTTATATTTTTAGTAGATGGATATGATGTAAAAGTTGCATCGAGCTGTGCTATAAAGCTCCATAAGCATCATGTGTCTGTTGGTTTATAAGTGTCTTTGAACATCAAGGACGGTGTTCCCCCAAGGGGGAGGGGTTTTTAACAGCCCTTGGTTGATTTCATGTGAAAATAAATAAAAATAATAACCAATGTCATGGGACACATATTATAAACTAAATTTTGGTAAAAAACATAGTGACGAGGATCACTTGCTATTAATAAATGGTTGTGTAAATTGGCAAAGACAAAGTGGCATTAATTAACATTTTATTTATGTAAATAGTGGAAAATAGGAGAAAAGGGAGATGAAAGGTCACATAATTGCATGAGGAGGAAATTGAAGGAAAATTAAGGGAAAATGAAGAAAATAGAGGCCTCAATGATAAAAAGGATTATGAGGATCAGTTCACAATTTTTTATAGTTCTATGGTGGAGCTCTCTCTCTATTGTCTCTCTCTCATACTCTTGCACACTTAGAGAAATATTGGAGCATTTTTGGAGCATGTTACGAGCACTCTAGTTTTCATTAGATTTGGAGAAAGAAGGCAAAGAAAAGCAAAAAGCGCAAGGGAATAGGTGGATCAACAACTACAACTAGATTGATTTGTAGGAAACAGGTTGCATGTGTGATTTTCCTTGTTGATTATGGTTGCATGATATATGCATTTTATTATCTGGTTATGATCTGTCATTAGCACAGAAGATTGCCTAGATTGACAGAGGTTTTGCATAGCCTTGCCATTTCCTAGATAGCCATGGTGCTGTGGGGTTTTCCACTGATTTGTTTTCTGATTGGTGTTTTTAATTCCTTATGGTTGTGGGTTGGAACATGTTAGGCCCCTATACTACTAGTGTAACCCCTTATTGTTATTAGTACAACCCACTTATTATATTGATGTACCCATGTAATGCCCATATTGTTACTATTGTGCCCCATAGAAGCCCACTATTATTATTATTGTGCCCTTACATTATTATTGTTACATCGCCTCTAATTATGTTATGACCCCTTAGACTCCTATATATAGAAAGGAGGTCTTTTCATTTGTATCATCCAAGAATTGCTCATTTATGTAATGTAAAGGAGGTTGCCCCCTCGAAGAGGCTGAATTCTAAGGCGTGGATCTCTCTTTTCTATCTTTTTGTGAGCTGGTTTCATAGCATTTGGTATCAAAGCTTTGGATTCTAGGGTTTCATTGCTCCAAACAGGTCATTGTGGTATTTTCGCTATAACATTTTTCTGCAACGTTTCAGAAGCTAAAAAAAACCCATTTGAGAAGAAATCGCACTGAATCTCGGGTCCAAATTTCAGAGCTTTTCGCGCTATATTTGCGGAGATATGATCTGAGGAAGTTGGTCTTTTTGCAGACTCCTGAATTACATTCCAAACAGGTGACCTCAGGAAAATCGTCATAACTTTCTCTCTGAGCATCGGATTGAATTTCGTAAGAAGGTACAGAAAGAAGACGAACTGTAGTTTAATAGATATTTTTTAGAGCCAAAGGTCGAAACAGTGACACGTGGCATTTCATACAAGTTCGCTCTTCTGGAAAGGTCTAAAATCAGTTCATCTTGGGAGATTGTGCATAACTCTTTCTTAGAGAATCCAATTTGGATCAGACTGGTGGCATTGGAAAGAGGACACAGAGGGCTACTACATGTCATAATTTCATAACTTAAAGATCCGAAAGTACAGAGTTACAGTCGTTTCAAGATCGAGCTCCTAAAATCAAGAAAAAGCAAGATGAGGAAGTTTGCTGGCAAGGATCCGGTAAATTGGATACTTCAGATAGAGCAATATTTTGATCTACATGGTGTACCACTGTTACAAAAGGTATGTATTGCATCTTCATATTTAGAACCGGATCAATTTTTATGGTATGAAGGGCTTTGTTCTCGTAAACAACTTGTTACGTGGTCAATTTTCACGGAAGAAATGATAGCACATTATGAGGATACCAAGAGCAACACCTTCTTTAGAGCAACACCACAACAATTGGAAAGAGTAAAAGGGCTTTGTGACATAGTGGAAAGCAAAATTATGGAAACCAGGAAGCATACCCCTCACAAGTATAAAGATGGAAGTGTTGTTTCTCCTAGCCTTCCACAACCTACCAGGGTTACACCACAACAATTGGAAGAAAAAAGAGAAAAAAGGCTTTGTTACAATCGTGATAGAAAATGCACTAAAGGTCATAAGTGTACTGAGAAGAAATTATTTTACATAGAATATGAAGAGGAGGAAGAAAAGGATCAAGAAAAATCAAAAGAAGAAGATATACGCCAGGACCCCACCCCAGAGAAAGAAGAAATGAATCAGACCATATATTGTAAAGCATTGGCAAGGATTACCACTCCTCAAACTCTCAAGATAGAAGGACATATCAAGAAGAAAAAGGCGCAAGAAGTGAAAGATCACATCGAGAAAGAAGAAATGAATCCAACCATATCTTGTAATTCGTTGGTCAAAATTACCACTCCTCAAACTATCAAGATAGAAGGACATATCAAGAAGAAAAATGTTCAAGAAGTGAAAGATCACATCGAGCATCAAGAAATCAATCTGACCATATCTTGTAAAGGATTGGAAGAAATTACCACTCCCCAAACTCTAGAGATAGAAGGACATATCAAGAAAAAAAAGATTCAAGCAGTGAAAGATCACATCGAGCATCAACAACAAGTTCTCCAAATTTTAAAGGATAACGCCACTTCGGTGCAAAATCAAACAAAACAACAAGTAGATCAACATCGTAGTGAAAAATGTTTTGATGTAGGTGATTGGGTATTTTTACTGCTACATCTCAAGCAAGCTATTTATGAGAAGGAAATGTTGGCAATACTACATGCACTTAAAAAATGGCGACCTTACCGAATGGGAAGACTCTTCAAGGATGAGGATGTGGAAGCATTGTTTTGTGTTATTTTTGTTATCCAACCAGATTGGATAAACGAAGCAAGGGATGAATAGAAGAAGGATGAAGAAGTATGGCCACTTATTCAAAAGTTGCAAAAGATCCCAATTCAAACAATATTGCCAGAAATTGAAGAGGAAGGAAAAATCATATTGACACCTGGAGCAGTCATAGAAACAAGAACCCGACAGCTACGAAATCAATCAATTTCAGAGTATCTCATCAAGTGGAAGAACTTGCCCGCTGAAGATTCCACATGGGAGGACAAGAATTTTATACAGAAGCATCAATAACTACTCAAGCGTTGAGGACAACACTTTTTGAAGGATAGGGGCATGTTAGGCCCCTATACTACTAGTGTAACCCCTTATTGTTATTAGTGCAACCCACTTATTATATTGATGTACCCATGTAGTGCCCATATTGTTACTATTGTGCCCCATAGAAGCCCACTATTGTTATTATTGTTCCCTTACATTATTATTTTTATGTTGGCTCTGATTATGTTATGACCCCTTAGACTCCTATATATAGAAAGGAGGTCTTTTCATTTGTATCATCCAAGAATTGCTCATTTATGTAATGTAAAGGAGGTTTCCCCCTCGAAGAAGCTGAATTCTAAGGTGTGGATCTCTCTTTTCTATCTTTTTGTGAGCTAGTTTCATAACAGAACACACACTCTGGAAGCCTTGGAATAACTTGGGTTGAGTTACTAGTCTTAGAGCCTAGGTTGGACAAACGTTGTGTAGCCCTTAGTGGGTTGAGTTGCTATTCCTGTATTCGGGTTAATATATTTTAATGCAGATATTATGAGAGGGCATTAGACCTTCTTGACGATTCTAAGATAAGTATCAAACCCCTACGTTTAGATATGCATTCATGACTTGTAGCTTACATGTTTGCCATGTGTTTGACGAAATGACTATCATGGTTAGGCCTTGTTAAGTCAAGTCATTGACAAAATTTGTATTAATAGCTTTGTCCTGACTTCTTTTATCACTTTGGAAAGTCTCACTAAGTTCTGGCTAGTGGCCTGAAGGCTAGCCTTAAATGGTGGTTCAAAATCTAGGACCGCTTCCTTTGAACTAGAAATTTTTGGTTGCAACTGAATGGATGCAGGCTTGTGCATGCGTTTGGAGGCTTCTAACCGCATGGAGGGATTGTTGTGGGAGCGGTTAGGGATCCAAGTCAGAGAAAATGGTGTCCAACTTAGTTTTTGGCCACCTGGGGTGGTTACTTGTTATGAAACCAACTCACAAAAAGATAGAAAAGATAGATCAACGCCTTAGAAATAAGCCTCTTTGAGGAGGCAACCTCCTTTACATTACACAAATGAACAATTCTTGGATGATGCAAATGACAAGACCTCCTTTATATATATAGGAGTCTAAGGGGTCATAATATAATCAGAGCCGACATAACAATAATAATATAAGGGCACAATAATAACAATAGTGGGCTTCTATGGGGCACAATAATAACAATATGGGGACTACATGGGCACAACAATATAATAAGGGGGTTGTAATAATAATGATAAGGGGTTACACTAGTAGTATAGGGACCTAACATGTCCCTCTCCTTCAAAAAGTGTTGTCCTCAACGCTTGAGTAGTTCTTGATGTTTTTTATAAAATTCTTTTCCTCCCATGTGGAATCTTCAGCGGGTAAGTTCTTCCACTTGATGAGATACTCCGGAAATTGATCGATTTTGTAGTTGTCGTGTTCTTGTTTCTATGACTGCTCCAGGTTCCAATGTGATTTTTCCTTCTTTGTCAAGTTCTGGCAATATTGTTTGAACTGGGATCTTCTGCAACTTTTGAATGTGTAGCCGCACTTCTTCATCCTTCTTCCATTCATCCCTTGCTTCGTTTATCCAATCTGGTTGGATAATAGAAATAGCACAAAACAATGCTTCCACATCCTCATCCTTTCTTGAGAGTGCATCTGCAACAACATTTTTCTTCCCTTTTTTGTAGACGATTTCAAAGTCATAACCCAACATATTTGTGACCCATTTTTTCTGTTCTTCTAAAGATAATCTTTGTTCTAAAAAGTATTTAAGAATATCATCATCCATTTTTACCTTGAAGTGTCTTCCCATTAGGTAAGGTCCCCATTTCTTAAGTACATGTAGTATTGCCAACATTTCCTTCTCATAAATAGCTTGCTTGAGATGTAGCCGTAAATACACCCAATCGCCTACATCAAAACTTCTTTCACTGTGATGTTGATCTGCCTATTGTTTCATTCGATTCCCCACCAAAGTGGCATTATACTTTAAAAGTTGGAGAACTTATTGTTGATGCTCGATGTGATCTTTCACTACTTGAATCTTCTTCTTCTTGATATGTTCTTCTATCTTGAGTGTTTGACGAGTGGTAATTTCTTCCAATGCATTACAAGATATGGTCGGATTCATTTCTTGATGCTCGATGTGATCTTTCACTTCTTGAACATTTTTCTTCTTGATATGTCCTTCTATCTTGATAGTTTGAGTGGTAATTCTGGCCAATGCGTTACAAGATATGGTCGGATTCATTTCTTCTTTCTCGATGTGATCTTTCACTTCTTTTACCTTTTTCTTCTTGATATGTCCTTCTATCTTGAGAGTTTGAGGAGTGGTAATTCTTGCCAATGCTTTACAATATATGGTCGGATTCATTTCTTCTTTCTCTAGGGTTGGTTCCTGGTGTATATTCTCTTCTTTTGACATTTCTTGATCCTTTTCTTCCTCCTCTACACAATCAATGTAAAATAATTTCTTCTCAGCACACTTATGACCTTTAATGTATTTGTTATCACAATTGTAACAAACCCCTTTTGCTCTTTTTTATTTATAGTTGTGAGGGGTAGACTTCCTTGTTGCCATAATTTTTCTTTCCAACGTAAATGCATTCTCCAATGAATTAGGTTCTCAAAGATGAACCTCATGTTGAATGTTATCCTTTAAATTCCCTATGGAGACATCAATCCTATGCTTCTCTGGAATATCATTTTCCCTTATATACAATTTTTGAAATTCCTCAATGTGCTCTCCCATTGAACCCTTTTGTTCGAGATTTATCAATTGGCTAAAGAACGTGTTACTCTTTGTATCCTCATAATGTGCTAACATTTCTTTCGTGAAAATTGACCAAGTGACAAGTGCATTACAAGAACAAAGCCCTTTATACCATAAAAATTGATTTGGTTCTAAATAAAAAGATGCAATATGTACCTTTTGTAACAATTGAACCTCATGTAGATCAAAATATTGCTCCATCTGTAGTATCCAATTTACCGGACCCTTGCCATCAAACTTCCTCATATTGCCTTTTCTTGATTTTAGGAGCTTGATCTTGAAATGACTGTCACTCGGTAATTTCAGATCTCCAAGTTCTAAAATTGCGTTCTGCAGTAGCCCTCTAAGTCCTCTTTCTAACCCCGCAAGTATAATCATAATTTGATTCTCCAAGAAAGAGTTATGCCCAATCTCCTAAGATGACCTTATTATATAATTTTTCAGTAGAGCGAACTTGTACGACGTGCCACATGTCACTATTTCAACCTTCGGATCTAAAAAATATACACAAAAACTACAATCTATCCTCTTTCTGCACTTCTTACGAAATTTCAATTTGTTGCTCACAGCGAAAGTTATGATGATTTTCCCAAGGTCACCTGTTTAGAATGTAATTCAGGAGTCTGCAAAAACGGTAACTTCCTCAGATTAGATCTCCAAAAATATAGCGAGAAAATATCTGAGATTCGAACCTGAGCTTCACCATGATTTCGGCTCAAATGGGTTTTAATTTCAGAGTCTGCACCTTTGTAGACAAAATATTATAGCGAAAATTCAACGATGACCTGTTTGAGATGAAATTCTAGAGCTTGCAAAAACCCTAACTTCCGCAGATCATATCTCTGAAAATATAGCAATACAATATCTAAAATTCATACCCGAGGTTCAGACTGGTCTCTTCTCAAACGATTTTTTTTTTAGCTTCTGAAACATTGTAGCGAAAAAGGTATTGCGAAAATACCACGATGACCTGTTTGGAGCAGCGAAACCCTAGAATCCAAAGCTATGATACCAAATGTTATGAAACCAACTCACAAAAAGATAGAAAAGATAGATCAACGCCTTAGAAATAAACCTTTTCGAGGGGGCAACCTCCTTTACATTACAAAAATGAACAATTCTTAGATGATACAAATGACAAGACCTCCTTTCTATATATAGGAGTCTAAGGGGTCATAATATAATCAGAGCCGACATAACAATAATAATGTAAGGGAACAATAATAACAATAGTGGGCTTCTATGGGGCACAATAATAAAAATATGGGGACTACATGGGCACAACAATATAATAAGGGGGTTGTACTAATAACGATAAGGGGTTACACTAGTAGTATAGGGACCTAACATTACTCAACCTCTGAGTGACCTGTAGTCCCTATAAGATGTTATGAGATGTCAATTTGTTTTTCACAGCCTAGTGAAACTTGGAAGATATCGGAGGGGTGGTTACATAATGTTATCAGAGCTGTCGGGTTCAACACTTGGACTAAATGGGCAAAATGTGTTTATCATGCATGCATGCCAGTTGTATATGTGTTCACTATGCATGCATTGTGATTGTCATTGTTGTAAGTAGTGTTGTCATGTGGAGGTTGATGATGTAGATGTTGAGATGATTGATATGTTGATTTCATTATATATGCATATGCTGTGCTAATCTGGATTGATTTTGCAGACGAGATAACCTCCCCTAAACTTCACTAAGGTATGGTTATTATTTTATGTTTGCCTTATATGACATGGTATGTTTGTAGGAAGCAGGGGATCAAAGATGACAAGCAAAATGGTGGACTACATTTCACATGATTCTACCTACAGGTCAGATGAACAACATGGTTATGAGTACTCCCATGACATAACATACATATTGAGAAGTTTGAAAGCAGAGATTAGGGGTTATAAGGTAGATAGGGACATAATAATTTTGTCTCAAGAAAAACTTGCTAGGGCACAAGAAAAACAAGCGGAAGTTAATGCAGTCATCCTTCAGAGTCTATCAAATTTGCAGAGGTAGAGACTGCTTGGTATCAGTCATGGACATGAGTAAATGACCAATGGGGCATATGGTAGTAGATCTCAATCAAGATACATCTTTGACATGGATGATACAGTCAAAGATGGTAGGTTTTTGGATACACCTAACAGGAGTTGTAATGACCATGGGTTCTATTGTAGTTTTGATTTAGAGAGACAACATCTTCATCGCCTCCACCATCCGCATAGGAGGAGTGAGAAGCAATACTTTCCAGAGGAATTCAAGAAAGCAAAGCCTCCTACATTTACGGAGAAATGAAGAGTCACAAGATGTAGAAGCTTGGTTGCCTGGGATGAATAAGTTTTTTAGATTGCATGATTACTTAGAGAATATGAAGGACATGATAGATACAATTCAACCTTGAAGGAAAAGCATACATTTGGCGGGAAAATGTGAAGAATGTCATATTGATGACATATTGATATATTCTAAGAATGAGGAATAGCATGCAGAACATCTAGCAACAATGTTAAGGTTGTTAAGAGAGCATTAATTGTATACCAAGCTTAGTAAGTGCAGTTTCTTTCAGACAGAGGTTCATTACTTAGGGCATGTGGTTTCTAAGGAATGTAGAACAATGGACCCAAAAAAGATTAGATTTATCATGGAGTGGGCAACTCCTAAGAATGTGGATGAGGTCAGATTATTCATGGGACTAGCAGGTTATTACAGGTGGTTCATCAGGAACTTTTTTCAGATCGCCTATTCTATTACATTTTTGTAGAGGAAAGGAAAGAAATTTGAATGGACATAGGAATGTGCAGTTAGTTTTGAACAGTTGAAACAATTGCTTACAAATGCTCTGGTATTGAACATTACAGATCTAGATAAAGAGTTTGTGGTATGTACAGATGCTTGCAAGAGGGGACTTGGTGGAGTTTTGATGTCGGAAGGACAGGTAGTATGCTATGAGTTAGGTAAATTGAATGAGCATGAGCAAAACTATGTGACACATGATCTTTGCAGGTTTTAACCCTGTACAGAAATTACCTGCATACGAATTCTAAAACACAGAAAATAAACAATACGAGATCATAACGCATAAAACACATATACATAGAGATTTTCCCCTGGATCCGAAAACCGAGACTACCAGCTTGATTTTTCATTATGTTCCTTTCAATGTTACGATACATATTTATACATGCCAAAGCATCCAATACCATGGACCGAAAATCATCATGTCCAATACCATGGACCGAAAACCATCGCGTCCAATACCATGGATTGAAAACCATCGCGTCCAAAAAACATGTGCGAAAATCATGCACAAAACCATAGGTGGGGTTACGGGTGCCCTTCAAACCCCCTGTTACCTACGTGGAAAGAACATAACACAACCCAACATCCTTCCACTTGTTGTTTTCTTTCCACAGGGGGCCACAAGAGAGCTTAGTCATTTTTCCAGCCCTGAAATGCCCATTGTCTCTCTACACCAAGAGAACTTCTCAGAGCTCACAGATTTTGTCAATGCATCTGCAATATTCTTCAAAGTTTCCACCTTTACCAGCAACACCTTTTTGTCTTCTATCATATCCCTCACAAAGTGATACTGAACATCAATGTGCTTTGTCTTTGAATGATATGCGGGGTTCTTTGCCAAGAAAATTGCACTTTGGCTGTCACAATCTATCCTTATAGCTCCTTGTACTAACCCCATACTTGAACACAATCTCTGCAACCAAACTACTTCCTTGCTTGCATGAGTGCTTGCCGTGTCTTCTGCCTCTGTAGTTGATAGTGCCACTACAAATTATTTCTTACTCATCCAACTGACTGCACCTCCAAATAGGTTAAACACATACCCACTTGTAGATCTTCTCTGATCCAGATCTCCAGCCCAATCTGCATCAACAAAGCCACGAATATCCAACACTCTGTCCAATCCTGGTCTTCCTTGGTAGCATAAACCATAATCACTAGTGCCACGCAAATACCTGAAAACACGCTTCATTGTTGTCCAATGTTCCTTTCTTGGTATTGACATAAACCTGCTCAATACTCCCACTGCATGTGCAATGTCTAGTCTAGCACAGACCATTGCATACGTCAGGCTACGGACTGCACTTGCATATGGAACACGGGACATGTCCTCTTCCTCTTCTTGTGTCTTGGGACATTGTTCAGTAGATAACCTCACACCTATAGGAATAAGAACCTTCACCGGTTTACTATCCTACATATTAAACCTCTGCAATATTGTCTCGACATACTTCCTCTGGTTTAACCAGAGCTTCCTCTTTACCTGATCTCTTTTAATTTCCATGCCCAAAATATAGTTTGCAACACCAAGATCTTTCATGTCGAATTTGGAGGACAATTGGGTCTTCAAATCTTGGATAATTTCTTTGTCATTTCCAACCAGCAACATATTATCCACATACAAGACCAGATAAATAACACGGTCACCAATTAATTTAAAATACACACAGTGATATGCTTTTCTTCTAGTGAAGCCAAGTCCTTAAATAAACATATCAAATTTCTGATACCACATCCTTGGTGACTGTTTTAACCCATACTGAGACTTCTTTAACTTGCATATCAGTTCTTTCTTACCCTTCGCTGCAAAGCCTTCGGGTTGCTTCATGTAGATTTCCTCTTCCAGATCCCCGTGAAGAAATGTTGTCTTCACATCCATCTATTCTACCTCAAAATCAAAAGCAGCGACAACAGATAAAAGTAATCTTATAGAAGTTACCTTGGCAACAGGAGAAAAAATATCACCAAAATCAATTCCTGGCACCTGGGAATAACCTCTTGCTACCAACCGAGCTTTGTATTTCTCCACTTTTCCTTCTGCATTTGTTTTCTTTTTGAACACCCATTTGCTACCAATGGGTTTCTTTCCAGCCGGAAACTCCACCAGATCCCAAGCCTCATTTTTGTGCAAAGATGCCATTTCATCAACCATGGCCTCTTTACAGAGTTTTCCATCCTCTGAATCTACTGCATCCTTCACAGTTTTTGGATCATCGTCAGTAATAGATAAAGAAAAATTTGAATAGAAAGCAGATGGACTATACCTTTTAGGCTGCCTTCTTTCTCGAACTGATCTTCTCACAGCTGGAGTTTATGGATCTTCATCTTCTGATTCCTCCTCTGCTGTAGAGTATGATTCTTCCTCCTTTAGCTCAAATTCTATCTTCTCAGGTTCCTTTCGTTTGACTTCATGTTTAATAGCATCTTTCACCTCTCTGAACATCACATCTCGGTTGTACACAACCTTCCGTGTGACTGGGTTCCAAAGCTTATAACCCTTTAAACCATCCTTATACCCAATAAAGATGCACTTTTCAGATTTACTATCCAACTTGGTTCGTTTCTCCTTTGGAACATGTACATATGCATCACATCCAAATACCCTCAGATGTGAAAGAGAGGGTTTCTTACCAGTCCATACCTCTTGTGGAGTCTTATCCTCCAACCCTGATGAAGGTGACCTATTGACCAAGTAACATGCAGTATCCACCGCCTCTGCCCCGAATTCTTGTCCTAACCCAGCGCCAATGAGCATGTTTCTTGCCATTTCCATCAACGTCTTGTTCATTCTTTCTGCAACTCCATTTTTCTGAGGTGTATATGGAGTAGTTTTCTGCCATGATATACCACACTTCTTACAGAATTCTTCAAATTCCTTGCTGCAAAACTCTCCACCATTATTTGTCCTCAGCACCTTTATCTTCTTCTCTGTTTGATTTTCCACGAGAGCCTTAAATTCTTTAAACCTGTCAAAGACTTCAAATTTCTTCTTAAGGGAATATATCCATGCATTCCTTGAGAAGTCATCTATAAATGATACATAGTACACAGACTTACCCAGTGATGGAACCTTCACAGGTCCAAACACATCACTATGCACAAGCTCTAATATCTGTTTCGCCCTCTTACTACCAGAGGGAAAACTCACCCGATTCTGCTTCCCGTATACACAATTTTCACAAAAATCAAAATCCAGAGAGCTATTACTCATACCTTCTACCATACCTTTACCATGAAGTATTCGAAGGCCCTTCTCTCCAATATGTCCAAGCCTTTGATGCCACAGCATGGTCTTCTCTCAGAGACCACTAGATTTTCTACTCCATTTTCAGGAACCAGAGAACTATTGCACCCATCAATAACGGTGCTACCTTGTAGCTTGTACAGAGTTCCAATCTGAACTCCCCGCATCAATACCAGTGCTCCCCGAACCATCTTGCAGGTATCCTTCTCGAACACTGTTTTTACACCTGCATCATCCAGCTTGCTAACAGAAATCAGATTTCTAGCTAATGCAGGAATATGTAGAACACCTGGAAGCGTTCTAACCCTTCCACCTTGCAATTTCAACTTTACTTTTACACGACCAACGATTCTAGCCTTCCTGTCATCCCCCAAGAAGACATCACTACCATCATATTTCTCATACTCACAGAACCACTCTCTATGGGGAGTGAAGTGAAAGGATGCACCTGAGTCAATCAACCATGCCTCGTGATCTACATGTGTACTTGAAGAAGCCAAGTACACATCCCCACCTTCATCTGAGGTGGTTTTCGCCTCTGCAGAAGGAGCCTCATCAAATCCCTTTCCTTTGTTAGGAACTTTAGATTTACAGTCCCTTTTGTAGTGCCCTTCCTTTCCACATTTCCAGCACACCACCTTTACAGGTTTTCCTTGAGATTTAGATCTTCCACTCGATGACTTATTTTTGTTTCTATTCTAGGTCCGCCCTCGTACAGACAAGGCATCACTATTTTGGCTCTCCATATTTTTCCGTCTCATCTCCTCCGTCAGCAAGGATGAGACTATTTCATTAAAATGTAAGGCAGTTGCATTGCTACCTATTGCAATAACCAGACTATCCCACGAATCTGGTAGAGAACACAACAAACTGATGCACTTATCTTCATCTGAAATTTTAATATCTGTAGATGCTAATTGACTTACCACAATATTAAATGCATTCAGATGCTCTGTTACCGAGTCTCCATCTTTCATCCTCAGGTTATACAGCTTTTTCCGCAGGAACAATTTATTCACCAGAGACTTAGATTGGTACAAAGTCCCTAACTTGTAACACAAAGTCTTCGTTGTAGCTTCCCCTGATACATTCAACAATACTGAATCTGAGATACACAATCGCTTGTGCTCTTTGCCTTCCAATCCAACTTCTTCCATTCTTCATCGGACACTCCTGTTGGTTTAGTACTCGGATCTACCGCGATCCACTGATCTTTATCCACCAACAGATCCTCCATCTTGAGTTTCCACAACTCAAAACTCTGACCATTAAATTTCTCGATCTCTATCTTTCCACTGCTCGCCATCTTCTTTCACCACCAAAATCGATCTCGCAGATCTCCCACTGAACAGGGTCTACCACAGGCTCGAGCGAAACCCCTCAGCAACAAAGGCGTCCCCTTGAAGCCAAAACAACTCTGATACCAAATGTAGGTTTTGACCCTGTACAGAAATTACCTGCATACGAACTCTAAAACACAAAAAATAAACAATGCGAGATCATAACACATAAAACACATATACACAGAGATTTTTCCCCTGGATCCCAAAACCGGGACTACCAACTTGATTTTTCATTATGTTCCTTTCAATGTTACAATACATATTTATACATGCCAAAGCATCCAATACCATGGACCGAAGACCATCACATCCAATATCATGGACCGAAAACCATCGCGTCCAAAAAACATGTGCGAAAATCATGCACAAAACCATAGGTGGGTCTGCCCAACCTAACATAGGGTCCAAAACCAAAGTTTTATGGGGTGTTTCCCTAGACCCCATAAAGTGGGGTTACGGGTGCCCTTCAAACCCCTTGTTAACTACGTGGAAAGAATATAACACAACCCAACAATCTTGAGTTGGAAACTATCAGACATGCATTGAATATGTGGAGACACTGTCTTCTTGGCATGAGGTTCATTTTCATGAGTGATAATATTGCATTGAGATACTTGTTTGACCAACTGAACCTAAATGCCAGGCAAGCTAGGTGGTTGGCTATGCTCAGTGAGTTTGACTTTGAGATCAGGTACATTAAGGGAAAAGAGAACAGGGTTGTAGATGTTCTTAGTATAAAAGTACATGTAAATCACATTACAATTATTAGTTCATATGGGACAAATTTATAGGATCAGATCTTACAGGCCGGACAACATGATTTCAGGTTATAACAACAAAGGTATAGGTGAACTAGATGTGCGTTATCATCTCATGGCAGATGGTTTGGCTAGATTTAGGACATGATCTATGTGTCAAACATTACCGAACTCAAGAAGCTTATCTTAACGGAATTTCATGTTAAATTATATTCAGGTCACTCAGGACATCAGAAGACATTGACAACGGTTAAGAAGTTCTACAATTAGCCGAACTTGAAGAAATAGGTGGCAGAGTTTGTCACTAGATGTTTGGATTGTCAACAGGTAAAAACAAAGTCATTTATTGCGGTCAATTCCAATTCCAGAGTGGAAATGGGAGGTCATTTCTAAGGATTTCATTACAGGTTTGCCGAGGATATCCAAACAACATGAATCCATTATGGTTGTGTTGAGAGGTTGCCTAAGGTAGCTCACTTTATTCGAATGAAGTCTATGAATTCAGCTAGTGAGGTGGCTTAGGTCTTCATCAAGGAGATAGTGAGGTTGCATCGTATTCCTAGGAAGATTGTGTCGGAAAGAGATGACAAGTTCGTTTCCATGTTTTGGAAAGAGTTATTTGCATGTTTGGGGACAAAGTTGGCCTTTAGTACAACTTATCATTCGCAGACAGATGGACGAATAGAGATGGTCAACATTATTCTAGAGGACATGTTGAGAATGTACGTTATGCATAAGTAACGGAAGTGGGAAGAGCATATTCCACTAGTTGAGTTTGCTTATAACAATGGGTATCAAAGGCCACTGAGGATGAGTCCGTTTGAGGCACCTTATGGGTGGAGTTGTCTTAGAAATTTTATGGATTACTCCTGTTAGTTGGAGTGATACAATGAAGAGGGTATTAATTGGACTAGACATGTTGGCAGAGATGGAACAGGAAATGTAGGTATCAAGAAGAATCTAAAGGTAGCATAGAACAAGTAGAAGAGTTATGCAAATCAACACATGGTGTTTAAGGAGTTTCAGGTTAGGGACATGTGTACTTACGCATCAATCCCAAGATCTCCTTGAGGATTGGATCATGTGCGAAGTTGACACCTCGGTATTGCGGGTCTTTCAAGATTCTTTAGAGGATTGGACTAGTAACCTGCTGACTTGCACTGTCTTCAACAATGAGAATCCATGATGTTTTCATGTGTCATTGATTAACAAGTATGTGAAATATGTTTATCATGTGATTGACTATTATTTATTACAGGTGGAGTCGGAAGGACAATTCCAGCCGAAACCTCATTGCATTTTGTAGTGAAAGACGTTCATGCTTTAGAAATGAGCAAGTTAAAGTGCAGTGGAAGCACTTGGGGCCCAATGAAGCTACATGGGAGATGGCTGATCAGATGCAGGCCATGTATCCTTCTTTATTCACTGGTTGAGTGAATGTGCCTTGATATATGTTTGATGTTGTGTTTTGGCTATGTATATATATGCATATGTATGTAAATACTACATCGAGCTATGTTATAAAGCTCCAATAAGCGGTATGATTTTCATGATATGTTGGTTATGTTCTCAACATATGGATATGAATTAAATGTTGCATCAAGCTATGTTATAAAGATCCATAGGCAACATGTGTTTGTTGGTTTATAATTGTCATTAAACACCAATGACGATGTTCCCCCAAGGGTGGGGGGGTTTATAATAGCCCCTAGTTGATTTCCTATGGAAATAAATAAAAATAATAACTAAGGTCATGGGACATGTATTCCAAGACGAATGTTGGGCAAAAACATAGTGATGGGGATCACTTGTGATAAATAAATGGCTATGGAAATTGGCAAATGAAAAGTGACATTAATTGACATTTTATTTATGAAAATTATGGAAAATAGGAGAAAAGGGAGATGAAAGGTAATAGAATTGCATGAGGAGGAAATTGAAGGAAAATTAAGGGAAATTGAAGGAAATAAAGGTCTCAATGATAAAAAGGCTTGTGAGGATCAGTTCACAACTTTTGACAGTTTTATGGTGGAGCTCTCTCTATCTATTCTCTCTCTCTCGTACTCTTGCACACTTAGAGAAATCTTGGAGCATTGTTGGAGCACTCTAGTTTTCATTGGATTTGGAGAAAGAAGGCAAAGAAAAGCAGAAAGCACAAGATAACAGGTGGATTAACGACTACAACGTGATTGATTTGCAGGTAACATGTTGCATGTGTGATTTTCCTTTTTGATTATGGATGCATAGTATATGCATGTTATTATCTGGTTATGATCTATCATTGGCATGGAGGATTACCTGGATTGGCAATGGTTTTGCCTAGCCTTGCCATTTCCTGGATAACCATGGTGTTGTTGGTTACTAGTCTTAGAGCCTAGGTTGAGTTACTAGTCCTAGAGCCTAGGTTGGACAAACACTCTAGAGCCTTTGGTGGGTTGAGTTACTAGTCCTGGAGCTGGGTTGGACAAATGCTCTAGCCCTGGAAGGTTGTGGGTTGAGTTACTAGTTCCTGGAGCCCTTTACAGCTTGGGTAAAGACCGATTTGGCTGGTGTTAGTGATGTCCGATCGTGAGGTGGAGTCATTGGTTGAGGGTTGAGGTGGTTGGCCTCTAGAAGGCCTGATTTGGTTTTGTTTTTGTTATTCCATGAGAACCCATGTTCACACTCGAAATATGGCGTGAGGGTGATTGTCTGAAAGAGAGATTTGGTTTAGCCCAATCTATGGTCGAGTGGTACGAGGATGTCCCTGACTTGGTTGGGTTCTGCATATGTTAATAAGATCTCTTTTCCTCTTGTACTTTGATGAGTAATTGTACTTGTTTTTATGTGGCTTTGATGGTTGTTCTATCATGGTTATTATTATGGTTATAAGTATGGTTTCATAACAGGTTCCAATTATGGCTATTGATATGTTTTGCTTGTTGATGAATGGTTGATGAATGCATGAGCTAATAGATGTCAATGCAACTATTATGAGAGGGCATTAGACCTTCTTGATGATTCTTAGATAAGTTCCAGGCCCCTACGTTTAAATATGCATTCATGACCTGTAGCTTACATGTTTGCCATGTGTTTGACGAAATGACTATCATAGTTAGGCCTGGTTAGGTCAAGTCCTTGATCAAATTTTGTATGAATAGATTTGTCTTTATGTCTTTTATTACTTTGGAAAATCTCACTAAGTTCTGGGTAGTGGTTTGGAGGCTAGCCTTAAATGGTGGCTCAAAATCCGGTATTGCTACCTCCGAACTAGAAAATTTTGGTTGCAACTGCATGGATGCAAGCTTGTGCATGCAGTTGGAGGCTTCCAACCACATGGAGGGCTTGTTGTGGGTGCGGTTGGGGACCCAGGTCAGAGAAAAGGGTGTCCAACTTAGGTTTTGGTCACCTGGGGTGGTTACTCAACCTTTGAGTGACATGTAGTCCCCGTAGGATGTTATGAGATGTTAGTTTGTCTTCCGCAGTTGACCCCACTTCCTTAATGGGACCTAGGAGGTTGGGTCATGTCATAGTAGCTCTTCCTCTAATGTTTACCCTCACAACTCGGTGAAACTAGGTAGATATGGGAGGGGTGGTTACATAAATCATGCCTCAAATGCATCTGAATGGCCCAATTAACCTCATGATTGCAAGATGAGGACTTCATTGTATGTCGAGCTCACGACTCCATAGTTCCCACGCTTGAATTAACTCTCCTCCTATTCCAAGACTCATAATGTATTGCCCCATACATTCTATAGATATGAATTTCCCCATACATTTTATAATGTGTTGCCCCATAATATAGGGTATTTAATGCCTCTTAGGTAAGCGATGATCAATCCATGTGTTAGGACTAGGCAGGGAATTTCAAATTTATTTTGCCTATCAATTCAAAATTTGATGATGGTCATTTGATTTTGATGCCTGCTACTTTATGTTTTAGGTAGTTTCTCGAGTGTCATTTTTTGTGTGTGTTGTTATATGCAATCTTTTTATAACAATTGGGAGGTAGGCTTGAAGGTAGTTATCCTTAAAGAAGGCACAATAACTCACTAATCTAGCTATACAAGACCAAAAAATTGTTTATAAAAATGTATGCCAATGGTGTCCAACTAGAGAATGCCACTACAATTTTTTTCAATATTCCTCTTTGTGTCTGTAAGAATCTAATTTCAAGGCTATCTACCAAAGAATGGTAACAAGAAATAGGCATTGCAACTAAGTAGGTTTGAAATTAATATAACAAATTCTATGTGAACAAAAAAGTTTAAATTTTATTTATTAATTCAATGTATTTGAATGGGAAAAAAATTCAAAATGAGAGGGATGATTTTTTAGGAGAAGATGTGAAATATGATTATTATGAAAATATAATAAATGCACATCAATGAATGCATTATACAAGCTCACTAGTTCTTAGTAGGGGTGTAAATGTGTAATACTTCATTGAAAATAAACAAGCCCATGATTATAACAAAAGATCGCAGTTGAAGGCTTACCAGGGCCTTGAATATTGTAAGAGAAGATTGAGAAATCACAGTTTTCTGATTTGAAGGAATCACAATTTGAAGAAGGAAGATGATGGACTCCAACTAGCTTTGTGATATTGAGTCTCCAACAAACATTAATTGCTTTCCCCTCAATCTCCATAACATGTCTCTAGAATTGAATGTGATCAATCAATACAAGATTTCAAAAGCATGTAGTAATATCAACATTTCAAAGCTTACACTTACTGTAAAAAATTAAGAAAACAATGAAGGGCACTGTGTATTGTTTATTAAGAACCTATGGATGGAAGACCCGTGTGGATTCCACCTACATTTCTGGTAATCAAAATCTGTCCTTCCATGCTTCCTACAATTTGCTTTGCTTTCATTGAGGTAAGGGCATTGTCTAGCGGAATAAAGAGGATACAAGGTATTGTGAACCCATCTTCCCTAGAAGAGATGACAATTCTTCACAACATTATTCTTCAACATTGAATGATTGAGATTCAGATCCGCTTTGTCCATCATATCGACGACTATTTCTATATGTGGAGTATCATTAATGGCAGAGACATTCTCCATAACACCTGAACCATGAAAAGTAACGGCTCTCTGCAACTCGAAATCCCTACCTTCTTCTTTTGAAGAGGAAGTAGATGCATAGAGGCAAAGGAGACATGTAAGAATGGTGACTTCCAAAATAAAGCTCACAAAGGTCATGACTAGTTATTGATCTCACCACTATGAGCTAAATGGGTGTCCACTTAAAAAGAGGACGCAAGAATCATACGATGGTGGGAAAAATTAAACAACCAATCAAGGAAAGGTATTCTCAGTTGCGTGGGAGTGCATATACAGAGATGGTTCTTAGTAGCCACATGACACATTAGTGAATGCATTATACACCTAGGACCTAAAGTTATAACTACTACTGGTATGAGCACACTGGTTCTTCATAGGGGTGCAAATGCTCTCAAGTTTTGAGGAACTTGCAGGCTGCAAATGGTTCAGGAACTTACTGAAAAGTGTTGCAAGAGTTCAAGTGTCAATAAGACAAGTTGAATATTTTATAACCGGTAATTGTTGATGTCTAATTTTTAAAATATGTGTCAAATATAGGTTGTAGCAACAAATACATGCTACAACCCCTCAAATTATAGGCTTGGTCAAGACCCTCTGCAAATTTGCTACCGACCTTGACACCTTACCTTTGAAATGAACTCCACTTGCCTTCTTTCCTTGGATAATAGGATCAAGTGGGTTTGAGTGGAGCCACTTAACCACAAGGTTCTATAGGGCTTTCTAATGGCTTAATTGGCAAATACATCTACTGTTGTATTCAACTTGTGTAGAACATGAATAGCTATAAACTTCAAGACTATGCTCATGGTTGAATTCGATTCTATTGAAAATTAATTGCACCTTTAAATAAGAAGCATCGATATATAAGTTTAGGTGTATACTGATATTGTTTAAATCCCCTATTGTAACTAGCCTATACTCTAAAAAGCTCATAAATAACTTAATACCTTAATAATGCATACCACTTTATTTAATTATTTGAAATTATACTCAAACTCCAAAAATATGATAACTCAACTTCCAATCTCAAGATAAAGATCACCCCTCACCTATCGCCCCTACCTATACAAGAAAGAAAGAAAGAAAGAAAGAAATTATTTTTAACGCCCATGAGGCTAAAGATAACCTACGGGACAGATTGCTTCTTCATCTGCTTGATGTATTCAACCCTTTTTTTGTGAAGCTTCAAAATAAATGCTCCCAGCTTCTTGACAAACCCCTTGCTAAATAGATTATCCCAAGAGCTAGCTGCCAGCATATCTGCATAACTTTTCTTGTTGTCTTTGAAGGCCTCACATTCTAAAGTGAAATGTTTCTCTGTTTCCAGTTTTTCAGAAGAACACAAAATGCATACCCTTCCTCCCACACTTCCTTTGGCCTTTTCTAGCGCCCTGTTTCATAACGGATTTTATGACAATTAGTCCTTAACTGAGCAATAAGAATTTTGGCTCTCCAAGAAATATTGGCCTCTATGTATGCCTTCGGTTGATGACTATGAGTTGGATTAAACACTTCAATATAGTAATTTTTCTTTCTTTCTAGCTCCTTATCCCAAGTACGCTTGTGGAACTTTTCCATAACAAAAGCTTTTATCTATTTGTTGTTTATGGGACCCGCATTCAAGCCAATACTCCATTTACTAAACCATTTGTTATTTGGTTGCATCCAAGTTTTTTTTCTCTTGCACAATCTATCATTAAAGACAATCTTAGGCCATCTACCCTCTTCCATTTGCTCATTTTTTTTTAAATACGTTATGACTCGCACCATAGCAATTGCTTCAATAGGAGCAGTCCCTGTTTCACTTAACAAGATATCATAAGGAATTGCACTTTTAATCTTAAATTTGTTTGTAATCAAATGCTTCTGAATTTTCTCAATTTGTCTCCACTGCATGTCGGATGTACTGCTGACCCATAGTTCACAAACATAGAGAATCACTGGAATCACTAGAAGCCCAAAAAGAGTTTGAGTGGTTTTATAGTTCCATAACTCTGCCTCTCTACACCTATTTTGAAAAGCATAAAATGCTTTCCAACCCCCCAAAGTTCTTTTCTTTCTACAACCATTCCAGCTTATATTTTTGTTGAAGTCAATTCCGAGGTATTTGTAATCCGCAACTTCTTCCAGAATGTTGCCTTCAAAGTAGAACTTGTGCTGGTTATGTTTTCTTTTCTTAGAGAAGACCACTACTTTCGTTTTGCTGATATTGACTTACATCCCCACACTTCTACAAAAATGCTCAAGGGATAGTAAGTGCTCTTGCAAACCAAGAGTCGATTTAACAACCAGAATAAGGTCATCTGCATACAAAAGAAGCCTTATAACAAACTTGCCCAAATAGATACCATCACCCCCTTGCGAATTTAACCACTCCTCAAGCTTGTCGATATATAAACCAAAAAGGGTAGGAGACAATGGGCAACCTTGCTTGACCCCAATATCGCTTCTAAAACTTTCAGAAATGCCTGCTGAAGTTCTAATTTTGACTTTCACCTCTTCATATAGCCTATGCACTGTTGCTCTCAAATGTTTAGGAACCCCAAGTTCCTCCATTCTGTGCCAAAGCTTATCCCTAGGAACCGAGTCAAACACTTTTATGAAATCAACAAAGCAACAAAAGACTTCTTCCTTTTTCTCCCAAACTTTTTCAATGATGTGCCTTAAAGTTATACAATGATCAACTGTGGAATGTTTAGGTCTAAAACTTGCTTGCCCTTTAACACACTTATCTCTTTCTTCTGCCCACTTGCTAATTTTGTTTTCTAGCATGCTTCCAAATAGCTTTGCAAACAAAGGGTTTATCATGATTTTGCAGAGGGTTTATCATGATGGTCTTATAATTGGAGGGATTATTGACGTCACAGCTCTTGAAAATAGGTATTGCTAGACTAGTTGTCCAACTTGTGGGGAGCCCTTGTTGTATGATGTTGTTGAAGATTTTTGTAATGTGAGGTGCAAGAATCTTTGAGCGCCACTTTAGATATTCTGCTTGGAGTTCAACTAAGTCTTTTGCTTTTCCAACACCCAACTTCTTGATACTCATCTCTATCTCTTGTATCATGAAGAGTTCAGTATCAGTGTTGACCAAGGGGGCTGGGTCAACCTTGGGAACCTGCTCACAGAGTTGTCTTGCATAGTCAAACCATTTAGAAGATGTAATATTATTTCCAATCTGTATCTTTTTCGGCTGGAACTCCTTCCAAAATAATTTGGGATTATTTTTCCCAAGGAAGATTACTTCTTTCCTCCTTGAAACCATGAAATCGACCTTTTTCTTGCTTAATAACTGCTTGTAAGCTTTGAGCTTTATGTTATCCTTGTTTGACTCTTTCCACATTCTCCTTACCTTTTTGCATTCCTTGTCAAACCAAGCATTAACCGGAAAGCAATTTGTTTCAGACTTCTTAATTTTTGCTCTTTTGCACTTTGCAAGTGTGCATTGAATTAAATGTGTTAATTCATGACTATGAAGGTTGTGAATTGTAATTTTCTCCTTTTCGAAGAGCCTCTCTAGCGTCATTTTGAAGGTATTACAATTTTCCGGTGTCAAAAGAATTCTGTCCTTTGAGAGATTTTGTTGGACATGCTGAATTTTTGACTCTAATTGTTTCTTTCCAATCCAAGAGAAATATAAATAAATTGGCTTGTGATCTGATTTCAAGTCCCACAATTAATTTCCAATCAAAACTTCCTCCATGTTCTCCCACAAACCATGAGAGCAAATTACATAATCTATCACACTTGCTCCATTTTATGTATTGCAAGTGAAATTATCGGACTTTGCCCATTTAGTCAAGCCATTACAAATGACTAAATCAAAGGCCCCACATAGAGTAAGCAATTGTTCACCAAAGAGATTGCAGCCTTTGTCCTCTTAAATTCTTTCCCACTGCCCCACATAGAGTAAGCAATTGTTCACCAAAGAGATTGCAACCCTTGTCCTCTGAAATTCTTTCCCATTGATGATTACTTTCTTCTGTAAACCAAATAGGGTCACAATCATCTTTATAACAAAGAATGCTAGCTTGCTCACTTGCAGTCCTAGCATTGAAATCACCCACTATAAGGACTTCACCTAGCTGCGAATATGTTGCAATATTCGCTTTTAAGGTTGCACATGGATCTTTGTGGTCAATCCCTCTACTTTTGTAGATTTTTGAAACCTGCGACGCAAAATAGCATGTTGCAATTCTAATGTGGTTTCCATTTTATGATATTTTTAAACCAAATGAATTGCTTATTTGAGTCTTCTTTTTCTAACTGAATGAGACGACCTTCTTTCTCCCTTACTAAAACCATGATACCCCCGTGCCTTTTTCCATTTCCTGCTGCCTTGTTCGACACTGCCATCTTCTAGTGTCCTTCAAACTGAGGTGTCTTGCACCCTTCATGCTCATGTGTTTCTATGCGGCAAATTATGTCTCTATCTTCCGCAATAGGCCCTAACCGAGATCCTCGTCTCCATGGGTAACCTCTGCTGTTCCAACAAACTAAACTTGAAGAAACCTGGGTATGACTTGATTGCTATTTATTTTGACATGCAAGACTCACATTTGAGTCTTTATCCCTGCTTTCCCATACTAACCTTACTTTCTGAGTTGAAAAGTTTGTTGCCTCTTCTTTATTACCATCTTACTTATGAGTTGAAGAGTTTGTTGCCTCTTCTTTATTACCATCTTACTAAACTCAATTCTGCACTATAAAAATCCCTAAAATAACATGTCCTCATAATTCCACCGAATTTCACAAATTTTCAATAAATTATAATAACATTTAAATTACATGCCCTCAAGCTCCACTGGACTTTCACAAATTTTGAACCACTTACAATAACATTTAAATTACATGTCATCTAAGTTCCACCCATTTTCACAAATTTTAAGCCAATTATATTAACATTTAAATTACATGTCCTCAAGGTTCCACCCAGTTCCACAAATCTCGAACGAGCAACCGTCGTTTTTGTGTTGAATTGTAATGGCATTTAAATTTATATGATACATAGCCACCAAAACGGAAAGTTATTTGACTGAAATTCCCCCTCCTGCAGTTGTTGCCTGACTAAGCAGCGACGTGAGGTGAGAAGATCGATTCACATGGGAAGCAAAGAAATTTTAATGCTGGAAGCTGCGCCAGGCGCGTCGCCTCCGAAATGGAGAACTCGCGACACGGGCGAGTTCATCGATGCTTTACCTTACATCGACCATGATTATGCAAACCCCAAGGTAAAAGCGGAGGTGGACAGAATGGTGGAGGAAGAAATGCGCAGAAGCATCAAGAAGCCTGCCGACTTCCTCGCCGATCTCCCCCCTGCTCCCAAGATCAACTTCGAGGTTAGTGTCTTCTTCTCTCTCTTTGTGCCTCTAGTTTTGCTGTCTCTGGATGTTCCAGTTTAGTTGTCCCTGCGAGATTGGATGTTGTAACCTCTTATTTCAGAATTGTTCATAGTAAATCCTTGACGAAAGTAATGGTGGGGACACAGACATTGCATCAAAATAATGATAAAAAGAAGAACAACTTCTTTGGCTTAGGGTCAAGTCGCACTGGTGGTTGTTTGCGGTGCAGTAAAAACTATATAATTCAAGCAGGAAAAGAGGCCCCAGCATGCATTGCAAGTTACTCTCAGAAAGATTGCCAACAATACAGATGAATTAAGGAGTCTCTACTTTAACCGTAACAGAACAAACTAACAGGATGCTTGTGATAAAGGAAAAGTCACGATCTCAACTTGCTTTATTTTTATTTTTCTGTGAAGAAAAACATATTTATGTTCCACGGGAATGTACATAGGAATATACATGTTTGGTTCTTAAGGGATTTTCTTACAACCAGGTTTGAATTTATTATGAGCTCACATGTCTATATGTAGGAATTGAACGATAATAACATTTCTCCCCACCACCCAAACTACATCCAATTGACATCTTACTTTATTTAAAGACATCTTACTTTATTTAAAACCATGCAAATTAAAGCTTCAAACTGGGTATCACCAGGTCAACTACCCATATTTTAACCACGTCAGATTCAAACCCCTACTGACATAGAGCCCTGGATTGTATTTTTTTTGAGTTATAAATTTTCTAATGGTCGAGTGTCTAAAGACCCTATTCCTAATGTTTTTGAGCGACTTTGTTCCTCTTCCTTGTGCCCGAGTGTGCTAAAACCCTTTGGCCAAGCGTCTAAATACCATAAATTGAAAATCTATTTAAACTTTGCATTCTTTCAAGCTTTCAAATAGAATAGGGATCCTTGGTGCTAATGATTAAGGGTTGGTAGATCACTTGGTTCCGTGATCTCCCTTTACTATAGTCAATTGAGTAACTAAAAGTTTCTCAATGCCCCCTTGCCATAGTTGTTGAACAGCTTTGTTCCTTGATCTCTCTATGTTCAATCGATGGGTATCTTTGCATCATTAATTGGATAAGAATAGATGCAGGCAGGTTTTGCAAAAATTTGAAAACCCAACCGTTATGTTACCTTGTTGTTAAGTGGTTAAATCAAAGCACTTTCAGTGTTCATACCCGAGTTTAAACTCCTCGAAGATATGTTGACGCAATAATGTGATGAACAAAGTTAGTTATTGCATTCCAGACTAGGTGGAAATCCTAGCAACCGTAACAACCTACTGTGTAATATTCCTAATTGGAATTTAACAGCTAATACCAAGCAATGGACTAGGAAAAATAAATAAACTGGAACCCATACACAATAATTAAAACACCAAAATGTCCAACAACACTATCTGAGTCATTTTATTAATTTTATGATAAAAGAGTATATAAAATGAGTCGAAATTTTGGAACCTGGGCTTGCTATGCAAACCCCATGTAGCACAACTTTGATTTGGAGGAAATACTGGTCCAAATTGGTACTTAGCACTACCCAGAAAATTATTGCTACTACAGTTTGCTGCTGGAATGGGACTGAAGATTCTGCCCTCAAGAATGCTCGGATCACCCTCAAATTGTATCCATAGACTTGCCTCCAAAACCCCAGAGATACCCAAAAAGGGTTTGGCCCAACTCCAAGCCAAAACTGAGCCCACCAAGTGATGCAGATTCCCCAACTAACTAGCAATTCTCCCTGTTATAAGAATAAGGATTTCAGGCCCGAATATTGCCTGAAAAATTCTATAAAATTAGCTGGAGACTCCTCTCAATAAACCCACAAAAACCGAGAAAGTGTTTGGGCTGAATCCAATATGCCTCGATGACCCCAAGAAATGTGTATGGTTCTAACTAGCTGGAAAAATGCCTTGTAAAAATAATTCTGCTGTAGAAGACCAATCAATTACTAGAAAAATCTCCTCTAACCCCTGCAAATCACTCCTCCAAGCCTCGTTATTTCTCCTTAGCCCGAAATCCCCAAATCTCCCTATCAAAATCTCTGAACAATAGCTGTCAAGAAACCCCTGAAATAGATAAATTTGGCCCTCCAAAATGCAACACTCTCAGCCTTGCAAATCACTAAGGAAAAACTTGCCCTCTCTATGGATAAATCTCTGCAAATTCTCCGGCCAAAACTCCACTGTTTGCTAGCTTCTCTCAGTCTCTTTGAATTTCCTTCTGCGCCCTAAGAGAAGCATGCTCCAACTAGAAATGGTCGGCAATGCAGCTCCTAGAGAAGCCCTGAGATGGACTCCTTCTTACTCCCCTAGGGTGACACTCGAAGTTCACCGAAGGTAGAGGTGGAATTCAGAAATCCCTTGTGCTGAACAACACGGTTGTCTTGGCTAAGCAACTCAAGAGAACTAATGTTGAAATTGTAAAATAACCAAAGATGTCCCAAATGAGAGCCTCTTTACTATATTTATAATTGTTGGCCTCTCTCTCCCTTGGTGGCCCCCACTTTCCACTAGTTCATCCCCTTTCTTTTTTCTCTCTTGCTCCACAAGTGCACATTCCCTTTTTGTCTCTCTCGTGGCCCCCACCTGCCAATGCGCTGCAATCTTGCCTTTTCACCCAAGCTCCTCAAGCCGAAATCATCTCCAAAACTCGAACTACAAAATTGTGCTATGCCTAGCACCTCCCCAATAAACTTCGTTAATCTCCTCAAATGAAAAATAAAAATTGGGGATATTACAGTCCTCCCCGCCAAAAATTTCTTGTCCTCAAGCAATGCCTGAATAAGCACCCTCTCTAGCTGTTGATCCCCACTGTTACTGCAAACAATGCCAGGGTCCCAGATACGCCACTGAATCGTCCCTGACATCTGCACTGTCCTTTCATGAAGGAATCCTTCAATACTAGGATCCCAAGCTATCATGTCCAACGTGAAGCTCCCCTTGATCCACTCACTATCTTGCCATGTATTAGTACCAAAAGTCCTCTGCATACCACAAATGAGTAGGGAATCATGATCATGATAATGTAGCACTCTGTCCAACTCCTCATGAAGCTTCCCTACTGAGTGGCCCATCTCATGCACTCCAAGAGTAAACTCCTGAAGATACCACCCAATCCCTGCAAAGATAAAGTCTCACTCGCATGAGCTTCCCCTGATATCTTCCTCCTGATGCCCCTACCATGCTGATGAAGTTCCCCACTCCATCAACGAATCACTAAATCCTAATGGAATATCTAAATGCTCTCCCTTTATAGAAATCAGTTCATCCCCAAGGGTAGCTGTATTGCCAAATCCTATGATGCCTAGATCCCATGCTAGTTTAAAATGGGTGCCACCATGCTGTCGCTACGCAACTCTGACCATGACGGTTTGCCCATCATGTGCAAGTTGTATCCTCCTCTACTAGGTCCTGATGGCAAAATATCTATAGAGCCCCAATGCATTTGGCCTAAGAATCTCCACGATGTCGTGGCCTACCCATCGAACACTCACCCCGATCCGTAGCAACAACAAGGAAAACCAACCTTGCCATGCGACAAAGGCCTCAACGCTCCCCCACATGTCAAACCAAGTGTGAGTTGGGTTATCCTTTGTCCTGATCCCACTCATCACAAAACAGAGTGTCCCATCAACCAACCAACTCCCCGGATTCCACAGCTAGAATGGTTGCAGCATAGTCCTGACAGCTGCTGGCACCAACCTGTACCACATCTCAAGTCCCTGCGTGCAATCAATATATGGACTCCCTACATCACGAACCAATGTAGTGTGTGCGAAATTGCCCTTTGTCGGCCATACCACGTAGTGGGATCTGTCATCCTGCCTCTTGAAAGCATTCCCAAATACTGCCTGGAGTCTAAGCATCTGTCTGCAAGTAAGGTCTACGAACTGCTGTAGATGCTCTTGAGACACCTTAGAATGTCTTGCCAAAAGGAGGTCATGCATCTCCTTGAGTGTGGGCTCAAGGGTGGCGCAAATGTTACCTTTACAAAAGATCAAAGTACCCCGAAGTATGCATCCACCAACTCATGCCCTAACCATATGCCACAGCTGAAAAGCCTCTCTCCTGATGCACCGTGTCCCGTCCAACTGTCTCAGACCATCCTCCAGGGTCCTATTGCTCATGATGCGAGCATCAAGAGACGATATCCAAGTATCCTGTGTTAGTGTGCAATGTTGGAGAGTGATCCAGGTGGATATTGGTGGCCACCCGCCAATTCCACTTGGACCCCCACTATTGTTTCTTTCAGTTTTTCAGTTTCCTTAATTGTAGCATGGTTTACTATTTCTAGTAGTTTTTCGGGTCCTAAACTTTCGGAGCCGTTTTGAGGCCCTAAACGACGTTTATTTTGGCAATCTACTGCCAGCGATTTTCTGCTTAAAATTGTCTTTTCCGTCGTAGTCCTCGGAGGGATCTTTCCAACGGGTTATCATGCGCGCCAAACGGAGATAATATGACCAAGTCGCGACCTCGGGAAGTTGGCTGTCCAACTCACCCCAATGGGGCCCATAAACTCTTGGTGTTACATCTCCTTGGGCTAGGGTTTTGGTTGTTTAGGGTTTGCTCTTATTGTTCAATAATAAAAGGGCCCTTGAGCCTCATTGTAACGCAATTCAGAGGCATGTAGTCGCCACATCTTTTCTCAGAGATAAGCTACCATCGCCTGAGCTAGTTTTATTTCCATTCTGTTTGTAAGCATATTTCAGTATTTGATATTAATGGAATGAATTGTTATTTTTATTGCATCTTTGTATCTATGGTTATATCTGTAATTTGTTCAGTGGTATCAGAGCAATTTGCTCTCTCTGTTTTTCTTTGCATGTCCCCAACGAGGTCCGGATATAAGGAGTTAGGGCTTGAACTAGTCAAACCTTTGCAAGACTAGCCTCGCAAATCCCAATGGCTTCCCATGGCGGATGAAAAGAAAGACGAGGGGGTAGGAGATCCTATCAAAATCTTACTTGAGGAAGCCCTCGAGCGACAAAGGAACGCAATGATAAACAACTTTGCCTAGATCCTTCAACGGCTACCTAGGGGCGACGCATCTACTTTCGGCAGCTACTCTGGAAGCGCCACACCCTTTAAGGTACAAGTTAACTTTGACATTCCCATATTTGAGGGTTAGATAGATGCAGACGTTGTAGATAAATGGTTAAATTTGCTAGAAGGATATTTTTCCGTTCATGATTTTTCCAGCCGGGAAAAGATCACCTTTGCACTTCTCAAAGCAGCCCCCCACGTCAAGGACTGGTGGGAAACCTACTGTGAGCAGAAGGATGAAAGTACGAACTCACTGTTTTTAGCCGCACCCACTTGGAACTCGTTTTGGGATGCCATCAAGGAGCAATACTACCTTGTCAGGAGCTATGAGGATAAATACATAAAGTGGACAACACTGTGACAGGGAAGGGACCAAGATGTGCTGGAGTTTACCAATGTTTTTCATACCCTTCGCACGAAGTTGGGTATTAAGGATTCTGAGAAGCATTTGGTTCTCAAGTACCTCGGTTGCCTGCACAGGTACATCCAGGACAAGATGGAATTCTTGGACATCTCCTCGCTTGGCATGACATACCGATATGTGGTCAAGATCGAGCAAAAGTTTAAACAGAAGAAGTGAGACTTTGGATCTGCGAATCTGAAGCAAGGGAAAGGTGCAAAGGACAAAGCCAAGGCAGGGCAGCCCAGGACAACTCGCCAAAGCCGCAGGCAAAGAACAATGTTGCGAAGCCAAAGAAGGACACGAGAAAGCGGTGTGAGTTCCATAAGAGCTCCACTCACAACACAAGTGAGTGTCGGGCCAAGCAATCACTGGTGGCCGAGCTAAAGGCTTCAGAATCAGATGCATGTTACGACTCTGAGTTAGAACCCGACAAGGGGAATGACAAAGGGAAGCAGATTATTGATGCAGAGCCCAACACCACCGTTGCCACCACGAAGATCCAGAAGGAGGAACCCGAAGATCCAGAGGAGGAGGAGTGCCTCTTCAATTCCCAGATGTGGGTAAAGGGTTCCCCGCTACAGTTCATTGTCGATAGCGGGAGCCAAAAGAACCTCATTTCGACAGAGGTCGTGAAGCGGCTGGGCTTATCGACCACATCACATCCACAACCATACACGATCGGGTGGCTTCACCAAGACGAGATCTTCGCGTGAGCCAACAGTGCCGCCTTCCATACAACATCAAGCTTTTCACGGATGAGGTATTATGTGACGTTGTTCCCCTTGATGTTTGTGATGTATTATTAGGCCAACCATACTTATGGAAGCGACATGCTGTATATGAGTCAAGGCCTCGTGCTGTTATTGTTACTTTGGAAAATAAATTGTACAGGATACCAGAGGTAGCACCGCTTACCGCCATCTCTTTGGTTACTGCAAAACAATGCAGTAAGCTCATTTCCAAAACCGGGAAATTTGTTTTCCTGATGATACGCCCTCAGGGAAAGAAGAGGACGGTGGCCACGACCTCTACACGGGGCCTCTCCGCATGGCAACAACAGATGGGCAAGGTCGTGGAGGAGTACGAGGACATCTTCACCTCCCCCACAGGGGTGCCTCTGCATTGTCAGTGACTTAGGTCAAGCACTCCATCGCTCTGACCCCAGTTGCGCCACTGCCTAATGGAGCAATCTATCGGCTCTCTGTTCTGGAGAATGATGAAATCAAGAGGCAGATTCAGGAGCTGCTGTAGAAAGGTCACATCCATCCGAGTTCATTGCCCTGTGGGAGCCTGATTGTGTTGGTACTGTTAGCGCTTGAAATTTCACCTCAGGCTGAGAAAGGCAAACCTCAAGGCCACATCAAACCATTTAGCCTCGTAGCTAGCCCTACGGGGCAGGAGAAGGCTCTCTTCGGTCAATCTCGGTAGATCTGCAATGGGATGAGATGACCAACTAGGTAACACTGATATTAGGCTAGTAAACTGATCAGAAAGATTGATTTGGGGTTTTTGGGTTTTTGGTGGCAAATTGAGAAGAGGGCAATTTTGGGTGCGGGGATTAGACACAGTTTTTGCAGGGGGTTCTTTGGGGCGAGGTAGGAAACAGTATTGATGCCTTAAACTGAGGTGAATGGATGAGAAAGACAGGTGAGGAGCTAAGGAGGGAAAACAATAACTTTGAATCCTCCTTAAACAGTAGAAAACATTGAAATTAAACAAACTTAAAAGCAGAGCATGGCAAGCATGAATTCTTACTTTAACACTTCATTTGTTTAATATGCAGAAGTAAAGAAAGGAAATGAATCACATAACAAAGCTTACAAGAACATTGAGAAACACACCATCAACACATGAGTCCACAAGAATCCCAAAGAGGACTGCAAAACCCTGGTCTTCCTTAGCCAAAAATTGCAGAGATACAGTGAATAATACAATGATAGCTTCTCCCTCAAGAGTCCAACCATGAAAATGAGCAAGAAAGTACATAATATAGATGATCTAACCTCTTTCCCTGCCTCCATGGGTCGAGCTCACTATCCTAGGAGCTGTTTCAACCACTTCTAAACTAAGCACTACAAACTAGGCAGTCAAAACAACTTGCCTCTATAAACTTGGAAACCAATTCATACATTACATATTTACCCATTACATGAATGAATCTTCTAGAAGTGTTAAACAAGAGTAAAAGTGTCTTAGAGTTACAAAAATTACATCAAAGGTAATCATCTTCAACCCCAAAAAGTCAAACTGAGTCAAATCTGCGTTTTCTGGGCTGTACAATGCAATCTGGCAAAAAACTGCCTGACAGGTCTAGTGACAGGGATGTCATGCTGGTGTGATGGTCCTCCCTCCTCGTGAACAACCTCAGGATGTGGTTGTGATGGTGCTGTGAAAAACTCACGAGAGATGAACTCCTCCCATGAGATGCCCTGCTGAGTCAAATGATGCAAGACTATGAGCTGAATCAAACCATAATGACATAGGCTCCTGTACTGCTGGGCCGGGGTCTTCCTCTGTAACATGGGCACCATCCTCTGAATGTTCTGAAAGAAGAAAACCGGGATGTTCATCATCCTCACTCGGGTGAAGTGCATCAAGAGGCGAATGTGATATGAGTACACCTGTGAAAATCTGCCCTCACAGGTAAAATAGTGCATAATAAGCCTCATGATGGGAGCATACTCGCTCCGGAGAAATCTGAATGGAAAAACACCCGCCAAATGTCTCATGAATGGTGGCCGGACATAAGGCTCAAAGTGAACAGTATCTAGCATCTTGCGCTTATGCCACACCTCACCAACATTAGGTATCCCTGTAGCATGTGAAATCACCTCGGGTGTCAATGTAAAGTCCACCCCTGCAAGGTTGACATGTCCATCATGCAAATGTAAAACAAAGAGGCGGGCCAACTCTCTGTGATGTTGAATCCGAGAGATCCTCTCACAAAACTGATAACAAGACATGTACTGAAAACAAGTGACTGCCATAGGACAAGCCTGTAATTCTGCCAAAGAGGTGGGCTCCTCTCGCTTATGATGTCCACCCTTACCACCCTTACGAGGCTTCCTCTGTACTTCAACCTCTGTAGATGATGAATGGTCATCACTTTGCTCATGAGTCTCGGTTTCTGACATGGTTTAGGAGCAAAGTGGACAAACTGTACTGCTATCTCTGCCTGTAAAAAGTGCTGAATTCTATGCTGTTTCAAGGGGAAAAAGACATGAGGTAAATGTTAGGGGAGGGACCTTTTAACAAGGAATTGGGAATATATAAATATAACAGGGAATTTTTAAGGAAAATGTTGCAAACCATTATGCATATAGGAATACATATTTCAGGGATATTGGGAAATCATTTGCAAAGATCACTGCATATGGGAAAAAACATGTATGAAAGTGAACATGGGAATATGCATACATGTATTAATAGGGGAGATAGGGAAACATATGCACAAAACTGCTGACATATTCACCAACATTTTTATTGTTTACACATGCATATGGTGGAGGGAAATTAGGGTTTGAATTTGTGATGCTTTGGGAGAGGGGTAGGGTTTGCATTTTTAGTGATTAAGGAGAGGGGAGGATTTGTAGTTCATTTATAAAATAGTATGGGGAAAAAGAGATATACATATAAGTGTGAATGAAAGGGGAAGGAGGGAAACAAATACAAAGGAAAAAAAAACACCTTGAAACAACACAAACCCCAGCACATTTTGCCCATTAACATTGCAGTCATATGAAGAGGTTTCACTTGCAAAATTTTGATCATTAAACATGTTCATGATATCCACCATTCATAACCAGCAACCATTCCATGTTTAGAACACCTACCTCAAACGATTTGATGGCTTGGAGGGCGTTTGAGCGAATTTGTTTGGAGTTTGCAGAGATACAGTTCAACGGGTCGCGCACCACGCCCAACGGGTCGCGCCCGTTGTTTTTCTGCACTGGAAACAACCCTCTGACGGGTCGCGCGCACCTGACGGGTCGCGCACCTGGCCTGACGGGTCGCGCACCAGTCTAATGCCCGAAATCACTCTGTTTTTTCTCCTTTCTCTCAATTACTCTCTCAAACCTCTCTTGCAAGCGTCTAGGATGCACAATGAGAGTGATAGGAGGGAATTTGGGTTTTATAAGTTTCATTTGAAAAAATTTCATTCACAAACCCACTTTCTAATGTTTTCTTTTTGACACTTTATAACACTGACTTTTTGGTTTCTTTTGTCCTGAATTTGACTCATTGAGTGCTTTGACTTGATTCTTTTTGCAGGTAGATCATCTGAGGGATCTTGGCAAGGGGACCAGGGTTGCATTTTGTCCGCTGAAGACCTTTGAAATTTCATCACTTATTTACAAAAAGTTGAAAAATGACCTTGGCTTTAAAAACAGAGTTTTTAAATCCAAGGTGAAGATTAGCTGTACCAGATAAGAAATCTTGAAGAAACACTTTTACAATCATCCCTCTGGCTTGCTGAATACTCATTGATTTTTCAGACACATGACCCTGTAAACATATTTGACCAAATCCCTAGACCTAGGAAATTGACCTCAAGACAAGACAAGACAAGCTTGAAAGAGCTAAATGACTGAAATGACCTGAACCAGCAATGCCAAGAGGGGTACAACACACTAGCTCCTCCATCAGGGTTATGGCATGCCTAACGGGATGCAAAAATTGACACTGATGAGACACCTACTTATGCAAATGCAAAGAGCTTTGATCGCTGATGGAGGGCTTCAAGACCGACACTAACAGGTACAAAAGAAGGATGGGACTTGGAGAGTCTGTATTGACTATCGGGCGCTGAACAAGATCACTGTCCGGAATAGGTACTCGATCCCACGGATTGATGACCTTCTGGACCAACTAAAGGGGGCAAAATATTTTAGCAAGATCGACTTGAAGTTTGGCGATCACCAGGTACCAATCGAACCCTCTGATGTGTGGAAGAGTGCCTTCAAAGCTAAGGAGGGCCTTTTCGAATGGTTGGTTATGCCTTTTGGGTTGAGGGATGCTCCTGCAACCTTCATGAGGCTGATGGATGACATCTTGCGGACATTCACCAATTCATTTGTAGTGGTATACTTGGATGACATCCTGATCTTCAACTAGAGTTGGGAAGAGCACCTTCACTACATTCGACAGGTTATCCAAACACTATGACAACACCAGCTGTGTGCCAATTTGGAGAAATGCACTTTTGGCATGACCTAGGTTCAGTATCTGGGATACATTATTGATGAACGAGGGGTGCATGTGGATCCAGCCAAGATCCAAGTCATTCGGGATTGGCCAGCCCCAACCACTCTGACAGAGCTCTGTAGCTTTCTGGGTCTTGCCAATTTCTACCGCAGGTTCGTGTTGGGATTCTCTCATATCACTTGGCCCTTGAGTCAAGTCACCAAGAGGAGCAAAAGCAAAATTCTTTTGGTTTGAATCTCAACAGAAGGCATTCACAGAGTTGAAACATCGCCTCTGCTCTGCACCAGTGCTCACTTTACCAGACTTGCAACAACCATTTGAGATCGAGACAGATGCCTTTGACTATGCTATTGGGGCAGTCCTTACTCAACAGGGGCATCCAGTGGCATATCACAGTGAGACACTTTCAGACACAATCCGAAAGTATCCCACTTATGACAAAGAGATGTATTCCATTGTGCAGGCTTGCCGACAATGGAAGCATTACATTTTAGGGAAGGAAACGGTCATCCACATAGACCACCGACCCCTGTAGTTCATACAGATGCAAGGGAAGTTGCAGAATGATCGCCATCAAAAGTGGTCCACATACCTGCAACAGTTCCATTTGAATATCAAGTATAAGAAGGGTAGCACCAATAATGTTGCAGACTGCCTTAGTCGACCACCGTGTTCAACTCTTGTGGGCACAAGACTTCTAATTGGCGACTTCTCTACAAAAGCAACCCAGAGTTCGACCACACATACCAGATGCTCTTGGAGGGTCAGCAAGTTCCAGATTTTCACCTCCAGGATGCCTTGCTATGCCACCTGGGACACCTTTGTGTTCCTTCAAGCGAGCGAGCCAAGATGATTTGGGAAGCGCACTACAGTTGGGCTGTTGGGTATTTCAAGGTCGAGAAAATAGTGGCAGTACTGCAGAAGTATTTCTACTGGCCGAATCTTTGACAGGATGTCGGGAAGTACATCAGATCCTGCACCTCTCGTGCCATTGCCAAACCAACCATCAAGAAGCAAGGCCTCTATACACCGCTTCCTACCCCTAGTCGACCTTGGGAATCCATCTCCATGGATTACATGTCGGGCCTTCCTTCTACTAAGCATGGCAACAACTGTGTTTTTGTGGTCGTCGACAGATTCTCGAAGATGACGATTCTGGTGGCTTGCAAGAAGAATATCACAGCAGAAGTCACTGCTAAACTCTTCTTTGAACGAGTGTGGGTACACTTTGGGATCCCACAGTCTATCATCTCAGATCGGGACAACAAGTTCTTTAGTGCATTTTGGTCCAATCTCTGGTCGATGCTGGACACCAAGCTCACTAAGTCCACAACGTTCCATCCCCAAACTGATGGCCAGATAGAGGTTGTCAACAGGATGATCGTACACATTCTGTGCATGTACAACTCAAAGCATCCACGCACATGGGATGAAAGCCTTCCCTATGTCTAGCACAGCTATAACCGGGCTCTCCACAGCTTGACTGGCCACAGTCCTTTTCAGGTGGGCTTGGGATTCCAGCCACTATGTCCCATTGATGTGGTCATACCATTTGCAGCTACTCAGGCAGTGTTGGAATTTCTAAGTCTAACAGTTAGAAACCCTCCATGTACTTTCTTATTTATTCCTTCCTACTTGTTCTGATTAATTAACAAGTTATTTACCATGTAAATACTGAAAATAAACACAAGTACATGCTCAACACATTACAGATCATCAATTGAAGGAAACAGAAACAAGCACACAAATGACATCGTTATTTTTGGACTAATGTCCCCGGAAAAACCCAATGCGGGAAAACCAGTGCAGCTATCTGAGGGTTTGATTTATTAAGCAGTTTCAGAATACAATTTGGGTGCCAAATCTGGCTCACCCAACAGAGAAAAATCTCGGCAGTAGTACCTCTCCTTCTTAGACAGATGCTCCGGCTGAAACCCTGGATAAACACTCCGACAGCTCCTCAGCTCCAATCTACCCCACGAAAAACCCCAGCGTTAGTCTCTAGGGACTGTGTCAGCCTCTTCTGCCCTCTGCGTCAGCGTTCTCGGAAGTTCCGGCTTCTGCCCTCTGCGTCAGCTTTCACGACAGTTCCCGCAGTTCCGGCTGTTCCCGACAGTTCTGGTTTTTGCCCTCTGCGCCAGCTTTCTCGATAGTTCCGGCTTCTGCCCTCTGCGTCAGCTTTCCCTGCAGTTCCGGCAGTTCCCGACAGTTCCGGCTGTTCCCGACAGTTCCGACTTCTGCTCTCTGCGTCAGCTTTCTTGACAGTGCCCCGCAGTTCCGGCTTCTGCCCTTTGCGTCAATTTTTCCCGCAGTTCCCGTTAGTTCCGGCTTCTGCCCTCTGCGTCAGCTTTCCCGGCTGATGCGCTGATCCTCCCGGCACCATCTTTGCCTCTCTGCTTCTGTATTCACTGCCCCTCAGCGGCAACTCCAGATCACTCTCTTAACTTTCTCAGCAAGCCCAACCCCAAAAAGTCGAAATCTTGATCTCTTGGTGTGTTCTCCAAGTGACCCTCAAGCCTCCTCTTATACTTTTCTCGTTGACAGATCAACGACCGAGATTAAGTCCCTAATCAACAACTAAGATTAGATCTGGCTTGATCCATGACTTTTGGACCATTCTAACATAGTTTTATATTAATTCACATTAATATTTTAATTTCCCTAAGTTTAGACTTAGGGACTTCATTAAAAATATTAATTATTTTAATATCTCCCAAACTGTTTAGAATCTGCCCAAACCCTTTCTGGGTTTGGAGATCTCATGTGCCTTAGCCTCGCTAGAGCACATCTGATGCTACGCAAATCAACAGGTAGATTCGGCTCATGTCCAGTCAGAAGCCGATAAGGCAAACAACTTCATTGAGCACATCCAACATATCCGCTAGCAGGGCCATGACATTCTGGAGAAATCAAATGCCAAGTACAAGCAACGACATGATCAACATCGGGTGCCACACAAATTTCGGGTGGGCGACAAAGTCTAGTTGCATTTGCAGAAGGAACACCTTACTGGAGCCTATCGTAAACTCATACCACTCTGATATGGTCCTTACACCATTACCAAGGCTGTGGGCAGCGATGCATTTGAGCTCAACATTCCCCCATTTCTTGGCCTGCATCTAGTGTTCAATGTGGACCGCCTTCGACCATACTTCCCACCATTGCTGGACACATCAGACATTGTAGAACAACTCACACCTACAGAGTTAAATCCAGATTGCATGGAGCAAGCCACAACTGATCGGATCATGGACACACAGATCAAAAACACTCGCCAGCAGAAGATCTGTTAAGTTTAGGTATGTTCTATGCTTAGAGCAATTTATTTCAATTTTCACAGTTAGCTCAATATCTTTTCTAGATTGGCAATCACATCAGCATTAAAGTAAACTGCAGATAGAACATAAACATAAATCGCAGAAGACAAGCCAAGACAAGAGGACATAAGATGTGGCGCTAGCCAGGGACAAACCCCAATGTGGGGAAACCCTTGATCAATTCTTCTTATATGTTCTTCAATAGTTCAACAGAGAGAGAGAGAGTACATTTACAACAGAAGTCAACACTTTGACTTATCTAGATAAGAGCATAAATCATCTCTAAGAAGATGATACATGAGATCAGTTGAAGACATGCTGCTTCAACTGATTCTCCAAGGTGACTCCTTCACCTATCATCGTGCTGCATCTCGTCATCATGCTGCACCTCACCGTGTTGCACCATGCTGCACCCATCATCACAATGCTGCATCTTATCATGCTTCATCAATCATGACAGTACCCATCACTGTACTGCATCATGTACCCTCATGTGCCATTGCTGCACCTTGTTTTGCCACCATGTGCTTGCTGCACCTTGCTTACCATACTGCTGTCCCAATTGCTATTGCAACACCATGTCTTGCTGCTGTCCCAATTGCTATTGCAGCACTATGTCTTGCTGCTGTCCCAATGCTTACTGTTGTCCATGTGCCTTTGCTGCCATGTCACAGCGGTCCTATGTATCTATACAACACTATGTACCTTGCTGTCCCATGTATCTATACAACACTATGTACCTTGATGTCCCATATATCTTGACAACACTATGTACCTTGCTGTCCCATATATCTTGACAGCACTATGTACCTTGCTGTTCCATATATCTTGATAGCACTATGTACCTTGCTGTCCCATATATCTTGACAGCACTATGTACCTTTCTGTCCCATATATTAGCACTGCTGTACTAGTTGCCTTGCTATTCCATGCATCTAAATATCAGTCCACAAACAACCCTCAATTCACTGCATGCTATTGCTGATTTCTGCCTAGGGTTCTGTGCATGTACTTGACTGGTTAGGGCACACCAACAAGCCTAACATATAGGGAGAATACCCTTGTTTGCCTCGCTGTCCTTTGAGATGACTGTGGCCTAGTTAGGAGGTCCTTTCTCTCCCAACGACTGCTGTAATAGTCCCTTACTGCGTCCCTATAAACAAAGATATACACCCCAATATCATGCATAAAATAATCATGAAACTCACCACTAGTCTGCGGCTTGATTTGCACAATAAGACTGCTCCAATGTGTCACCTCAAGCCATCCTTCTTGCCTCATGCAATGACTAAGAGATGCAGCTCTTATTCCTAAAATCCGCACCCAAAACAGTCCACAAACTTGAACCTGCCCCAACCTTCCTTGCTCCAAATTCGCACTATATTTTAGACCTTAGGATTGCATTAGGGCATCCAGCGTTAGGGCTGCTTTAGGTTTGCGTTAGGGTAGCCTTTAGGTCTGCGTTAGGGCAACCTTCTATTTGCGTCTAGGGCAACCTTCCATATGTGTCTAGGGCAACCTTCCATCTGTTCTAGGGCAGCCTTCAATTTGCGTCTAGGGCAGCCTCTCTTCCTCCAACGTCTAGGGCAGCCTCTCTTCCTCCAACGTCTAGGGCTTCCACTCCTAGATTTCTCTTCCACTAAAACCCAAGAAAAGTGGAGAGAAATCAAGATAGAAGTGTGTGTGAAATGACTCTCAAGTCATCTCCTTTTACACTAAAACGTTGAGCACATGTGGGGTTTATTTGGTTGTTGGCCGACCTTGATGAATTGTCTTATAACACAAATAAATTCCCTTGATGAATTGTCTTATAACACAAATAAATTCGTAATTCCATGAATACTTATCAGAATCAGATGATCTTTAGATCAATCCTACACCTTTTGATGAGAGGGATCCAAGAAAAATATCAGCTGCCATAAATAAGATGACCCACATGGAGTTCGGCCCTAGTTGCCAATTTTAACAAGATCCAACTGTATCGAGTTGTCAAAGCAGGCCAACTCCTTCACCAGGGCAAGTGGCTCACCAGGGGCCAAGTTCAGTAGAAGTTTCCTCATCTCATGGAAGAACTCAATGCTATGGGGACCATTGCTTCCTAAGGAGGAGGAATGATCTAGGTGGATATTGGTGGCCACCCGCCAATTCCACTTGAACCCCCACCATTGTTTCTTTCAGTTTTTCAGTTTCCTTAATTGTAGCACAGTTTACTAATTTTAGCAGTTTTTCGGGTCCTAAACTTCTGAAGCCGTTTTGAGGCCCTAAACGACATTTTTTTGGCAATCTACTGCCAACGATTTTTTTGTCTAAAATCATCTTTTCCGTCGTAGTCCTCGAAGAGATCTTTCCAACGGGTTATCATGTGCGTCAAACGAAGATAATATGACCAAGTCGCGACCCCGGGAAGTTGGCTGTCCAACTCACCCCAACGGGGCCCATAAACTCTTGGTGTTACATCTCCTCGAGTTAGGGTTTGCTCTTATTTTTCAATAATAAAAAGGCCCTTGAGCCTCATTGTAACACAGTTCAGAGGCATGTAGCCGCCACATCTCTTCTCAGAGATAAGCTATCATTGCCTGAGCTAGTTTTATTTCCATTTTGTTTGTAGGCATATTTCAGTATTTGATATTAATGAAGTGTTATTTCTACTGTATCTTTGATATATGGTTATATCTGTAATTTGTTGCGTTCCTGTTTAAATTCAGATCAGAGAGTGATAATGGAAGCTCATAGTCGGCCCCGTCATCATCTCGCTCTCCAAATCTGAGTGTGCCAAACCTAATGGTGTGCTTGATGCCCTTGTCAGGACATCTCTCTAGTGGCAGCACTTCAACAACTTGTCGTGCATCATCATCCTTTGTTGCACTCAAATACGTACCCCTACTCTCCTCTACATAGCACCGAACTCTGTGGCACAACTCCTTGCACCACTGGATACCAACGCTCAATACCTTGCCTGTGCCACCATCTACCTTAGGGAATCCCATATGTGCCCATGCATCCACCACTCTACTAGTACACCAACCACGATGTGATCTACACCTCCTCATCTACCCAGGTACACCTATGTGGCCCAACTCCTCACATGCAATCAGGAATAATGCTACCATGTTGAACCTTAGTAGCTCTAGTGCCCAATACATCAATGAGAGAGCATTGTCTCCATATGATGCTCTGTTCGGTGGCCTGGCGATGCCAGCTCCTCCTACCAACTCCTGCCAGAGTAGTCTAATCATCCTGCAATCCCATGTCAAGCCAACATGCCATGACAACACATGAAATTTGCCTGCTCCCTTGTCAATCCATCTTGTCACTAGTGCTGTTAGGAAATCTGAAGGGGATATGAAAAGGTGTGTGCACCCAACCACCGAGTCCATCACGCAGTTATACCATCACCTATCCACGATGTGATGGAGAATCCCACTTGGATCCCAACAACAGTTTGGCCCTTGAGCCCCTCTGGTAATCCACAGCCTCTGCTGAACTGTGGCCATGGATGCATCTAACCTCCTAACCATCTCCACCGGATACCAACTCAATATCTCTCGCCATCCAACCTTGAGAGGGATTGAATGCATGAACAACCATACACGGAACATGTACTCCATCGTGCAAATGCTGCACCCTGTGTAGCTTGTGTCGCCCCATCTCACTAGTCTGGCCAATCCATGTAAGCTGCCTAGGTAACGTGCCTCTCTCTCGCCACCATGCGAAGGTGGCCCAATAATGTTGCAAGCCTCATGAATGTATGCCTGAAGGGGATTGTCGTCTTAAAGTATGACATCTTTGTTGGCTGCTGATGCATCTGACTGCTCCTCATCGATGGCTGACTCTAAGGATGGCTGCTCATCCTCCTCCATCATGGGCTCAACATGAGCCACAAATGGTCCCTCCAAAGATAACTCATCATGCATAACATCCTCAACAATTAGCGATAGGTAGCTATCGTTTGGAAACTCTCTCACATATGCCTCTATACCTATTGACTCCTCATCAATGGTGGATATATCTCCCAACACCTCATCAACCTCTTGTGTGTTGCTATCACCTGAAAACTCGGACATGGCCCTGGACACCTCATCAATGGATCCCTTAACAATGCACAACATCTCATCCATGGGTGGCTCCTCATCAACAAGTGGTTCTCTGAGTATATGCTCTACTCTCTCCACTAGGGTGTCAACCAGAGCTACCAAAGGGATCTCCAACAAGGGTGACTCGTGCGTCACACTAGACACATCGACATGCTCCTCACACTTCTGTGTGCCCACAATCTCATGCTCAACCTCCTCCTTAGGCCCCTGATATCTAAAGCCAGGTCTCCACCAGCAAAAGCTCCTCTCGGTCTCATCCTCTAATTGTCCTCCTCTTCGCTCCAAAAATGGGAAAGCCCTCTTGATCCTCGGGTCCAACGCCTCACACTCATCAATCCTATCCATGGAGGGCCTCATCAAATCTGCAAAGGTGTCTGGTTCACTCTCCTTCTCCGGTTCACCCATAAAATGAGGCATGGTAGGTCAGCTGGGCTGGCCATGGGTATTATTTTGCTGAAATGAGTGTGCATGTGTGTGGCTTCTCTGCTGGTCAACGTCCCCATTATTTGTTGCATCCTCTCTAGGACTTGTTGGTTTTGCCTCAACAATCAATTCTCCCTCATCATCTCCTCCATGATACACTTTCCTTTCGGTGTCATCGGAGTGACCATAAACTTACCTTACTATGAATGCATGGCCAAATCCTCCATGATCTCGCTGGCTCCCCCACAGCTGGCCAAGATCATGCTCTAATACCACTGTAATATTCCTAATTGAAATTTAACAGCTAATACCAAGCAATGGACTAGGAAAAATAAATAAACTGGAACTCATACACAATAATTAAAATACCAAAATGTCCCACAACACAATTTGAGCCATTTTATTAATTTTATGATAAAAGAGTATATAAAATGAGCTGAAATTTTGGAACTTGGGATTGCTATGCAAGCTATGCAAACCCCATGTAGCACAACTCTGATTTGGAGGAAACACTGGCCCAAATTGGTACTGTGCATTACCCAGAAAATTACGACTACTGCTGCTGGAATGGGACTGAAGATTCTGCTCTCAAGAATGCTCGGATCGTCCTGAAATTGCAGCAGCAGACTCCCCTCCAAAACCCCATAAATACCCAGAAAGGGTTTGGCTCAACTCCAAGAAAAATTGAGCCCACCAAGTGATGCAGATTCCCCAACTAACTAGCAATTCGCCGTGCTATAAGAATGAGGATTTCAGGCCTGAATATTGCTCGAAAAATTCTATAAAATTAGCTGGAGACTCCTCTCAATAAACCCATAAAACCCAGAAAGGGTTTGCGCTGAATCCAACGTGCCCCATGTTGGCATTATGATACAGGTGTTGTCCTTGATGGAAACTCACTCAGAGGTATGATACAGGTGTTGTCCTTGGTGGCAACTCAATCAGAGGACAAATCTTAGTACATCAGGTCAAGAGAGATATACGCAGGTTAACCTTGATGAAAGTGCGTATACACGCAGGTGAGAAGAACAAAAGGCGCGTATACGTACACACGCAGGTTCACAGAAGGAAAGACGCGTACATGTTGGAAAACTAAGTTTTGGTCCATGGTATTTGGTCCGAAGTGTTGACCCCAGGTATTGGGTCCAAGGTATTGGTTCTACGTGGTTTTGGACCATGGTATTGAGAGAAGCCTAAACTTATATAAGGAGAAGATCATTAGGCCAAGGCGGTGCAAGTGTGATGAATATCTGATGAAGTGTGAGATCTAGTATACTGGTTATGGGTTTGAAATGCTTGGCTCAATCTGAATCAAGGAGGCTCCTATGCGGCTGATAAAGTTGGTAATTGTAGCAAAGGTATAAGTAATTATCTTTAGATCTGTATGCGGGTTCTCTCTGGTGAAAGTGCGTGTACACGCTGGTTTGACACAGTCAAGTAGCGTATACATTATGAGAGTTGATATTTTAGGTTGCTGTTGGTTCTAGTGGTTGTTGCAGAGTTCTGGGCTCTGGTCTGTGTTCTGGTAACTGTGTTTTAATGACAGGGTTTCAGTGATTCAGTATTGGGTGATTCAGAGATTGATGATGCAGGTATAGTTGATGATTGTATTGCAGTGGTGATTGTTTTGTATTTATGGATCCAGTCTGAAAATTTATGAAACATGGTCCCTGGAAGAAAAGAGAAGGTTGTAGCCTTCTGTAGGCCAGCACCTACGTACTAGTACATCAGCTAGTACAAGAGCTAAGGGGGTTGTAGCTCCCTTCCAGGAGAGTCTGGAGAACGAGAGAAGGTTGTAGCCTTCTGCAGGTAGAAGCCTGCGTACTGGTATAAGACTGCACCAGTACATAACCATTGTAAAAAGAAGTTTCTAATTAAAAGAAGATAGAGACGAATTGCAGCAGGTGGTTTTCACCCACATTGGGTTTCCACCTTATATCATGGTGTTCATGTGTGCTTCTTATGTGTGATGATCTGTTCTGTTTTTACTGCACCTGTTTACTTTTTATATGGTTATTGAAGTTCTGATGCACGGATTAAAGGTCAACATATAATGGATTAATTGAATCATAAGTTTACTGGATATACGCTAGTTGCATTAAACACTGTTGCGTATACACGCGGGTTCCCTTAACTGAAGTAGCATATATGAATCTGAGTATGGAAATGAAAAAGTTATATTGATTTGATAATACTGATTCATCCCGCCCCCCCTCTCAGTATTATTTCCAACACCCCGACGACCCCAAGAAATGTGTATGGTTCTAACTTCTAACCATAGTTTTAAAAACCGGAACCGGTGACTGGACCGGTCCACCTAATAAATCGGGTTTCAAACTAGGACTAGTCAGGTCTAAATGAACTGATTTTAAAAAAATACATTAAATAATTAATTTTTAATGAAAAAAACTATTCTTAAGATTTAAAACCATAAATCCAAGCCAATAGAGACAAAATATGTAAAGTTTGCTCATTTATATACCATGTAAAGGTGAATATATCAAAATGGCACCGAGTGCAATGCATATCAACGACAAAATACATAAGTAATGAGGCTCTAAATGGCCTATAAAGTCCAAAAAAATGAAATAAGTGGGTACAATTGGCTAATCTGAGTGGGTGGTATTCATTTCTTCCTTGTTAGCAAATTTCAATTATTTGGGTTATCTCACTGATTCCTAGACATTGTTTCCTAGAGTAAAAGAATACTTTAGCCAAAGGTACATGATCTTGTAATGTTTCAATGACCTATCCCTTGTTGAAAGTACAAGTCATTCATCATTGCTCATTTGCCTATTAGAGTGATCTATTTTGTTCCTAGAATTGTGATTTCATCATCTTGCAGAATTAAACTGCTAATATTTTTGAGCAGAACCTTTGGAGGAGAATTGCTGGCCTATTGCATTTTTCTACTCAAAAAATCCCTTGGCATTCCAATCACTGGTATAAGGTGACTGTCTAGCTTTAATTGCAGGACTCTTCATCACTGGATTTCAAGCTCCTCTTGCAGCAAAGACCTGGCATTCTTATCATCTGTTGCATTTGAAGATTTTGCTCCTTAGGCCAAGAAATTTCTTGCCATCATCATCTTGCTGGAAGGCTGTAAGTCATTCATAGTCTGACCCTTGAAGCGGTTTTGGACCATCTTAAGTGGATTTGTTTTTGACAGGTTATCACCTTGTAGAGAAGTTCCTTGAATAAGAGCCTTCCTCCTTTGTCTAGAGGGTAATATCATTAATAAAAAGTGTTTATTTCTCTAATTGCATTGCACTCTAATTGCATTTCTAACTTGTAATGGCCTTGGCAGCTAACCAGCTGGTTTAGGACGGAACTGGCCGGTTTGACCATAAATCGGTCTGTTCCGTCCTAAACCGGCCGGTTAGGACCGGTTTTTCTAAATTTTGGGCAAAGGGTGGGGTCCAACCGTGTTTTTCTGCCAGTTTGAACCTGTTGGCTAGTGAACCGGCCGATTTTTAAAACACTGGTTCTAATTAGCTGGAAAAATGCCCTGTGGAAATAATTCTGCTGTAGAAGGCCAATCAATTACTAGAAAAATCTCCTCCAACCCCTACAAACCACTCCTCCAAGCTATTTCTCCTTAGCTCGAACTCCCCAAATCTCCCTGTCAAAATGTCTGAGCAGTAACTGTCCAGAAACCCTTGAAATAGATATATTTGTCCCTCCAAAATGCAACAATCTCAGCCCTGCTAATCACCAAGGAAAAGCTTGCCCTCCCTATGGATAAAAATTTGCAAATTCTTCGGCCAAAACTCCATTGTTTGCTAGCTTCTCTCAGCCCCTTTGAATTTCCTTCTGTGCCCTAAGAGAAGCATGCTCCAACTAGAAATGGTCTGCACTGTAGCTCCTAGAGAAACCCTGAGATGGACTCCTTACTCCCCTAGGGTGACACTCGAAGTTCACCGAAGGTAGAGGTGGCCGCTTGGAAATCCCTTGTGCTGAACAACACGGTTGTTAAGCAGCTCAAGAGAACTAACGTTGAAATTGTAAAATGACCAAAGATGTCCCAAATGAGAGCCTCCTTGCTCTATTTATAATCGTTGGCCTCTCTCTCCCTTGGTGACCCCCACTTTCCACTAGTTCATCCCCTTTCTTGTGCGCGTTCCCTTTTTTGTCTCTCCTGTGGCCCCCACCTGCCAATGAGCTACAATCTGTCCTTTTCACCCAAGCTCCTCAAGCCGAAATCATATCCAAAACTCAAACTACAAAATTGTGCTATGTCTAGCACCTCCCCAATAAACTTCGTTAATCTCCTCAAATAAAAAATCAAAATTGGGGATATTACTTACTGATGCAGGGTATATCAATGGATGAGACCGGATGCAACTCCTGGTTGAATTTCAAGGTGTATTTCATGCTGTAGATACCTCTGGGGATTGGCGCTGAAGCTGAAGGTAGAGCCACATCCTTAACAAAGGGCAATTCACCGAATTTTTTTCTTTTCAATCGTTTTATTTCTCAGCAGAAACTTTAATGATCTTTTACAAATAATATCTGCATTTGCACACATACAGCTCCGAGGACCAATAAAGACAGGTCTGCTTTAGGAGCCACAACCAACAGTTACGTGTTTCGTCAAAATCATCTGGACTTGCACCTATATTTGGCTACGTTCACTTAAAGGCTAAGTCACCGTCATTGTGTTTATGTTCGAATTTGGGGCTAATGAATTTTGAAGAGAGTTAGTTGGTGTACCAAAAAAAACATAATAAAGCTCAGCAAAGAGAATTGAGGGAATACCTTTATAAAATAATACACTAATTTGGTGGGGCTTGGCCGTGAACTTAAAATTATATATATATATATATATATATATATATTGTCTAAGGTGATGATTAAGCTGAAAGGGCTTCACTTGTAACTACGCAGGGTATCTCATGATGAGAGAGCTTAACAATTATATATATATATATATATATATGCAACAAAGCATAACAAATAATGTTAACAAAACATTAACACAAGAAGGCAGATTTCCTGGCTTTTAATATATATATATATATATGCACAAAGCATAACAAATAATGTTAACAAAACATTAACACAACAAGGCAGATTTCCTGGCTTTTAACAGCCTGGATTGTGGCCATCTGGAACCTAATATTTCAGACTATTAAATACACTAGGACAACAGAGCATAAAACTGACTTTTAACGGCCGGGATCCTGGCCTTTAATTGTTGAGCGTTTGAATCAAAGTCGCGACACTGCTTTTCTTATCCTATGGCCGTGCATAAGCTATCTTCATGGTAAGTACTATGATCATAGCTACTCCACTGGAATCAAAACTTTAGGTGGTTTGACGATACAGAACACCCATGTTTCCTGATACAAATTTCATTCTTCATCCACCATAGGATAAAGCATTTTTCTGTTCACCATAGGATAAAGGAGAAAAGGATGAATAAAAGGTTCAATGGATTTTATGATTTTTAAAAACTCTTCCACATTCTAATGTTTTTCACTGAATCTTTTGTCTACCAAATTGAAAATAGAATTTGAACCTTGTGACTTAGATTTAGGATGTTGAATGTTAGGTCTCGGAAGGAAAGAAACTTGCCACAGACCATTTGTCTTGTGAATTGCAAGGCAATTTGAGTAAATATTAAAACTGTCCTATTTTGAATGGTTTAGGCACAATTATCTCTGCTGCTAAGGGCTTGGAGCCGTGGTAGATGCTTAAATTCTTTGTGGTTTTCGCAACTTCTTGTTTTGATCTTTTTCAAATCCTTGGATGAACATTGGTTTGATCACAATATGCTTCTGTATTTCAGTTAAAACCATTGTGCTCTGAGCAGCATCTTTCATGATCTAATTCAATTCTTGGGATGAAAATTAGATTGGTCATGTCATCCTTCAGTTCATATTGAGACAAAACAGTGAAATGAATACTCATAATATTGTACAACTGTTTCGATTAATGGGTGAGATAAACATTAAAATTTGTAAGCACATTAGCCATGTACTCTGACGCAACATTACAAATGTGCTACTCAGATTCTAACTTTCACATTGCAAACCTGCAGAACTACCCTATGGTGGCAAAGGAGTTTGAACGTGTACGTGCTGGCAAGCCTCCTCTTACAATGGACATGTCTCGTTATGGTTTAGAACCACCCCCTATAAACAAACGGAATGACGTGACTGCCTGGAAGAATGCTCTCCATAATGCTCAAAGTCAACTACAACATCAAACAATAAGGTACTATGGCTGTCAGGTATTTCTTTGTACTCTTTGGATGTTATTATATTCCGGTTCTGCCGTGAAATTGCATACTGCAATAACCAATTGGCAAGACTATTCAGATGATTGAAGTTTGAGACAGTAAATGTTTAATTACATAGTTGTATATAAAGTTAACCAGTGCTACCAGATATAATTATCTGATCTTGCAGAACTGATGGAGGAAGGTCCAGCATTTTATCATCGTAGTTCACATAACATGACCAAACTTGTTAAGTGGGATACTCCTCTTCTGTCAACAACCCCCTCAAAAACAAACATAATATGACATTTCACCTTCCTAGGGAAGTTCACAACTGTCACTGGAATGATGCCAAGTCTAATGTATCCTGTTATTCTAGTAAGTTAAACATACACTGTCATTCATCCATTTATTTGATCATGTATGCAAAATGTTTGTCCAGTCAGCTGGAAGTTATGATTCTTGTTTTATCTTGTAGAGTTGTCTGTGAACTGGCAGATTGGACTTCCCGCCGAAAGCTGAAAATGAATGTATTTTTTTTATACTCTCTCTTTCTCTCTCTCTCTCGCCCCTGCATGCACATACATGTGAATGCAATATGTGGAAGGGTTAAATGATGGAATTGTTTCTTTTCTGATGAGAGTGACAAAAGAAAGGTATTATGTTGATGGGTTATGTCACTTCCGTAGAAGATGGGTTATGCTTACATCTTTTCTGAGCAGTATGTGGCAAATGTCATAAAAGAGAGGTAGCCAGTGAAGAAACAACTTCATCATATCAGTAAAGAAGAGGATAGAAATGACAGTTGGATATTAGTTCAAATATTTAATAAATGGTTCAATCTTCAGTGGAGCATAGATGATGTCAATTGTGCTTTCAATTTAGACTTTTGGAGATTGTATTACAATTTACCACAATGATAAAGAGGATAGACATGCTATTTTGATTGCTTGCAGATGTTTATGGTGAAGTTCACATTCTCAAGAGCATAATTGACAGAATAGTATTTATGCATTCTCTTTAGTATTCATTTAATGGTTTGTTGATGAAATCTTTGTTTACATTTTTACATATTTTACTTTCAACAAGTCATCTTCTTGATGGCGGAAGCACTAATTATTGGTCCATTTCATGAAGACATCAGTCTGAATCAATCACATCTTTGTTTCCGTCATCATTTTCATAAAAGTTTTGAAGAAGTTTTTAATTTTCTGGATATTCCCAGGTTTGTCGAGAACCCATGGGTGCATAGGAACTTGAAGGATTTCACTGAGCTGTTCCTTTCTGCAAGATTGGTTCTCATATTTGGATGCTTTCAAGTTTGTCGTAGGTAACATTGAGCCATTGAAACAGACCCGCAAGTCTACTTGGCTTAGTTTGGTTCTAAAATAAGTTGTCTATCATCTGGGTTAAGTTGAGTTAAATCTAGTCAAATTTCCCAAGATTGTTGAGTTTCACCAGGATTTGCCAACCTTGATCCATTGACCCGACAAGCTTGCTTTAGTTAAATCGACTTTGACTGTTTTGATGGAAGAAGCAATAATTCTTGGTCCAGTTCTTGGAGGCATCCATTTTGAAGTATCATACTTTTGTTTCTTGCATTATATTCATAATGGTTTCCCATAGATTTATCATCACGATATCGTGTCATATGGACATTTGCAAATTTGTCATTTTCATAATGGTTTCCAACAACTTTGTTATCTGGTTTATCATTTGGATGTGATTTTGTTAAGTTTAGGTATGTTCTATGCTAGATCAATTTATTTCAATTTTCACAGTTAGCTCTATATCTTTTCCAGATTAGCAATCACATCAACATTAAAGTAAACTGCGGATAGAACATAAATATAAATTGCAGAAGACAAGCCAAGACAAGAGGACACAAGATGTGGTGCTAGCCAGGGACAAACCCCAATGTGGGGAAATCCTTTATCAATTCTTCTTATATGTTCTTCAATAGTTCAGCAGAGAGAGATAGTACATTTACAACCGAAGTCAACACTTTGACTTATCTAGATGAGAGCATAGATCATCTCTAAGAAGATGATATATGAGATCAATTGAAGATATGCTGCTTCAATTGATTCTCCAAGGTGACTCCTTCACCTATCATCGTGCTGCATCTCGTCATCATGCTGCACCATGCTGCACCCATCATCACAATGCTGGGCCTTATCATTGCTACACCTAATGTTGTACTGCTGTCCCATGTGTCATGAATCATGATTGAACCATGTTGTCTATGTTAGCTGTCCCATTGTTTGTTTGCTGCCCCTTGCATGCTTGCTGTACCATTGCATGCTTGGTATACTCGCTGCTAAGTACCATACAACTGTCCCAATGTTAGTTTGTTGTCCCTTGCATGCTGCTGTACCATTGTGCCGCTGCTGCACAATGTCATGGCTGTCCCGTTGTGCTTTGCCATACCATAACAGCACCATGAATTTGTTGCACTAAATACTAGTTGTCCCATGTTGTACCATTGGACCATTGCTGTCCCGTTGTGCACTATATGCCATTGACCATTGCTGTCCCATCGCTGTACCATATGCTGCACCATACTGCACCAAGTTCCCTTTGCTGCCCCATTGCTTATCATTGCAGCACCATGTAGCATTGCTGTCCCACTGCTGCACCATACTTCACCAAGTTGCCTTTGCTGCCCCATTGCTTATCATTGCAGCACCATGTAGCATTGTTGTCCCACTGCTGCACCATACTTCTTGCTGTCCATACCTCTGCACGATTGTTGCATCATACATCTTGTTGTCCATACATCTGCACCATTGCTGCACCATACATCTTGTCGTCCATACATCTTGCTGTCCATACATCTGCACCATTGCTGCACCATACATCTTGTTGTCCATACATCTCTGCACCATTGTTGCACCATACATCTTGCTGTCATATACTATGCTGTCTATAATGTTACAACATTCATCATAAGACTTGGATCTATCATTCATGACTGTGATTCAATCCAAACAGCAGATAGAGCATCCTTATTTAGAACAATGTTAAGGATAGCTGAAGATGTGGCTTCTTTATCTCAACGTTTACGTGTAAGTGCATTCCTTCCATGACAACAATGGTATTCCTTTCATGACTACGTATAGGATAAGGGCTTTTCCTTTCATGACAACAAGGGCATTCCATGTGTAGAGCACTTCTTCTAGGACAACGTTTAGGTGCCGTCTCCATTAGGCAATGTAGCAACTAGGTTTAGGGCATCTCTTCTCCTTAGACCTGCGGCTAGGGTTTCTGCCTTCATTTCCATGGCTGTGTATTATTACTTCTTCATAGGGCAGTGTTAGGGCTTCTCCATAGGGCAACATTAGGGCTTGCTATTAGGCCTCCTTCACCGTGCTAGATCTCTCTTTCCTCATGCGTCTAGGGCTTCTTCATTAGGGCAACGTAGAGCCTAGGGCACTCCCTCTAGATTGGGGTAGTGTTATCCCTTAGGACCTCTCCACCTACTAAAACCCAAAGACAAGTAGAGAGAAAGAGATCCCAAGCATGTTGAAATGACTTGAAGGCCACCTCTATTTATACTAAAACGTTGAGCACAAGTGGGGTTTATTTGGTTGCTTGCCGACCTTGACGAATTGTCCCATAACACAAATAAATTCATATCTTCATAAATACTTATCAGAATTGGATGATCTTTAGATCAATCCTACACCTCTCGATGAGAGGGATCTAAGAAAAATATCAGCTGCCATTAATAAGATGACCCACATGGAGTTTGGCCCTAGTTGCCAATTTTAACACTCCCTCTCAACTAGGGAGAACTCCATCCGTTGATCCATATGTCCGATTGTACTATCTCTGCAATCAGTGCCCTGCACTGCTCTGCTGAACCATGAAGAAGAAGAATTGATCGAGAATGTCTCATACCATTCTCTACTGACTCGAAGTCAGTTTCAACTGAAGAAAGTGTGTCATATCACTCTTACTGTCCAGAAATCAGTTTTATTGATCCTAGATCAATATCACAAGAGAGTGTCTCAAACCACTCATACTGATCCCAGATCAGTTGGAGGTCATCCTAGCATAGGGAATACAGTAGATACAACGATGTGTCCATCAATAGTACTACTATGGTCCCTAACCCCATTTCCCTGCTCATTGATCAAATGAGAGGTACTTCCCATGAGTCTCAGACTGCATGGGTAGGATGCTTCGACAAGAGAACTAATCATCCTGTCCCACAGGAGAACGAATCATCCTGGCTCACGGGAGAACGAATCATCCTGTCCCAAAGTTGCCTCGGGGTATCACAGGGGAAGGCTGAGCTATTCACCCTATACACAACGCACGATTAAGGGAGAGTGAGTCACCCTATGGTCGTGTGTTGCTCCAGTAATCACCCCAAGCCCCCAGAGCTCCCAGAGCTTAATGCATGCAACATGCAGGACCCTTATACGAAGGTCTCTCAACGACTCCATGTTGTTCGGGAAAGTCACAAATTTGACCTTTCCCCGGGGCTTTGACAAAATGTTTGCGACCTGTACATCAGTCTCAATGCGATGGAGCCTCCTCGCTCATCGACTTACCATATCCCAGATAAGGTAGTATCTGATGTCTATCTGCTGGAGCAATCATTGAATACGGGATTCCTCAACAATCGAATCCCCCCTATTTGTCATAGAGGATCACAGTGGTATTCATCATGTGTACAAAGTTCAAACAGCTCACTGAAGAGCTTCCACAACCAAGCAGCTTCACACGAGATCATCTCGTAGCTATGTGTTCGGTCTCGGCGGTGCTTATAGCAACCGACTTCTGCTCCTTGCTCATCCATGATATCGAAGCAGAATCCAAAGAGAACTAGCGCTGAGAAGTGCTTTAGTGACCCTCCACACTGCCTGCCCAATCAACATTCGAATAATCACGCAGCTTCATATTTATGGCATCAATCCAAAGATTGTGCCTCGAAGACATCTCAGAAGATTCTTGGCACCAATCCAGTGAGGCTCAACCAAATAGGAGCTCACCATGCTAACTGCAAAACATATATATGGATGGAAGTTCACCAAGAACATCAATGCAAATGAGTTTATGAAACTCAGAGGCATTTCCCAAATCTGGTTCGGCATCATCACCGTATAACTTTTGAAAGTTAAGATCCTCGAGGTAGTCACAAGCATGCAGTTTACCATTCCACATCCGGAATATGCAAGTGAGAGGGTCTGCACCTATCAGAAATAGGTCGTTCTTAGAAGGTGCCGGTATGAGAGGTCTATCATCCACAATCTTCAAACAATGGTTTGGATCGGCTTCACTCTTAGTGAATCTCAACTTCATCTGACAGCTATCAATCCTCTCATATCAAACCCAGGGTGATTTGCTTCAAGCCATAGAGGGCTTTCTTCCACCTGCATACATGAGATTCCCAATGAATCTCAAACCCCTCGGGTTGTTCCAAGCCTGTGAACCTGCTACATGAGGGGAATGGTCCCTTTGTAATATTTTCCTTCGGTACATCTCAGACATGTACCTTCATGCTCCTTTTGAATTCAGGCATCCCAGTCACCATCTGACTCACATCAGGTAGGGCCCCACAATAAGTAGACCTCTAGTGCTATAGATGAGATGTGTCAACTGACATGGTCCCCAATGGACCATCCTGCAACTTGGTACAAATTGCCAACCCTGAACCCATGAGTAAAAGCATCTTTGAAAATTCTATTTTCAAACACGTACCTTTCCATCGATGAATGCCACCCTGAAAACATTTGACTTCCATTGCCGAAATGGACACCAGGTTCTTCTTGCGATTAGGTACATAAAAGAGATTTTGTCAATGAACCGAGTTACCCTTATTCAATTGAGGAGTAACATTTCCTACACCCTTTTCGGGATAGGTGGCATCGGCTCCAAGTATAATCCCACGATTGTTTCTTACCAAATTCGAGAGAGCACCCTTCTATCCGATGAAGTGCCTTGAAGCACTATAATCAATAAGCCAGATTCCCATAGAATTTGAAGGAGAGGGCCAATACAAGATAACGCTTCTTTATCTTATCAGAAACAACATTTGATTCTTCATACCTGGGGTTCCTTGCTTTCCTTGAAGAGTCGGCCGTTTCCTTGATGACCTACATTGTTTGGCATTCCTTCGATCATTGAAGATGTCCCTGGAATGATTGTTATCTTCATCAATAGATGTGTCCCTGGCATTTGGACACTCCTTCGCATAATGGGCAAACTTATTGTAAGCAAGTCATCTGCCTTTCCTTTCACCCCGAGATCCGGACTTCCCATTGAAGTGATCTGTAGGTAGGCCATTAGAAGCTTCCACTGCGCCATTCTAATAATATACTCTGCTTCGACTTTACCCTTGGTGAATTTGAAGAGGGATGAGGAATCCATTGATCCTTTTGTCCTTTCCCAGCTGTTTTCAGTGATTTCTCTTTCACTCTTGCTTGGGCTTTGTCTTCACCTCACCTCTGATACCATGTTAAGTTTAGGTATGTTCTATGCTAGAGCAATTTATTCCAATTTTCACAGTTAGCTCAATATCTTTTCCAGATTAGCAATCACATCAGCATTAAAGTAAACTCCAGATACAGCATAAATATAAATTGCAGAAGACAAGCCAAGACAAGAGGAGACAAGATGTGGTGCTAGCCAGGGACAATCCCCAATGTGGGGAAACCCTTGATCAATTCTTCTTATATGTTCTTCAATAGTTCAACAGAGGGAGATAATACATTTACAACTGAAGTCAACACTTTGACTTATCTAGATGAGAGCATAGATCATCTCTAAGAAGATGATACATGAGATCAGTTGAAGACATGCTGCTTCAACTGATTCTCCAAGGTGACTGCTTCACCTATCATCGTGCTGCATCTCGTCATCACGCTGCACCTCACCGTGCTGCACCCATCATCACAATGCTGGACCTTATGATTGCTACACCTAATGCTGTACTGCTGTCCCATGTGTCATGATTGAACCATGTTGTCCATGTTAGCTGTCCCATTGCTTGTTTGTTGTCCCTTGCATGCTTGATGTACTTGCTGCTAAGTACCATACAACTGTCCCAATGTTTGTTTGCTGTTCCTCACATGCTGCTGTACCATTGTGCCACTGTTGCACAATGTCATGGCTGTCCCATTGTGCTTTGCCATACCATAACAACACCATGAATTTGTTGCGCTAAATACTAGTTATCCCATGTTGTACCATTGTACCATTGCTGTCCCGTTGTGCACTATATGCCATTGACCTTTGCTGTCCCATTGTGCACTATATGCCATTGACCATTGCTGTCCCGTTACTGTACCATACTTCACCAAGTTGCCTTTGCTGTCCCATTGCTTATCATTGCAGCACCATGTAGCATTGTTGTCCCTCTGCTGCACCATACTTTTTGCTGTCCATACTGCTGCACCATACATCTTGCTGTCCATACAGCTTCACCATTGCTGCACCATACATCTTGCTGTCCATACATCTTCACCATTGCTGCACCATACATCTTGCTGTCCATATACTATGCTGTTTATATTTTATAATGTTACAACATTCATCATAAGACTTGGATCTATCATTCATGACTTTGATTCAATCCAAACAGCAGATAGAGCATCCTTATTTAGAACAACGTTAAGGATAGCTGAAGATGTGGCTTCTTTATCTCAGCGTTACGTGTGAGAGCATTCATTCCATGATAGCAATGGTATTCCTTTCATGACTGCGTATAGGATAAGGACTTTTCCTTTCATGACAACAAGGACATTCCATGTGTAGAGCACTTCTTCTAGGACATCGTTTAGGTGCCATCTCCATTAGGCATTCTAGCAACTAGGTTTAGGGTATCTCCTCCTTAGACCTGCGGCTAGGGTTTCTGCATTCGTTTCCATGGCTATGTATTATTACTTCTTCATAGGGCAGTGTTAGGGCTTCTCCATAGGACAACGTTAGGGCTTGCTGTTAGGCCTCCTTCACCGTGCTAGATCTCCCTTTCCTCCTGCGTCTAGGGCTTCTTCATTAGGGCAGCGTAGAGCCTAGGGCACTCCCTCTAGATTAGGGCAACGTTATCCCTTAGGATCTCTCCTTCTACTAAAACCCAAAGAAAAGTAGAGAGGAAGAGATCCCAAGTGTGTTGAAATGACTTGAAGGCCATCTCTATTTATACTAAATCGTTGAGCACAAGTGGGGTTTATTTGGTTGCTGGCCGACCTTGACGAATTGTCCCATAACACAAATAAATTCATATCTCCATGAATACTTATCGGAATCGGATGATCTTTAGATCAATCCTACACCCCTCGATGAAAGGGATCCAAGAAAAATATCAGCTGCCATTAACAAGATGACCCACTTGGAGTTTGGACCTAGTTGCCAATTTTAACAGATTTAATATTCAAAATTTTAATGAAATTTGACATTGCCTCTATAATTAAAATGATAGTTTGGGAACGTGACACGCTTAAAAGATTTAGTATTAAAACCACAATGTTATTCAAATTATTGAGAGATGTTAGTTTCTGTAGCATTAGATGTGTTCTAGCCACGAAATTTGGTGGAAAGACTAGCATACATGAAATCTCCAAAACCTGGAAATTGTTTCTGGGAATTCCACCTAGAAGTGTCTCAATTAGATTATTAGCCAGTTTTGAAATATTTCCTAAGTCTGCCAGTTCAATCTCCCAGTTCACAGACAACTCTACAAGATAAACTCTACTATTTTTAATTGAGATAAGGTGAGAATCATCTAGAAACTCACACAGATCGACAAAGAATAAATCTGGGCCACCGATTATGTTTTAATCTTGGTTGTTGGTACTCCAACAGAGGATTATAAGAAGTCTATGGGTAGATGGAGGAAACACCAATGCAGATACTCGGTTGCCCAGATAGTTTGATTTTCTCAGTAGCAGAGATTCAACAGAGAAGATAGAGATAGAGAGTAGCAGGTGGTAGAGGAGGTCAACAACATTCCAAGAGGAAGTGTTCCAGTCCCAAGAATAGGTTGTAAGAGGAAGGCCAAAATCCCAGAGGTTCTGCGCAAAGGTTGACGCAGAAGGTTCAGTGTGCGGCTAGGGAGGCAGTTTCGGGGACGTAAATTAGCTGTGGGGTGAGAGAAAATTCTCTCAATAATTTTGCCAGTGTTTTTGTTAGATTAGATTGTCAATAGAGCATCTAAATTATTGTACTCAGAATTGCTGTTGGAGATTAATAATAAAACCCTCATCTGCTGCACTGGTTTTCCCACATTGGGTTTTTTTGGGGACAATTGTCCAAAAATAGTTGTCTAAATTCTTGCGTGTGTGCTAGAACTTCTTAGTTTTGAGTATTTTATTTTCCGTAGTATTTTTATGGTGAAAATTGTAGTTGTGATTTATTCATTGTTTGCCGTAGCAAATAAACTGCATAATTAAATTTACAATTAGGAGAATAATTTTCAGTTATTGCAGTAAATGAAATTTTCACAAGAGATTTGTTGGTGTGGCTTTGTGTATCCATTTTAAGTTGTAATATTGTTGGAGGTTGTAAGTTTGTTGCCTAAAGAAGGGTTGGACTTGGTTTGATGTTCAAGCAATAATTTTTGTTGTAGGATTTCCCTGTATTTGATTGATAAGTATTAAGCTTAAATCTGTTAGGCATTGCTACCCAATTTCTGTGTACATGCAAATATTTTGGTAGTGGCACTTTGGAAATGATAATTACCTTAGCATTGCCTCGTTGAAAAGTTCTAAGTGTTTATCACCTCCCCTATTACCTATGGAATGCATGCTTAAATGTGTTGAAACTTTTTTTCCTTCCTTAGAATTGCTTGGAGTGGATTGAGCCACCTTGAGGATGTACTGACTTGGGATATTTGTTTTCCTAGGCATTTTCACCTTGTTTGGAGTAGGATAGAGCTGATTTAAATGGATTCATCCATTGAAACCTCTTGAACTTCTAAAACCCCATGCTATACCGAGTTGATTTGGGTGTGCTGTGAAGGGGTTTCGAGGGTGTTGTTGATGGTTGTAGCTCTAACAGGTATTTCTGCAAAAGCAAAGTGTCCAAGTTGCGGGAATTGTCATTAAATGTCTCTTAGACTTCGGAGTTTAATCAATTAATAAAGTGAATGTATTTTTATAAAATGCGTTTAATTTAATAAAGTTCCTAAGTTTGGGTACTAATGATTTAAGTAGAATTATAGATCATTTATCTCAACTCAAGATGAGATTTAATTTTGACTGTTGAGATCAGGGATTTGACCCAACTCAAAATTATAAAAGAAAATCAAGTGAAAGAGAGGACACAATAAATTATTATCTCAAGAAGGATTTTGAGAAAGGGAGAAAATCAAAAGGATTTTTTGATTTTCCGAGCAAGGAGAAGAATTGTAGTAGCAACAAAGGAGAGGGCAACAATTAATTTGTAAGCCGTATAGACAGTACGGTTTAGAAGAGGTGATTCGGGATAGATTTCTGAGAGCTGGAAATTTAGGTTTGTTGGGTTTCGTTTGTAATTTTTTTTCTCAAAGCCATTTTCCTAATATGGGAGCTATTGTAAGTTCAAACATTATTAGAATGATGAATTGATGTTGAAGAGTAGAAAAATTGTGCATGCACGAGATTTGCTTCTTATCCCGGTTTTTCTTGCTTTCCTAAGTTTTTCAGCTACTTTATTTGGTTGAAGAATTCTAGTAGTTTAAATCTATATCTGATATATTTACCTAGGCACTGGTTTTCAGAAATCAACATGGTATTAGAGCTTGGGCTTTTAAGCAAAAAGTAGATCCAAAATTGTTGAGCGCAGATTTATCTTTTTCTGTGGAAAATCAGGCTAGGTCCACTTGAAGAGATCACACCCCCTGGCCAAACTATTTAGAGCCTAACCCTAAGGGCGTTGAGGAGAATTGAACCCGTGACCTCCCAATGGCAAGGTGCTTTAGCAACAGGACCTGGACCAATTAAGTTAACCCTCACAGCTATTAACTGAAGTGCAGATTTATCAGATCTGAGTTCTCAACATTAGATCTACAAAGTGCTTGAAGGATTAAGCACAAGACAACCATGGCAGGAAGCAGTCTCAGACTCAGGTTCAAAGACAGACTAAATGGCACTTCAAATTTCTTGTCTTGGAAGGCAAGAATCACATTGCTTTTGAAAGAGCATAACTTGTGGGCGAATGTGGAGACGGTCCTTCCACTGCAAGCAGATCTTGTAGATCAGGCAGCATAAGACAAGAAGGATGTCAGAGCATAGAGGGTGATATTAGATGCTATGAAAGATCACCATATTCGCATGTGGGAGAGAAGACCACAGACAAGAACCTGTTTGATGTCCTTCTTGGTCTCTTCTAGAGTGACAATCTCAATCGAAAGATTCATTTCACAAATAACACTTGTTCTCCCCATGGAGATAAACTTGGACAAATGTCAAACAACTCTTGCAATTCCATTTTTGTAAAAAAATTAAGGTCCTTGTAGCCCTTCCAGTTTTAGATTGTTTTACATATCATTGTTTATATATATATTATAAACATAAATATGCATTCACATAAAACCCCTGTTTTAAGAAACGGTCGCTTCGAAACCGAAACGGCCGCTTCGAAACCGAAACGGCCGGCTTGATCCGAGTTGAAAGCTGGCAGAGTGACCCGGCCTAGGAAACGGTCCGGTTGGCCGAGTCCTGGCAGAGTGACCCGGCCTAGGAAACGGTCCGGTTGGCCGAGTCACCCATGACTCGGTCGAGTCATTCAATGACTTGGTGACTCGGCCAACCCGGCTGTTTCCGATTTGACTCGGCCGAGTCACAAAGGGACGGCCCTCCACACGTAAACAACAATAAAAAAATGATTTTTTTGGGATTTTTAAAATGTTTAATGTTTGTTTTGGATGTCAAACTGTTATACCAATATGCTAAATGATTTTTGGGGTCCATTTCCCCCTCCCAAACCCTATTTAACACACCCAAGTGCTCTCATTCACTCACAGCAGTCTTATGCATTTGAGTGAGAGTCTTCTTTGAGAGTTAGTGAGCAGTTCTTGAGCTTGTTTTGGAGCAGCAGTGAGGAGTCTTGGAGGAGCATTGTAGCTGGAGTGAGAAGCTTCTTGGGCAGCCATTTGGAGCAGCATTGAGGAGCTGATTCTTGGAGCAAGCTTGAGGAGGCAGTTTGTGCCTGGAGGTATTTTTTTCCACCTCTATAAATCTGTTTTTGCTTAGTAGATTTTTTAGGTGCATATCTAGAAAGCTTAGAGAGTGTTTTTTGTCAAATAAATGAACATTGAATCAATGTTTTTTTTTTTGTCATTTTCAGATTGTTTGCTTTCATTTCCTAGTCAAAAAATGGCACCTAGAGCAAGAGATCCTGCTTGGGCATATGTTGAAATGGTTGATAGTCAAATGCAATGCAAATTTTGCCATAGGAAAATTAAGGAAGGTCCTGGGGGCATTAATAGGCTGAAACAACACTTGGCAGGGATTAGAGGCCAAATTACCCCATGTACCTCACCAGAAATTGGGGAGATTAGAAAGAATTTGTTGGCCAGCTTTGAGAAATTTAAAGAAGATAAGGCTAGGCAAAAAGACATACAAGCTGAAATTGGGAGGAAGAGGGAGATACAAAAAATGATGGCTACCAACCCCCACTATGATTTTGAGGGTTCTTCCTCTATCCCTCAAACTGAGGCATCCAACCCTTTTCGATATGTTCCTCCCTATTTTGCTTTTGTTCAAGATAAGGGAAAGGGTAGAATGAATTTGAAAAAGGGTGATGTGACTATCAAAAGTTATTTCACTCCATCCTCTCCATCAGATGCACATGGTCCTGAAGTTAGTAAAACTCAAATGCAGCCCACTTTAGATGACCATTGGAAGAAAGAATTGAGGGAGACTGCTTGTGATTACATAGCTAGATGGTGGTATGATGCTGATATCCCCTTTAATGCTGCTCGTTCACCATATTATGAGCCTATGTTTGATGCCATACATGCTGCTGGAAAAGGCTTCAAAGGCCCTACTATGCATGAGCTAAGGGGGTTTCGTTTGCAGAAAGAAATTCAATCCATTAATGAGTATTTGCAAGAGTTCAGGGACTCATGGGCAAGAACAGGGTGTACCATCATGTTAGATGGATGGACTGATCAAAGAAACCGTACCATCATAAACTTTCTTGTCTTCTGCCCACAGGGAACCATGTTTTTAAAATCAGTTGATGCATCTAATAAGATAAAAGATGGCCACTTGTTGTTTCAGCTATTGGATCAGGTTGTTGAGGAGGTGGGGGTGGCTAATGTTGTTCAAATCATCACAGATAATGCCTCTAACTATGTTCTTGCTGGTAAACTGTTAGAGGAAAAACACAAGACCATATTTTGGACCCCATGCGCTGCACATCGCATAGACCTCATGCTTGAGGATATTGGAAAATTAGATTGGGTCAAAAACACTATAGATCATGCCAAAAGCATAACAAAATTTATCTACAATCATACATTGGTTTTGAGCCTCATGAGGAAACACACTGGGGGCAAGGATATTATTAGGCCTGCCATCACTAGATTTGCTACACATTTTTTGACATTGCAATCTATGCTTTCCCAACATAGAAACTTGCAAAAGATGTTTTCCAGTGATGAATGGAATCAAAGCAATTGGTCTAACAAACCAGAAGGCAAAGAATTGAAAAGGAAAGTCCATGAAGAAACTTTTTGGAGAAAGGCAGCAAAGATTGTGAAGCTTGCTGAGCCACTAGTTAAGGTGTTGCGGTTGGTGGATGGGGAAAGGTTGGCTATGGGGTTCATTTATGAGGCTATGGATCAAGCAAAGGAGCAAATAAAGACGGTATACAAGGATAGAGTGGCAAAGTATAGGCCCATTTGGGCAATCATTGATGAAAGATGGAACAATCAACTCCATCGCCCTATACATGCAGCTGGGTATTTTTTGAACCCACGGTATCATTATAAAGCTAAGGAGTCAGGAGCTTTGACGGGGGAGGTCAGAGATGGACTGGTTGATTGCATTGAACGCATGATCCCATTGGAGTCTGATCAGCTGGAGATACACCGACAGGTCAATATCTTCAGCAATGCAGCAGGTACCTTTGGGAAGAACCTAGCAAAGATTGCAAGAGAAGCAGATGAGCCAGGTAAACAAAAATTTCAATTTTCAAATTCTTAATAGTTTTAATTTTTTTTAAAGTTTGTTAAATCGTTTATAATTTGAAAGTTAGATATAATTTGTAATTTTGTTGAGCTAACTCATTACACTCCTATGTTTTTTGCAGCACAATGGTGGGAGGCCTTTGGTGGCCATTGTCCTGAATTGCAAAGGTTTGCAATTCGTATTTTGAGTCAAACTTGCAATGCATCTGGGTGTGAGCGCAATTGGGCTGTCTTTGAGAGGATTCACACAAAGAAGAGAAACCATTTGGATCAAAAACGGTTAAATGATCTAGTTTTTGTCCAATGCAACCTCTGGCTCAGACAAAACCATTTGCTGAACAAAAGACCGGATTCAGATCCCATTGTGTTGGAAGACATTGATCCAACATCAGATTGGGTAGTGGAGAGTTGTCCAGCAGAGTTTGATCCTGATGAGGATCTTGATTTAGATTTAGATCTGGAGACATCAGTTGAACTTGAACATGCTGTTCAACTTCAGCCTATTCAGTTGAATGCAGATCCCAATCCACCAGCCTCAGTCTCACAGCCAGCAGGGACTCCAGTTGTAGGTGCTTCCTCTGCTCAGCCACGACAGAAGCGCAGCCGCATATCTACTCTATCTCAGCTTGCATCTGCTGCAGTTGCACAGCCTGCTAGTGGTACCACTTCTACAGTTGCAGTTGGGGATGATGATGATGAGGAGGAGCCATGGGGCCCCCTGTCTGACTCTGATGATGATGATCCAGAGATTGATCGACGTGATCTTGGCTCCTCTGACAGTAGCTACTAGCCAGTGGCCTAGTAGTACTGTAGTACTAGTACTGGAGTCTGGTCACCGTCACAGTTTACTTTTGTTGTAGAGGCCATTTCTAGCCTCCTTGGTTATGTGTTTTTTGTTTTGAGTCTTTGATCATGTATGACAGTTGACTATGTATTGCCATTGGGGACCATTTTGATATAATGGATTGGTTCATGAGCCTACTTTGATCATATGTTGTCTTCCATCTATATTATAATGTTGTGTGTTTGGAAACATGAATGAAAATCTTTAAAATTATGTTTAAAATCTTTAAAATTATGTTTTTTTATAAAAATAAATAAATATTTAATGTATTTTTTACAACGACCGAGTCATTGAAATCGAGCCGGCCGAGTCATTACCGTTTCGGAGTTGGAGTCGGAGTCGATCCTCAGCCGAGTCGGAGTCTTAAAACATTGCATAAAACACTGCTAGGCCACCACTACACTTTCAATCTTACTTTCAGCAGATAAAATAAATTTGCAAGCACACACACAAATTTTAACACTGATATTTTTGGTCAATCTCTGACCCTAGAAAAACTCACAAGGGGAAAACTAGTTTGAAGGAGTTTTTATTGCTTATCTCAGAGAAATAATTACAACATTAAATTACACATCAAAGGACTTATCTCTCCCTTGAAACTTGTGCTAGATTCTGGAAATGCGTGTCACTGTTCTGCTGTTACAACCTCAAAAATTGTGCCACTGTCAGCTCTTCCAGATCTAGAAAAACATGCTACCTTTCTATATATAGAACCTTGGAATTCATGCCAATGCCTGAAATTGCCTCCTCGAATTTCGGGCCACAGGTTGCCCTTTTTCTGCCTTGAAAAATGCATTGACACACCAGGAATCTCTCCTCAATTTGCACACTGATAGACCTTTGATATCTCCTTATTTTTGTGCCAGTCAAACTCACATTAAATGTGTTGAATCTCATTGATATCGGCACTGAGTTGACTGCTGTGTCTTCCTGCAATTAATGCATTGGAAATCTACTCTTAGCCCACAAAAGTCATGCTGAGAGAAAGCTTATTGAACCTCGGTTTGTGTGCCTGTGTTCTCCTTGAGAGATGCTCCAAGCTATCTCTGCTCCAGTTGTTGTAACTTGTTCTCTCCTCTTGCAAATGACTATCACGGCCCCTTTCTCCTTCAACAAAAATCTCCTCCTCTTCTCAGCAGAAGCTATCATAGTCTCTCCTCTAGAAGCTATCTCAGCCTCCTCTTGAAGCTATTTCAACCTCCTCTTCTCCTTCTCCAACTCAACACTTGAAGAATAATGAATGAGCTCTCTTTGCCTTTTCTCCCTTTTTAGTCTTCATAATGAAGTGAAGCCCTAACCCTATGATCAATGGCTGAGATTAGATCTCAATGCTCCTTGATCAAGGGTGGAGATCTAATCTCCCGTTGACACCTTTTTTATGCTCCCCTTGGATTAATGACTTGCATAGTCACTTTAATGTTGTTTTTGTACCTTGTACCTTTTTCTCATAAATTCACTTTAAAAGCATAAAGTAACTTTAATATGATAGAGTAACATGTACTTTTTGAACTTTATAAAGTGACTAAAAGTCACATGACTTTAATAACTCATAAAGTCACTTACTAAAAGGGTGTCTCATGTGTTTTCCTAGGCCAAAGTCGAAAAACACTAGGAAACACCTCCTTGGTACCCTTTTTTTGCACAATTTTCAGCTCTAATAATTTTGGGGTGCTCATTCTATAAGGGGTCATGGACATTGGTGTAGCTCCTAGTAGAAGATCAATTTTGAAATCAATATCCCTCCATTGAAGAGGTCCAATCACTTCATCTAGAAATACTTCACCGAAATCTTGCAATATTGGATAGTTTTAAAACGAACTTTCATCTTACGTTGAATCTTATATACAAATTGCATACAACTGACATCCTTTTATAAAACATTTCTTCAGCTATAATTGTAGAGTTGAAATCTCCCTAATACATTTATAATAGTTCCTAAAACCTAGTGTACAAATTTTTCCTTGCCATAGCCATAAGGAAAATGAATCCTATTATTATTTTTAGATAAAAACAAGTCCTTTGTACAAAGGAAATGTGGCAGATAACTTAAACACTAAGGACAAATGTGGTATGGACCAAATTGCTCACGACGAGAAGAGCACAAAAGGAGCAGGAAGAAAGAATTCAAAATGACCAATAAGTGAGAGCATGCTTGCCAAATTATGGGGATGTCTGTGGTCCCACCATGACTTCCTAACTAACTTGAGCAATATTTAGGTGTGAAAAGTGAGTGATATATGGGGGCTTATGTGGCCAAAAGTGATCAAATTAGGCATGAGACCAAAGAAAGTGTCGGGAGACCTTGCAACGCCCTAAGGGTAATCCAATGAGGACCTAAGGCTAGGTTTGGTACCCAAAATTATCTATTCAAACCATAGGAGAGACACTCAAGAGAACAAACTTCATTGCCAAGTTCACCACAAAAGTGTGCAAGAGTTGTTGTGGTTGTTCTAGGTTAGTCATTTGTAGAGGCAATGTGTGATGCAAAAATTTATACAATAAGCTTTGTCTATGGCTAGTACAGAGTATACATTCAATATGCTACATTTACCTTTACCTCCTTGGAAAGAGTAGGGTTCCATTAGAGTGCAAGTGTTGTGATTTGACATGAAGTGTGGTCAAAGCCTTGCAAGAAACGAAACAAACAAAATGTGACAAACAAAGAGAATATAAGTTGACAACAATGACAATTGCAATATGCAAGCTACTCTAGGAAGAGAAGAAGCATAACTAGTGAAACAAGGATATGCAGATTGAGATGATTGAGATGTCGCATGAATCACATAAGCAAGAGGTTATAATGCCTTGACATAAGTAGCGAATTGTTCTGTGATAGAGCTAAGTCCATGCAACATGATGACCTACTCACCCTTATGGTCGTGCATCTTTGAACTATGTATGTGCCATGTGGGTGCATGTAATCATTGCAACAAAGACAAACGGTAATGTAGGCATTAATTGATCTCACAACAATACCAAGAGAGTAATACGATATAAACTATGACATGACAAAAAAGCCAAAATAGAAGGTCAGACAATAGCCTGGAAAACAATGGTCATGCATGCAATAACTAATCTATGAAAAGGAAATGCGTGAAAGTAGAGGGTAGAGAGAGATAAAGTTATACCTTCACTTGATAGTCTAGGTGATACCATGTGGGAACACATCCTTAACATATTAGAAATTATCAATCAACAAGTTGTTTGCTTGGTGTTTACCTATGAAAAGAATCAATCACTTGAATAAAGAATCAACAACTTGCCTTGAAAGGCATCTTGTGAAAGGCATATTGCCCTAAGGGGAGTAAGGGTGAGAGGCATCTCGATTCTCACCTAAAGGGAAGCAAGGGTGAAAGGTGGCTTGCTTTAAAGGGAGCATGGATGAGAGGCAACATGCCTCGAAGGGGTAAGGGGGGAAGTTAGATGAGAGGGTGACTAGGTAGAAAGGATGTCAATGTTAGTAATCAAAGGAGAGGCAATGGCGGTCAAGGTTTGGGTAGAATCTCAACAACTACAGACTTAAGGATGAACTAGCCAAGGTCATTATCTTGTGCAACAAATTAGCAAAGACAAATGCAAGACAATTGTGGTGATTAGTTCCAAATACGAAGGAAGTTACCTTAGGCTAGGCTCTAACTCGAGGTAATAGCCTAGTAAGGGCTAACCACTAGGTCAGGCAACCATTGATAATCATCATGTGATAAGGGGTTGGGGGGTTGGCTGTAAAAATTCCTTGATTGTAATCACTGGAAATTTATCTCCTAACTATTCTATAGTTTATTTGTTATTATGGAAAATATCGATAAACTCACAATTGGGATCTTCACCAAAAATAAAATACATTGCAGAAAATAAAATGGAAGTTGAGAAAATTATGTGCACACACAATAAAATCGACACAATAATTTTTGGACTAATAGTCCCTGGAAAAAACCTAAAGAGAAAGCCTGTGCAACAAATGAGGGTTTATTGAATTATTATGCAACAGTAAAAATCTGAGTACAATATCTAGATGCCCAATTGGCTATCCTTCGGAAATAATCTGGCAAAAAATAATATGGAGAAAAAAATTCTCTCTACAGACAAAGCCGACCTCCCTCTGGCCTACTTGTTCTCTCTCCGTGGTAGCACGACCTGCTTGGAACTCACACTACTAGCACAGAAAATTCGTACTACCTGCAATTTGACTGCAATTGAGCCGTCGAACCTCCCTCTCCCTTTGGAAATGACTCGCTCTGGCTACTCGCATTGGCTATTCGACTAAGTTACATGAAACGATGAAACGTTTTAGAGTTTCCGAAACGGGTACGTTTAGCAAGTCACCTCCTAAAATGGAAACGTCAGTTGAAACATCATATATGTAGAGATATATAAAAAAGGTTATAAGTAAGTAAATAAAACATTATCTTGCAAGAAAAAAGGGAATAAGACCCATAGATGACAATTTAGAAGGAAAACCAATTCAATATTAACTCATAGATGGTTACATGATGGTCGAGTTTTGGAGTTTCGGGTACGGGTACAGCTCGAAATGCCAGGTTCCTAGAAGTTTTGTGCAACATAGCTATTCGACCTCTTCTGCAGAATAATTTCGGCTTCCCTCTTCCTGCCTCTCCGACACTGGAAAACTATTGGGAAACTCCTCCAGAATTCTCTCTTTTGCTCCCTCAATCATTGATGCTCTCCTTCTTTGGCTTGAACTTTCTTCCTTGCTGAATCTCTACAACTGGATAGCTTGATCTGCCAAGGAACTTGCTCCCCTCTTGTGTCTCTCTCCATCCCATCAACTTGCTCTTATAATCTCTTGTTGGAGCTTCAACAACCATGATTAGATCCTCATCAACGACTAAGATCATCTTAGACTCGATATATGTGAGTCTCTAGAGCATTCTTGATCTTCCTTATTTAATTCCCATTAATTAATGAGTTTTCCTAAGTTAGACTTAGGAAAAATTTAAATGATGGCTAATCAATTTAATTAAAGCATTTCACAAGCTTATCTTGCAAATCCTTTTCGGGGTTTTAGAGATCTCGTGTTCCTTAGTCTCTTAGACACAAATCTAGATTAGAACACTCGTCTGTTGCTACAAAATCTAACACTCCCTCTTAGAGAGGAAGGTGTTCTCTCTCTACTCCAACATATACACTCCTTTGTAGCTAGACCACGCTGTTGGTGTCTGAAATCTGCAACAACCTGTCACTATCCACCAAGCTACTGTGCATACTCTGATTCATCTGCTAACCCTGTAGTTGAACCACTCTGCATTTGCGCTGCTGCTAACACTACATTGTGCCACCCTGCACTACCTACCAACTCTGCTTGCGTTGCATATAATCTCATGCTGCTACTGCTGTTGCAACTACTGCAACTGAGAATTGATTTCTCTTAATCTCCTTATGAATACTAACTAGGAAATCTCTTTTCCTTCCAACAAAGCCTCTCTTCTACAACTCGCGCTCTTGCTTGCGTGCAGAACAAAACTGCATAGTTTTGCTGCGAGTTTTTCAATCTTGTCTTTGGAAACCCTTTCCAGTGGTAATTTTGCCTCCTGTTGCTCACTGACACTACTTGCTCTTCCTTCGGATCACCTCTCGGCACTGGTACACAATATGTTGGTTGATTGTCTCTGGCTAGAACTGTGCCTTTCTGCAATTGGTCAATTCGCGCTGCCTCCCTTTGCTTCACTACTGGAATTGACTCGGCCTCCTTTCCTCCTCCAGAAAATTGGAAACCTTTATGGCTGGAACTTCTCTTGTTGCCTGCAACTAGGAAATTTGCACTGCCTGTGTCACTGGAACTAGCTCTGCAACTATCTCATGTGTACTGACTGCAACTAGCTCTGCAACTGTCATCTGACTGCAACTTGTTGACACTACATTGCTACCATAATACTGTGGGCTCTTGTAGCAAAGGTGATGATCCTGTTGCAACAACTGGGACTAATCTAATTGGTCTCCTTGCTGCTTCTACATTGGACCTTGTCCAATCTGGCACACTAGAGTCTCATACTCCTCCTCCTCCTGGATCTGGTGCCCCACTATCTCCTTTCAAGCCTAGTCCCTGGCTGGGACCCTTCTTTGCTTTTCAACTCGCACTTCCTCCGGCACCTGCCTCCGACAACTGGAAGTCGATCTGCTACTTGGGTTTGTGTTTTGGCTAACTCGTATGACCTTTATTGACAATTTGCAAAAACTGCGAAACTCAAATATTGGAGAATTTTTATTTCACTCCTCCAACTGGCAAATTGATTTGGAAACTCACTGTTTCCTTTGCAAAACCAACTCGACCTCTTTTACAAACTTGCACCCTCTTCTTGTAGCTCACACTGGATCCCGCAACCCGCACTAGATCCTGCCATTCGTAATGTTCACTGAGAAATGCTCCCAGAATTAGATCCGGTGAATATGCTACCTTCCTCTATCTCTGAAGATATTCACACCTCCTTCGGCAAATAGATTCGGTAACTAGAAATGAATTTACTGCTTTGGATTTGCAAACTAGGTAATTTGGCTATTTGATCTGTTTGATTCGGCCCTCTTTCTGCAAATAAATCGACCACTCTGAGAATACTGTAGAAGTATATGCTGGAAATCTCCTCCTCTTTCCTGCTTGCCCTGCTTCTGCTACTCACACTCCCTTAGGAAATACGCAGATCTGCTATTGCTTGCCTTTGAATGTCTTTCTCCGACACTTAGCACTACCTACTACACTGCAACTGGACAACTCTCTCAATCTTCTGGAAGTCCTCCTCCAAAATCTGTTACACAATCTACTGCGCCCGAAGCTCGCACTGGCTAACTGGCAAAACTGATATGGCCCACTGCAACTAGAAATTTCGGATCTCCTCTTGAAAATTGGATCTGGAAACCTTATGAGAAATTTAGGAAATTCCTCTTAGTGTGTTTTTCTCTTCCTGCTCCTGCACGGATTTGCAACTAAAATCCTTGCTACAAAACTGCTATGTTCAAATCTGCTCAACGAATTGACTGATCTGCTCACTAGAACCCTCTATCCGACAAATCCGCTGTTTGCCTCTGCAATTCGCACTCGTGGCTGGCCTGTGAAGATCTGGTGAAATTGTGCCGAGATCTCCCTCTGAAGTTGCCATAGGCCTATAATCGTCCATCTCGAATCTTCTCAATATCTCCACTGCATACTTCCTTTGACTAAGGAAGATTTTTCCTGACCTTTGCCATACTTCTAAACCCAAAAAGTAATGCATCAAGTTGCTGTTCATCTTGAACTTTGCAACCAAATCAACTTTGTACCTTGCTATGAGCTTCTCTGCACTAGTAAGAAACAAGTCATCCACGTACAACACGAGCTAAGCGGATCAATCCTAACAAATATGAAGTACAAGTTATGATTTGCTTCACTCTTAGTGAAGCCCCTGCTTTGCAAGTTTCCATAAATTTTAGAATACCATGTCCTCGGTGGTTGTTTGAGTTCGTATAAGGTTTTCTTAAGCCTACACACATGAGACTCCCTCCCATGTACTTCAAATCCTTGAGGTTGTTCTATGTACACCTCCTTGTTAATTGCCCCATTGAGGAATGCTGTCTTCACATCCATTTGATGTATCCTCCACCCCATGACTAATGCATTGGATATGATAGCTTGAATAGAGGTGTATCTTGCCATTGGAACAAATGTCTCCTCATAGTCTACTCTCTCTTACTAGGAGAACCCTCTTCCTAGAAACCTCAACTTGAACTTCTTGATGCTACCATTTGCATCATGCTTGATTTTGAAGATCCACTTGGAACACACCACTGACTTCCCCTTTGATCTTGACACTATGTCCCTGTAATGTCCCTTATGAGTTAATTGCCTATGGAAGGACAAAATGGCCTATCCAACCCCGAAGGCCATAGTCTTGATAAAGGGGGAAAACCCAATTTTCCAATGTTTGGGCAACATTGTGAAAATGTTGGGTCGACTGGGGCAAAAAAACTCTAAATTGATGTGGCATTCACAACGCCTCACAATTGGGAGCCCATGAAGGAAATCTTTAAATACAAGCGTGTTAGAATCGTTTGGATCATCATTAGATTGGATAAAATTGTCTCTATTTTTCTTTGAGCCCGTGGTTCGAGGGATTTAAGACCCGTTCCCTTCTTTGACTAGTTTTGGGGGAGGTGATCCCATCCTACCTAGTTACCCCTCCTTGTTCTGACGCAGGTCTTTGGAACAAATTGTGATATTCCTATTGAGTGTTTCACTAAGTGAATATCAAATTTTGCTCAATTTTGGCATATTGTATTGTTTCACTTAGGAGAAGTGGGCCTAGGGGACCCACGTTTGATTTTTGGCATGACAAGAACCCCAACATTAGAGTTCGATGGAAAGATTGCGGCTTTGGTGGAGTGTGGGGGCCACCACAAAGGATTTTCGGCCCACATGGAGAGTACGGTCCCATTGGTGCGAAATAGGTGAGGGAAATTCGATGTGGGCCCACATGGGCAGCCTTGGAGGCAAATTGACAAAAGGAAGAAGAGGCTCCCATTTTGCTCATCATCTATCATTTTCAGAATTTGTCTTTTGACAAGAGCACGCTTGAGCAGTGAGCCAAGTTTGAATGTGCCGTTCAACACATTGGGTGTTTTCGAGCGGAAATCCCAGCCCTTGATTCGATGGATTTCGAGTGCCAACCTAAGGAGGGAGTTCTACTTCATCCCAATTCGTACCAACAACAGGGAATCGAGTTACAATAGCAAGGAGAGTCACAACAACGCAGGGGCTACACAGTCACAACTAGAGGTACTCCGAGAGGTTGTGGAGATAGGGGAGTTTGAGGAGGAAATTCGGTGGGAAGGCTTGGGAAGCCTTCTACTAGAGTTTGCTGACATTTTGGGACATTCAACAACAAAATCTTCAGGTGGGTCGATTTACCCAGTAGGAGAGCCAGTGAAGCCCAAGAGGGTCGAAATTCCGGGGTCAAGCTTTGGCCAAACCCTTTGTGGGTTATTTTGGGTTTCTTGAGTAGAGGCCAGGATTAATTTCCTGGAATTTTCTAACCAACGGGGAAGGCTTTAACAACAGATCATTTCAAGTAGCGACACCTTTCTGGGCATTTACAGCGCAACACTTGGGCCGAATTAGCAGCAGATCAGAGGAGGGTGTTTCATTGTTCATTTTGGGCTTTTGCTAGTTTGCCTAGATCAAGCCCAAGTGCACACATTCCAGCACCTTGTTGTACACCGCTTTCCATTTAATAAAATGAGTAGACAACGCAGTTTGGATGCCAATTTCGTGGCCTGATGGTTTGTTTTGATTTCATGGCGTGTTTGTCTATTTTGCTTTGCATATTTACTGTTAATTTTCCTTAGGGATATTACACAAATCATGGATCTGGTTCTGTCTGGTTCATTAACAAATCGATATCTTTTGTCTTGCAAATCCGTGGAATTTGGCTCTTAACTGATCAAGCAATATTCTGGTGACATACTCCGCTGGAGTCGACAGTGGTTGTGGATGGATTGACAATTTTATGGGTAGCGAAATCCGTAGCTGCAGGGCCAAATTTTTTGACATAGATATAAAGCAATTCGCACTTTGCTGGCATCTCTTAGGTAACTTGGGGGCGAATTTAGTGATTTTCAGAGATAGCTATTTGAATTGGGTACCATGACCCATTTTGTGATAGTAAGTCACATCTCTGTGCTTTTCTGTGAATTGGTCACCAAGCGGGGGTCCATCCAGGGGTATTGAGATCTGCCCTGAGGACAACATATGAAAGGTAAATAATTGTTATGGCACAAAAATTTGGTTTGCGGGTGATTACAATAGTTTGGGGTCTGTTTCCAATCCAGTAGCGAGGTCATCTTTGAATTTTGGTCTACATTTGGTCTTCTAACTAACACAAAGAAATTACAAGTATCAAACACCTTAGTACCAACTTTGTGATAATGTTACTCTTGCCGCCTACAACTACCTACAGGTTAGTGAGAAAAGCCTTCAACTCCGCAAGGTGTGGTTGGTGGCAAGGAACTTTCACACTAATCCCAACTCTCTTCGTTTAAGCTATCTCCTAGGTTAGCTAAGTAATCCTGGAAAGTGAAACAATAAACTGTAAGCACAAGATATTATAAATGCTTTTAAGATGATCAAGTTTACAAATCAAAGCATGAAAACTATCTTGCTCAAAAGGATACAATTAGAAATCTACTTGTGAGAATGAGATGATAAAAAGAATTCAAATGTTAGACCAAGATGACAACATGCAATTAAGTTTGCAACAAAATAAGAGTACTTGAAAGTGAGATCGTACAACGGATCGAGGGTGCAAAGTGGAGGTCAAGGGCGGCCGTATAGCATCTAGTGCAAACCATACAAGTCATATGTCTCATAAAGCAGCCTGCAGTGAGTCGAGGGTTGATTCAAGGGTTTTTGGAGGTGTTGTACAAGTCATACAAGTGCCCAATGAATTTCAGAACTTTTTTCGAATCCTGTAGTGTTTTCTAAGTGGGCCATTTTCCCAGTAAGGGAGCCCTTGAAAGCTTTGATGTTATTGTAATGAGGAGTTGATTTGAAGGGTAGAAATATTTATGTGTGCATGTGTGGAAATCAGTTTCATTTGCTTCCATTATAATTTTATTTTAGTAGTTAAAAATCCCAGTGGGTGCATTTTATTCAATAAGCTAAATTTAAAATTTATTTTTATCAAGGAAATTACTAGGAAGTAATTTTCCAATTTATTGGAGTTAGAAAAATTTAACATGTTATCATAGCACACACTCTGACAAGGAGGCCAATTTCCAAGTCTAAATTGCAGATTAGGGTAGATTTATAAACTGGCAATAAAAGTTGTGGGTGCTTAAATGACCAATCATTAATCCAGGCAGTAGGTTCAGATTTGAAAAATGGCAGTAGCAAGTCTCAGATTTGAAGACAAATTGGATAGTGCATCAAACTTCCTATCCTGGAAAAGCAAGGTTTACTTTGTTTTTAAAGGAAAATGAGCTTTGGGAAATAGTCGACAAATTAAATCTTGATCTGCAACAGTTAGGAACTCATGAGAAAAAGGATATCAAAGCCCAACAGGTAATATTAGATGTGGGTAATCTTAGAGCTCTAATGGATCTTTTCCAGAGCAATAACATGAACAAGAATATGATATAGAGGAATAAGCTCTTTTGAGAGGCTTTAGGAGGATTACATCTAGGAAGAAACACAGGAGGAGTCCAAAGACAGCAGGTGAGGAGGAGATGAGAACCTGCCCTTGTTAGTCAAGCTAAAAATGGCCAAGGAAAGGGTTCCAACATGAAGGGTAAAAGTGAATGGTTAAAACCTCACATTCGGGGAAGGACTTGAGCAAGATCAAGTGCTTCATATCCCAGAAGAATGAACATGATGCATCTCAATGTCTAGAGAAGATGAAGGACAACGGAAAATCACAAGAAGTAGTGGCATCAACAGAAACTTAGTTGGATGAGTTTGTTGTAATTTTCAAAAGGACTTCGCACTAGTCTCATACCTTTCTACCAGCACAATTGCTAAAAATGCATGGTATTTAGACAATGGAGCATCTAATCACATGACAATAACACGGGATCTATTCATCAGTCTAATGGAGGACTCAAATATTCATGTGGAGCTTGGAAATAATGCCAAGTATGTAGTGAGGGGGGTGGGCACTATTTTGTTCCAACTCGAGTCAGGTCATTCCTTGGAAGCCAAGGATGTGCTATATGTACCGACATAGGAAGAATATGCTCTCTCTTTTATGGGGGACAAGGGTTTTGTTTTTATGTTTCAAAAAGGCCAAGTACTTATTTGTCCAAAGGGATATGGCCTTGTCAAACCAAAGCTCATTGAGGTTAGAGAGGGTAATCTATACAGGTTACAAGGTCAACCAGTTCAAGTAGTGGTGCATAGCAATGACAACCCGTGTGACTTGTGGCACAAGCGGATGGGACACTTGTACTACATGGATTTGTTGATTTTGAGGAATATTGTAACCGATCTTCTAGATATCAACTTTGAGCAACATAAAGTGTGCAAAGGGTGTGCACTTGGCAAGAATTCCAAGGTTGCCTTTCCAAGTAATAAGCATAAGGCCAAGGGGATCTTGCATCTAATTCATTCAAATGTGTGTGGGCCGATGTCAGTGACATCAATACAAGGGGCTTTGTACTATGTGACATTCATTGATGACTTCTTTAGGAAAACCTAGATCTACTTTTAGTGGTTTAAGGCTCCCGTGGAAAGCCAAGCAAAAAGAATGATCAAGGTCTTGAGATTTGACAATGGGGGTGAGTACACTTCCAATGAATTCAAGGATTTTTGCAAGGAGGCATGGATCAAGAAGGAGTTGACAATTTCATATTCAAAAGAATAGGTCCATCATTAGAGTTGCCAAGGCTATGATTCATGACAAGGATTTGCCTATGTTTCTTTGGGCAGAGGCATGTAATACAACAATAGATGTTTAGAACAAGAGTCTTCACAACATCTTGTTGAACAAGACTCCAACAAAGGCATTCAATGAGATTAAACCAGAGGTAGGACACTTTTGCATCTTTGGCTCCTTAGTGTACATCCATGTGCCCATAGAGAAGAGGACAAAGTTGGGGCCCTCAGGCGAGAAGGGAATGTTTGTGGGGTACAACGAGACTTCAGAAGCATACATGATCTCCGTTCTAGCGCAAAGGAAGACAATTGTGAGTTGAGATCTGAAGTTCAAGGAGAACCTAGCATCTAGGAAGTCTCATCAGCCCTTACCAGTGTCAAAAGGATGAGGTGCAAGAGGCTTCAAAGGTTGAATAACGTTTCGAGGCTCTCAATTCAGGGAGTCAACCTTTAGGTGAGGAGGAGGAGTAAGTGGCCCCTTCCAATTCTGTCAAGAGACCTAGATAGTTCACAGAAATACTGAGGGATATCAGGGAGCATGTTGAGGCTCCTAGGAGTATATTCAAGGAGAGCAGGACTTTGAGGAAGTTTCCTAAGTATATGGTGCTTATTAGTAGCATTGTTGATTTTGAGCCTTCTAGTTTTGAAGAAGTAACTGATCAACAAATTTGGAGGGATGCCATGGTGGAGGAATACAACTCCATTGTGAGAATGCCATGTGGGACTAAGATATCCTAGGGTAATTTTTTTCCCTTAGGGTTTCTAAAGCTAGCTAGGGTTACTTCGCTTTCAACGCAATAGAAGTAAACACATTCATATAGCAGATATTCATTCCATAACATATATTCTCTACACATGCCATAAACAAGATTTTCACAGTAAGGTAATACTTCAAGCAAATCACGTTACTCTAGGGTTGTCTGCCTACCAATCAATGAGTATATCCAATTTTCAATCATGTGTCGATTTATAAGGTCAACAAATCCATAACCAATACAATTTAAGTCGTGCTATAGTTTACCCAAAGTCCGCTACAGTTATCCACTATTAATATACTATTACAAGCAAGGTTGCGGGGGAGCGCCCCCCTCCCCTCGAATCTGCTCCCGAAGCACGCTCCCTTCGGGAGTGCATTGGGAGCGACCTCGGGAGCGCGCTCCCTAATTTCTTTTTCGCTCCCTTGTTTTTTCACAATTTCTTTTTTGCAAACACATTCCAAATGCAATTTTGTTTCAAAGAAACAATAATTTTTGAGTGGGGCAGTGTAATGATCAAGCCTATGGCCCTAGTATTGATATGCAATTCATGGTAATGTTAAATTCTTAAAGTAAAAGTGATATTCTCATTTATCTTTCATTTTCATCGTTTTACTTAAATTTTTAACATTACCATGAAACGACTCAGGACATTTGATAGTGGTTTTGATCTCATTGGATTTTATATGGAGAAAGTAGAATTTTAGATCTCACTCAAAATCCAGAAGACTTGTCTGTTTCTCAAGATTTTGGGATTAGGGGGATTGCAATGTTTCCATCAGATTTTGTCATGTACAAGGGTATGGAACTCGTATTTAATCAAGAGCACCAATCCCTCTCTGTACCTTGATGTTAGTGACATTGGTTGTCGAACTCCTCTATCATGACCCTACTAAAAATGTACCCATCACAAAAACAAAATCTTGACTTGACATGCTACATTTTTTCTATCTTATGTTAATGCATAGAGGTTGATATTTATGACAAAGATCCCAAGATATGCAATGATTTTGATGAATATGTGGGTATTTGTTGTAGCATGATTTGTTTGGATGCTAGAGGCCATCTAGAGCCTGTTTGTTGATGTATTTTCAGTTCAGTAATGGATTGCACTCGATGTGATTTTGGTTATGTGCACCCTTACATGCTATATAAATGAAAACTTGTAACCTGTGGACTTGTGGTTGACGAAGATTGTAACTACTAGATGACTGCTGTTATATGGTTTAATCCATGTTTTTTCAATTTTTTATAACTAATTCATCATTCTACATGCTTTTGTTGACATATATGCATCAAAATATATAAAAATATATATTATATAAGATTCGCTCCCAACCCAGGAGATTTTCTTTAGTAGGGCGTGGATTTCAGGTATGGGCATCAAATTTGGCCCTATTATTTTTTTTCTCCTTGTTTTTCCTTGGGTTTTAGTCGTCCGTATATTTTCCATGATTTTTGCTTGGTTTTGGGTGTGATTTTCTTGCCATTATTGTTGCATATAGTGGAGAGGGTTTTTTGGTAAAAAATTCAAAATGCTGATCATTAATTTTATTTGTTTAAATTCTTCTTGTGCCCTAGGTTTTTTCCGTGATTTTTGTTTGGGTTTGAGTGTGTTATTTTTCTCCATTATTGTTGCATTGAGTGGAGGGTTTTTTGTTCTTGTCAAAAATTCAAAATGTTGATTGTTAATTTGATTTGTTTAACTTTAAATTCTTCCTGTGTCCTAAGTTCAATCTCACATTAAGAATTCAACAAACATGCCAAGAACATTGGACCCTCTGTGTGAATATGGTGAACCCGATGGGGGGTTTGATAGATCAGATTTGACTTGCAAGTTATGTGGACAACATATGACAGGGGGAGTATACCAATTGAAATTCCACCTTGCACAAATTCTGGGACATGAAGTAGGACTTTGTACAAATACAACTCCAGAAATCATCCATAGAGCCCTCAAATCATTGGAAAATATAGAGACAGCCAAACTGAACAAGGAAGCTCTGAAGAATCAAATGGTAGGGGGTGGAGTGGTGGGAGGTGACAATGAGAGTGGTTCTTTTTTAGCATCAATTTCTACATTCAACCCTACAACCGCCTCATCATTTTTTGTTCCTAGAACCACACTTGTGCACAACCATCTATCAGATCAACTCTTAAGAAAAGGAGAAGGAAGAAGATGACATGCTGCTAGGCAGGTGTCTTCTATGGAGTACGTTCCTTTCAACATTGCCAGTAATAATCCATTTTACCAGCCTGCTGTTGATGCTATTACTATTGTTGGCCCAGGGTACAAAACCCCTTCCTATGCTGACTTGACAGGTTATATTCTTCAAAATGAAAAGGCCAAATGGACGGCAAGATTGGAGGAGTTTAGGGCTTCATGGGCACAAACGGGATGCACTGTGATGTCAGATGGTTGGACTGATCAAAAGGGTAGAGCCCTTATTAACTTCTTGGTTAATTGCCCCAAGGGGACAATGTTTATGAAATATGTTGATGCATTTGCACATATCAAAGTTGCACGATTATTGTGTGATTTGTTGGACGTGTTCATTCAGGAGGTGGGTCCACAACATGTTGTCCAGGTCATAACGGACATTGTTGCAAATTATGTTGTTGCTAACAGGGTGCTTATGGATAGGCATATTAATTTATTTTGGATACCTTGTGCTGCACACTGCATTGACTTGATGTTGGAGGACATAGGAAAAACTCCTTTTGTTAGGGATATTGTTGAATCATAAAAAACAATTACAAAATTTATATATAATCATGCATATGTGTTTCATTTGATGAGAACATTCACCAATAACAAGGAGTTGGTGCGCCCTACTATTACACAGTTTTCCGCTAGCTTCATAGCTCTTCAATCTCTCTTGAATTCTATGTGGGATGTGAAGAGAATGTTTCTTTCAGAGGAGTGGTCTGCTTTGTCATTTAGCTACAAACCAGAGGGAGAGGCCATATGCAGGCTAGTTTCATACTAGAAAAGCTCATACAAGTAAACAATTTTCCAATTAATTTTTTGAATCATTAAATAATAAAAATGTAATTTATTAATTCTCTAATTATTAAATTGTAATTTATGACTCTCGTTTAGGTTGGAGTCCCAACGCCTTAACGACATGGTCTATGTCTACTATAATCTCTGATTGTGGTTGAGGCAACTTGTGAGGATACTTGACGTGGAGGCCATCTCACTTGATAGGATTGGCACCACTTCTGCATGGAGGGTTGAGGTTGAGAGGCCTATCATAATCGACCTTTGATTGGTTAGAGGAGGAGGTAGTGGAGGGGGTAGTAGCTACAGGGGAGGAGGAGGAGGAGGTGACACCACCTACCGTGGTCACTAATAGAGGACGTGGTCTACCTCTTCTGGCTCGTAGTTCTTTAGCTTCTAGAGGACATGAGAGTCCAATGCCAGCGCTAGGGCCTTCTTCATCTAGAGGGGAAGCTATTATATTTTCTTGCAAGAGGGGTAGAGGAAATCATTAGTTATTTAATGGTTCATATTATGTGTCAATACATCTATTTTATATTGTGGATGCTTTAGACACTAAAAAAATGGAAATATATATGTATATATATATACTTCTTTATTATGTATTTTTTTATTTTGCCAATTTTTACTGATTTTATCTTGTTTTTTATGATTTTTTTCGTTTTCCGAACTCTTGCCGATTTAATCCCAATCGTGATTATCACAACATTGGTCAAGGGTTCCTTCTTGTGAGATGGGAGAGTTAGATGTGGACAGATGTGCCCAAGGCTTATTGTGGAAACTCATTCCTTCTTCTTAATCTCTAGAGGATAGATATTGTGTGATATGAGCTTCTTTTCCATGACCATACCCTTTTTGGATTTTTTATTGGCAATCTCCAAATTAAACATTTGCAAGAGAAGGATCTAGTGTCCATTACCTCTTGTGCGGTTTTTCTTACAAAGTAATAGAGGGGTCATTTTGAATTATGATGTAAATATAAGCATGAGAAAGTAATGTCTATGTAGCTATCTTTGTAAGGGATGCAGGTGTGACTACTGTAATAAATGGTGACTTCAACACCATCACCATCCTCTTAGGCAAGCATGCCACCAAGGGTTGAGTCAATGACAAAGGTATAAAGGTTCAAGGGGTGACCCTCGACAACCAGTGATAGGATAAGGTGGGGTTATCATTTGCTTTAAGGCTGTCAAAAAGGATTGTTGGTTCCTTGGGATCTACTAAAGATAGGCACTCTTTTTAAGGAGGTGATTAGCAAGTTGTGATCTCAGTATAACTAGTGAGGAACTAGTAGACAGCACCAAATTTGCTTTGGAAAGAGTGAATTTTGGTGATGGATATTGGAAGAGGCATCTATGGGAAATCATCGTTCTTATTAAGATCAATCTCGATCCCATGCCAAGAGATGATGAAGACAAGGAGCTTGCTAGCTACAACAACACAAACACAGTTTTTGGGGTTATGCTTGATATGAAAGTTGTTGAGGTGGTCAAAGATGGTCCTAAGATCTTGGGTGTGGTCTTGTCAGGAATGAGATTTGCGAACGATGTCACTAGTCGATAGTGTTGCAAAATCTTGTTTATGAGGTCGTGAATCACGTGTCATGGTACTTAGTGAGCTGCCCAATGTTCTTGAGGTCAATGGGCATAACTTTGTGGTAAAATGTTCTCCAAGGGGAGGTAAAGACATGTTAGGCTAATCTTCCTTGGCTATCAGAATTTAATTATAGCCAAATATGGTGTTATCATCAAATGATGATGTTGATGAAGGGTAAGGGGCAGTTATCTTTAAGATAGGTGGGATTGATGTTGTGAAAATCATAATATAAATGTGGATGGCTCCTAATCTATTTGAGGGTAGGGATCATATTGGAAAGCCACTTGGAGTAGTCTATGAGGGGGATGAACCTGACCTTTTAGGAGTTTGTGTCTTGTTTTACACAAGCGCAACAATCTCTTGGGACATGGCTATTGGCATTGGCAAATTGGCTTTGCTCCTGGATGCATGAGAATGTTATGAAGGATGATAGAAGGATTAATTTCCTCCTTAAGGACAAGACATCAATGTATTTGTGGAGGAGGGTAGTGAAGTCAATAACTTCATAGTTAGAAATGGAAGTACCCAAGTGTTAGTGAAAGCAGTGTTGCAAACGTCCAGATTTTATCGCAAAAATATTGCGAAATCACAATTTTTTGGCCTAGGCCATGTTTGCAGATTTTTACTGATATTTTATTGGTATCTTAATTTTACTGATGTTTGCTGATTTTTACTGACATTTTCTCGATTTCTACGATTTTTTTGGTTTTCTGGACCCTTGATTTTATCCTGATGCCAATGTTGCAACATCAAGTGAGATTACCTCGGACAGTGTTCTACAGCAGCAAATCTGGGCAGCTGTTCAGTAGTTCTGTATTGTGTCCTGTAGAAGCTAGTGAGAGTGCATCATAGTTTTCAAAGAGGAAGGGCATCACATAGAGGGAGAGGTCACATGAATGCATGCATGATTATGCACCTGCTAGCTATTCTTAGATAAGGCGTGTGACATTACCAACTAATCTTAGAGGCGTGTACCCCAGTTAAAGATAGACTAGGAGTCAAAATAAAAATAAATTCAGTTATTTTTTTTTTGTAAATTTTATTTCTGATTTTGACTCAGGATAATATAAATTCTATTTCTGAGTTGGAGTCACAAGTAAATTTATTCTTGTAAACCCTATTACGCTCTTCTGATATCTATAAGAGAGAGGGCAGGGGTATATATTATTTACTGAGTCTTGAGTCTAGCAGCTAGCAGTTTAGGGGTCCAATATTAGTTTTTTTTATGTTAAGAATTAATAAAAGGAAAGACAGGTTTTGACAGTTGTCTATTGATTCAAGCTTTTACTATGGAAATGTTTTGGGTTGATTTCTGTAGCATTGGAAGGTCTTCCACATAGGCTTCGTGTCTTAGCATGTGAAACAGATGTCCTCTTTAGGTGGTTGTTCATGAAGGGCGACTAATATGATTTCCTTTCTAATTTTTAGTTAGAAAAAGTACATTGATTAATTCAAGTGATTAATGTAGACTTGGGCTAATGTTTTATCTAAGGATAAATAATTAATTATTTAAGTGACTTAAGGTTTTAGCGTTGGAAAATTATAAAGGAGACTAAGGAGAGGATGAAGACAAAGACCCATGGTATTGCACCCTCTGGAAAAGTGTAAGTACAAGGGTGAGTGATATATTCTGGAGTTGAGTGATTGGGAGAGAGTTTTTGAAGAGCAACTTGACTTGATTGAAGAGAAGCAGGAATTTTGTTGAGTGGAGGTCAAAAGGAGTCAAGTGGAAGAGAGAGAGAGAGAGGGTCGAGTACAGCCAGGAAGAAGACCGAGTTATTTGCTGAAGACAGGTCGATTTAGCAGCCAGTTGAGCCTATGTGTGCACAGGCCATACAGGCTTGAGGAGACTGAGTTAGGGGGTGAAGAGGGTGCCGTACAGTGCTAGATAGGTCTGTATAGCAAGGGTAAAGAGGCCGAATTTATTGCAGAGAGGGGTCGAATTTCTGAGGCATTTCAGAGGCCGATTTCTTCCTACAACAAGCTGATCGATTTCCTACAGCAGACCAAGTTACAAGTTTTGCTACAGCTGATAAATTTCCCTGTAAAATTCTCTGGAGGGTCTGATGCTAATTTTCCTGATTAATATAAAAGTGAAGGGGGATTGTTAAGGGTCATTTCTCTACTGTTTTATGCTTGATTTCTCTTGTTATTTCTGCTGCAAATTAATTTTCAGAAGTTAACATACCAGGGTATTTACTTTATACCAGTTTCAGAAATTTTATTTGGGTATTCTCTGGGTTGTATAAATTGCTGAGATAAAATAGATCTGATCTGGTATTGGAGAATTAACATTTCTTTTTTTAGTTTCCTTTAGGAATTGTATTGTAATACAAAATCTGTTTACCATGATTTAGAAAAATTCTTCATGATATCAGAGCGGATTGCTGAAACTTTATAGGGATTCTTGATTGGATTGTAGGCTGCTACCTGTGAGAGGGAGTTGTCGGGAGGTTTTAGGGGTGAGATGCTCATGATCCATGCTTGAGAAAAACATAGTGGTCCTGTGATCAGATTATTGATTTTTTGTTAGGTTGCTGATCTGTTTCATTTAGCAGAATATTCCAGCTCAAGATTCAGTCTTTAGATACAGACAGATAGGAAGGTTCCTCTAACTTTGTCCTGTGGAATTGTTGAATAAAGGTGTTGGAGGAGCAGGATTTGTGGGACTTTGTTGAGAAACTAGTTGTAGAGCCTATTGATCCCATGTCCGATCATGAAAAGAAGATGGCCAAGGTCAAGTGAGTCATCCTAGACTTTGTGAAGGACCATTTGATCCCTCACATCACCATGAGGACCATGGGAAGGGATATGTTTGATGCTCTAGTCACTCTCTATCAGAGTGAGAACATCAATCATAAGATATTGTTGAGGAATAAGCTTAGATCTAAGCAGATGAGCAAGAGTCAAGACAGATATCGTAGCTGCCTCTGTGATGAAAATGGTTGAACTTTATGATCGGCTTGTAGTAGTTGGAGAGGAGGTCAAGGATGAGGAGCTAATGCAACAAATGGGTTCCCTTCTTCTTGGCAACCTTTTATCCATGGGTTTGTGCTCGAAAAAAGCTTCCCACTTTTGAGAGACTATGGGATGACTTCAACTAGGAGGAGACAAGACTGGAGACTATTGTATGTATGTAGGAGGAAGTGCAGAATATTTTCCTAGTTTGTAAGATTAAAAAGGACAACAAGAAATGAGGACCCAAGAAGGTTTAGAAAGGAAGAGAGAGGACAAGCTTTCATCTAAGCTAAGCTTTAGAGACACTTCTCCACAGTCTCATGTCTATTAGCTAACACCATGTCTAGTGTTGTTAAGTTTAGGTATGTGCTAGAGCAATTTATTTCAATTTTCACAGTTAGCTCAAAATCTTTTCCAGATTAGCAATCACGTCAGCATTAAAGTAAACTGCAGATAGAACATAAATATAAATCGCAGAAGACAAGCCAAGACAAGAGGACACAAGATGTGGCGCTAGCCAGGGACAAACCCCAACGTGGGGAACCCTTGATCAATTCTTCTTATATGTTCTTCAATAGTTCAGCATAGAGAGAGAGAGATAGTACATTTACAACAGAAGTCAACACTTCAACTTTCTAGATAAGAGAATAGACCATCTCTACGTGAGATCAGTTGAAGACATGCTGCTTCTACTGATTCTCCAAGGAGACTCCTTCACCTATCATTGTGCTGCATCTCGTCCACATGTTGCACCTCACCATGCTGCACTCATCATCATAGTGTTGGACCTAATGACCATGCTAAGCACTTCATGTAGCTGCTCCTGTCACTGTGCTTCTCCAATTACTGCGCTGCTTTCATCACGGATCTGCACTCAATGCTGCACTCATCACTGATCTGCACTCAATGACTACTATGCTGCACTTCACTGTTGTCTCTAATACCATGCTACATCCAACTGCTGCATCTAACCAAGCTGTCTAACATGCTGACCACACAAGCAGTCACATCAACCTTCAGTCCTTATCTTTGTGCAACTCTAAACACAATATGCTGCTGGCTATGGCCTACGGCCTAGCCCAGCAGCAAGGTTATCATACGGTACCCAGCTATTACCCTTGAAGAACAATGTCTACTAATCAATCTTATTGTTGCACAGTATGCCCAGAACATATCTCAAATGTGTCACGCTGTCACCTACAGCAATGTGACTTTAATGTTGATGAAATACTTCCTTTTGCTGCGGCATAAGACCACTTCTTCTTGCTGCGTCTTAGGTCTTTGTATGCCGCTGATTAGGGCCTCTTCTATTGCAGCTAATAGAGCTGCATATAAGACCTTTTTCATGATGGCAAATAGGAGCTAGATGAGGGCTGCCAATTAGGTCTCTAGATTGACAGCGTAATACATCTTCCTTTCAGATCTCCTCACTGCTGCTAGGGCTTCCACTAGACAACATATAGAACTCTTCTCAATACAGTGGCTAGAGTCTCCATTATGACAGCGGATTAGGATCTTTAAGGACAACGGTTTAGGAGCTACTCAGACATCAGATCAAGGTTCTCTTTTGCTGCATTTTGAGGGTTACTTGTGACAGCAAATCATGACCCACGGCTAGGGTATTTAGGACAGCATATGAGGGCTTATCCTTCAGCTGTGTGTAGGCTTCTTTTTACTCCGGCTAGGGCTCCCTCTAGTACTCCTTAGATCTGCGTTGAAGCTCCTTAGACTAAAGAGCCTTTTCATGACAGCGTTGAGGGCTTATACTTTACTTCCTTCCTTGGCTATGGCTAGGGCATGTATACCTGCGGCTAGGGCATGTATACCTGCAGCTAGGGCTCCTCCAAGATTTCTCCTTTAGGGTGCGTAGAAGGCATCTTGACTAGCTGCGTAGAACCCTTTCTTCACTGCGTTAAAATCTCCTCCATGATAGTGTTAGGATCTAGGGCATCCTCTAGGGCAGTGCATCCTCTTTAGATTTCTCCTCCCACCAAAACCCAAAGACAAGTGGAGAGGAAGAGATCACCAAGAGGATGTGTGTACAAATGACTTTCAAGGCACCTCTATTTATACTAAAACGTTGAGCACAAGAGGGGTTTATTTGGTCGCTGGCTGACCTGGACGAATTGTCCCATAACACAAATAAATTCATATCTCCATGAATACTTATCGGAATCGGATGATCTTTAGATCAATCCTACACCTCTCGATGAGAGGGATCCAAGAAAAATATCAGCTGCCATTAATAAGATGACTCACATGGAGTTTGGCCCTAGTTTCCAATTTTAACACTCCCTCTCAACTAGGGAGAACTACATCCGCTGATCTATATGTCCGACTCTACTATCTCTGCCATCAGTGCCCTGCACTGCTCTGCTCTGCTCAGTTTTGCTCTACTGAACCATGAAGAAGAAGAATTGATCGAGAATGTCTCATACCATTCTCTATTGACTCGAAGTCAGTTTCATTTGAAGAGAGTGTGTCATATCACTCTTACTGACCCGAAGTTAGTTTTATTGATCCCAGATCAATATCACAAGAGAGTGTCTCAAACCACTCATATTGATCCCAGATCAGTTGGAGGTCATCCTAGCATAGGGAGTATGGTAGATACAACGATGCGTCCATCGATAGTACTACTATTGTCCCTAACCCCATTTCCCTGCTAATTGATTAGATGAGAGGTACTTCCCATGAGTCCCAGACTGCATGGGTAAGACGCCTCGACAGGAGAACTAATCATCCTATCCCACAGGAGAACGAATCATCCTGGCTCACAGGAGAACGAATCATCCTGTCCCAAAGTCGCCTCGGGGTATCACAATCGAAGGCTGAGCTATTCACCTTGTACACACGCACCATTAGGGGAGGGTGAGTCGCCCTATGGTCGTGTGTTGCTCCAGTAAGTACCTCAAGCCCCCAGAGCTCCCAGAGCTCAATGCATGCAACATGCAGGACCCTTGTACGAAGGTCTCTCAACGACTCCAAGTCGTTCAGGAAAGTCACAGATTTGACCTTTCCCCCGGGCTTTGACACAATGTTTGCGATGGAGCCTCCTCGCTCATCGACTTACCATATCCTAGATAAGGTAGTATTTGATGTCTATCTGCTGGAGCAATCATCGAATATGGGATTCCTCAACAATCGAATACCCCCCTGGTTGTCACAAAGAATTGCAGTGGTGAGAGCTTATTGAAGAGCTTCCACAACCAGGCAGCTTCACACGAGATCATACTCGTAGCTATGTATTCGGTCTCGGCGGTGCTAATAGCAACCGACTTTTGCTTCCTGCTCATCCATGATATCGAAGTAGAATCCAAAGAGAACCAACACTGAGAAGTGCTCTAATGATCCTCCACACTGCCTGCCTAGTCAGCATTCGAATAATCTTGTAGTGTCATATTTCCGGCAGTGTATCTCAATACATGATAGATTGTGCCTGAAGATATCTTAGAAGATTCTTAGCACCGATCCAGTGACAGTCAACCAAATATGAGCTCACCATGCTAACTGCAAAACATATATCTGGGCAGAAGTTCACCAAGAACATTAATGAAAATGAGTTTATGAAACTCAGAGGCATTTCCCAAATCTGGTCCGACATCATCACCATATAACTTCTGAAAGTTAAGATCCTCGAGGTAGTCACGGACTTGCAGTTTACCATTCCACATCCGGAATTCGACTCCCTCTTACTTCAACGAGTGAGAGGGTTTGCACCTATCAAAAATGGGTCGTTCTTAGAAGGCACCGGTATGAGAGGTCTATCATCGACAACCTTCGAGCAATGGTTTGGATCGGTTTCACTCCTGTTGAATCTCAGCTTCATCAAACAACTATCAATCCTCTCATACTATGCCCGGGGTGTTTTGCTTCAAGCCATAGAGGGCTTTCTTCCACCTGTATACATGAGGTTCCCGATCATGAATCTCCAGAACTGTGGACCTGCTACATGAGGGGAATGGTCCCCTTGTAAGATTTTCCTTCGGTACATCTCAGACATGTACCTTAATGCTCTTTTTGAATTCAGGCATCCCGGTCACTATCTGACTCACATAGGGTAGGACCCCATCAGTAGACATCCGGTGCGATGTGTCAACTGATATGGTCCCCCAATGGGCCATCCTGCAACTTGATACAAATTGCCAACCCTGAACTCAAAAGCATCTTTGAAAATTCTATTTTCATACACGTACCTTTCCATCGATGAATGCCACCTTGTAACCTTTGACTTCCATTGCCGAAATGGACACCAGGTTCTTCATGCGATTAGGTACATAAAAGAGATTCTGTAAATGAATCGAGTTACCCTCATTCAATAGAGGGGTAATATTTCCTACACCCTTTTCGAGATAGGTGGCATTGGCTCCAGGTATAATCCCATGATTGTTTCCATCTCTACCAAATTAGAGAGAGCACCCTTCTATCTGTTGAAGTGCTTTGGAGCACTACAATCAATAAACTAGATTCCCAAAGAATCTAAAGAAGAGGGCCAATACAAGATAACACTTCTTTATCTTATAAGAAACAACATTTGATTCTTCATACCTGGGGTTCCTTGCTTTCTCTGAAGAGTCGGCCGTTTCCTTGATGACCTGCATTACCTGTTATTCCTCCGATCATTGAAGATGTCCTTGGAATGATTGTTATCATCATCATGTGATGTGTCCTTGCCATTCAGACACTCCTTCGCATAATGGCCGAACAAGTCATCTGCCTTTCCTTCCACCCTTAGATCCGGACTTCCCAATGAAGTGATCTTTAGGTAGGCCATCATAAGCTTCCGCTGCGTCATTCTGATAATTTTCTTTGCTTCGATTTCACCCTTGGTGAATTTGAAGAGGGATGAGGAATCCATTGATCCTTTTGTCCTTTCCCAACTGTCTTCGGTGATTGCTCTTTTACTCTTGCTTGGGCATTGTCTTCACCTCAGCTCTGATAACATGTTAAGTTTAGGTATGTTATATGCTAGGGAAATTTATTTCAATTTTCACAGTCAGCTCAAAATCTTTTCGAGATTAGCAATCACATCAACATTAAAGTAAACTGCAGATAGAACATAAATATAAATCGCAGAAGACAAGCCAAGACAAGAGGACACAAGATGTGGTGCTAGCCAAGGACAAACCCCAATGTGGGGAAACCCTTGATCAATTCTTCTTATATGTTCTTCAATAGTTCAGCAGAGAGAGAGAAAGAGAGAGAGAGAGATAGTACATTTACAACAAAAGTCAACACTTCAACTTTCTAGATAAGAGAATAGATCATCTCTACATGAGATCAGTTGAAGACATGCTGCTTCAACTGATTCTCCAAGGTGACTCCTTCACCTATCATTGTGTTGCATCTCGTCCACATGCTGCACCTCACCATGCTGCACTCATCATCACAGTGTTCGACCTAATGACCATGCTAGGCACTTCATGCTGCTGCTCTTGTCACTGTGCTGCTCTCATCACGGGTCTGCACTCAATGCTGCACTCATCACTGATCTGCACTGGATGACTACTATGTTGTACTTCACTGCTGTCTCTAATACCATGCTGCATCCAACTGCTGCATCTAACGAAGCTGTCTAACGTGCTGACCACACAAACAGTCACATCAACCTTTAGTCCTTATCCTTATGCAACTCTTAACACAATACGCTGCTAGCTATGGCCTGCGGCCTAGCCCAGCAGCAAACAAGGTTATCGTACAATACCCAGCTATTACCCTTGAAGAACAATGTCTACCAATCAATCTTATTGCTACACAGTATGCACAGAACAGATCTCAAATGTGTCACACTGTCACCTACAGCAATGTGACTTTAACGTTGATGAAATACTTCCTTTTGCTCCGGCATAAGACTACTTCTTCTGGCTGCGTCTTAGGCCTTTGTATGCCGCTGATTAGGGCCTCTTCTATTGCGGGTAATGGAGCTGCGTATAAGACCTTTTTTATGATGGCAAATAGGAGCTAGATGAGGGTTTCCAATTAGGTCTCTAGATTGATAGCGTAATACATCATCCTTTCAGATCTCCTCACTGTTGCTAGGGTTTCCACTAGACAACATATATAACTCTTCTCAATACAGTGGCTAGAGTCTCCATTATGACAACGGATTAGGATCTTTAAGGACAACTGTTTAGGAGCTGCTCAGACATCAGATCAAGGTTCTTTTTTGTTGCGTTTTGAAGGTTACTTGCGACAACAAATCATGACTTGCGGCTAGGGTATTTAGGACAACATATGAGGGCTTATCCTTCAACTGTGTGTAGGCTTCTTTTTAATGCGGTTAGGGCTCCCTTTAGTACTCCTTAGATTTGCGTTGAAGCTCCTTAGACTAGAGAGCCTTTTCTTGACAGCGTTGAGGGCTTATACTTTACTTCCTTCCTTGATTGCGGCTAGGGCATAGAAGGCATAGAAGGCATCTTGACTAGCTGCGTAGAACCCTTTCTTCACTGCGTTAAAATCTCCTCCATGATAGTGTTAGGATCTAGGGTATCCTCTAGGGCAGCTTATCCTCTTTAGATGTCTCCTCCCACCAAAACCCAAAGACAAGTGGAGAGGAAGAGATCACCAAGAGGATGTGTGTACAAATGACTTTCAAGGCACCTCTCTTTATATTAAAATGTTGAGCACAAGAGGGGTTTATTTGGTTGTTGGCCGACCTTGACAAATTGTCCCATAACACAAATAAATTCATATCTCCATGAATAATTATCGGAATCGGACGATCTTTAGATAAATCCTACACCTCTCGATGAGAGGGATCCAAGAAAAATATCCGCTGCCATTAATAAGATGACCCACGTGGAGTTTGGCCCTAGTTGCCAATTTTAACAAGTGTTAATTGGTATGTGGATAGTGGAGCCTCCAAATATATGATCTCCAACAAGAGGGCTTTAAACAAATTGCAGGAGTAGGAGGCAAGCATGCAAGTGGAACTTGGTGATGATGCCATGCATCCAATTGTAGGAGTGGGATCCATCTAATTCCAAATGCCATTAAGTGATATCCTTGGGCTTAGTGGTGTTTTGTATGTACTTGGCTTAATAAAAAATCCTTTTGCAATTTCAGTGATGATAGATCTTGGATATATGACTGAGTTTGATGATTGACAAGTCCTCATCTGAAAGAGATGCTTGGACGAGATGGTCGTTTCTTGGTTGAGTGTTGGTCGGAGGTGTTCATGGGGGTGGTCTATATAGATTGCAGGGGGATCTTGTAAGAGCTAGTGCATGACAATGACAACTTGTGTGAGTTTTGGCATAAGAGATTGGTTCACTTGCACTATGGATTGCTAGACTTCAAGTTTGAGAAGAAAGGAGTGTGCAAGGGCTATGCCCTTGGGAAGCATGTGAAGGCTACTTTTACTAACAGTGAGCATAAGTCAAGAGAGATTCTTGACCCATTCCACTAAAATGTATGTGGACTGTTGTCTTTAACTTCATTATCAGGTAACATTAATTATGTATCTTTTATTAATGATTCTTCTAGGAAGTCTTGGATTTATTTCATGAAGATCAAGGATGAGGTTTTTGAGAAGTTTCAAGAGTTTAAGTCTCTTGTAGAAAATCAAAGAGGTAAATTAAGGTGTTAATGTTTGACAATAGAGGGGAGTATACCTCTAAGGAGTTTGATATCTTTTGTTGGGAAGCACAAATGAAGCAGGGATTGACAGTTTCATACCCTCAACGAAATGGAGTGCCTAAGTAGCATGTTTGTTTTGCTCGTGTACTACCATGAATGCATCATATAGAGAAGTCTTAGTGGAGATTATTGGAGAATTAAGTAGGGAAACTATTAAAACAATTATCCTTATCCTTAATAATTGCTTGTGATATTTATCTAGCTTCTTATTATTCTTCATTAGATTCTCTTCATCAAACAATTATCAAGAGCATAAACCATAAAGACAATGGACACAAAATATATGCTCTAGGCCAGGGCAAAACCCCTCCAAGGGGAAAACCCAAAAATAACTTCTTCTCTTCTTAAGAATTAATTCAAATGAGGAATCCAAGACCCAAAGACCAAAGTCAAGACCTCCCCCAAGCACCAAGTCAGCCCTCCAAAAAAATCCTTCCTTCAGCGAGTCAGAATCTTCAAATTCAATGAAAGTCAAATCTGTTGTGTGTTTAAATGAGTCGAATTCATCACCTTTATATGCTCCTTTCAAGAGGTCTAATAGGCCTCTCCTAGGCCGACTTTTTATAATTAGGGCCGACTTGGACTTGGAGGTCATTTTGACTTTCTAGATTAAAAATTAAAATCTTTTACATGTTACAACTTGCCCAATAGGGTCTTATACAAAAGATAATGACTCTCTTGATTCAAGATAAATATTTTCTTCACTTGACAAACCCTAGGAGCATGAAATGAATGCTTGACCTAGAAGACCATTCAAATGGAGCATGAAATGCATGCTTGACCTAGAAGACCATTCAAATGGACCATGCTTGATATACATAATGACATGAGTACAATGACAATTATGAAGACCGAAACTAGTTACATTTTCCAACACTCCCTCTTAACTAGGGAGGTATTCATAATTGTACAACCGGTACAAGGATATTCTCAAACTGAAGAGTTCTCATAAGAATAGTTAGATTGATAAGCCATCTTTAAGCATCAACATCATAACCAACAATGTCAACATACTAAGTCCTTAACTTGACAAACTCTATTTATATCAGAGCATAATGCTGAGAGGCTTTATGTGAGACACCACACTACCTCTTAAGGCACATACCCCATCTAGATGTTCACTAGGTATGTCCTTTTAGGGCTATTCTTTTCTTGGATATACAATCCTTAAAGAATAACGGTCCTCTTCGACCACTCTTATCTTGGATAATTTCCAATCTTTAAAGAGTGTCGGTCTATTTCCTATCTTGGGTTCTCTATCCTCAAGGAGTATCAATCCATTCTCCCTCCTAGTGCCTTCAGTAAGACTTACGATTGTTAGTCTTGGTCTAGTGCATAACACATGGAGAATATGATGTCTAACATCACTCCCTCTCAACCATAGAGGAGGTCTTCATTCCCTCTTGATAAGGGAATTGATCCTTTCTCCTTCTCAAACATTCATGTAGACTTCTTACTCCTTAAACATAGATGATTCCTTACTTCCTTTCGATTGGGAAGTCATAAGTACATGCGTGTTAGCTTCATGGAGATGTTCAAGTAGTTGCATGGCTCCTTCTTCCTTTTTGCATCTCATCATATTGAGCTTTTATCTTTCTGGATATAATGGAGCCAATCTTTGACAGGGTTCAGGCCATCAACCTTTCATATAACTTTCCTCATGTTATCATCAACAAAAGCATTATATTGAGCCAATCGAAGTATAGCTAATCATAGCTTCCTCTAATCATGAAAGCGATCTTCATAAACATCAGGTTATCTTCTTATACTGCTACCTTTTAATCATAAGATGATGAAAACATCTTGACCATATAATCCTCAAAGGATTACTAAAGTCATCCTCTCAATCCATGTATTTGAGTTCAAAACAAACAATTGTAGATACACTTGCCTTAATTGCCATTATGCATTTCTGCAACATTCTTCCAAGTAGCAAAACTATATACCAACCAGATAACCAATACCAAATTATCAATATCATAATTACCTCATCATGATGGCCTTTTGTCAAGATATCAGATTTTGCTTACTTGTTTCCTTTGAGATCAACATCTTTTCGCACGCTCTATCTCCATATAGCATAAGAATTTTTCTCCATGCTCTTCATTTGAATCAAAGTGGCCATGGAGCAAGCTGCAATATATTCTTCCTTGGAGTTAAGATTATTAACTCTCTTTCTTTCTTCAAGACACCATATTTGATGTTGATCAATATCATCATGTCTGAGTCATGCTATCTTATGGAAGAGTCTTTCTCTTTGGTCATTACAAAGCATATCAAACTTCTTTTTCCAAGCATTGAGTAATCATATGAAATAATTCCGAGCGCATTCTTACAACCAAATCTTTCTGCAAGATTCTTGTAGACATAAATTCTACCTTATAGAGAAGAGTTACTAAAGACATGCATACCTTTTCTTTCATATAACTATCTAGCCATCCTTCCTTTGAATGAACTTGCTTCAACCCTTATCGAAAATAAATTCCCTTCTTCAATTTTGCCTTTCAAACTGCAACTTGACCATTAATATTCCTTCATCCTTCAAGATCATTGATTCGATACTAAATGGAATATAGTGCTTCTTTTAAAGAACCTTCCCTATATGATGATTCTTATTGGAGGATCTTGATGATCCTTTCTGCAAGATGACTAAGTCTAACATTATGTTAGAAAATACTTGGATGAACTATGATGTGCAAGATGGTCCAGGTCTTCTCATTTTCGTCAGCTAGATGACTTTTTCCCAAAGCAATTTGATCATGTAGACTCTAATACTTCTACTATAATATGCTTCCTTCTATGATGCCATGCTTTACAAAAACCAAGACTCTTCTAGAGAATGCAATGATGCATGCTACTCTACTTTCTACTTTCTAATAAAAGAAAAACAAATTACAAATGAACCTGATTAGAGTTGGAGCTCCTTCAATAGTAAAGATCCTTGGGATCTTCTCCATTCTACTTCTTCTTAGTTTCTTCCTTTTCGTCAACTATGTGAGCTCCACTTGTTTCCTTCCTTTTGTTGTTCTTGTTTGGACAATCCCTCTTAAAATGTCCATACTCATTGCATCCAGCATTGAACCTTGGACATCTCTTGTTTTTCTTTGGACTTTCCAAACTTCCCTTTCTTCTTCTTAGATTTTACAACAAAGGCTTGAAACTTCTCATTTGATTCAGTGTCATCCTTTACCTTCAATCTTGTTTCTTCCAAGATACATTAAGCCCATAGTTCATCAAAGGGAGTTGTATCCTTTCTCGAGTAGAAACTAGTTGCAAAATTGCTCCATTCAGGTGGCAAAGCATTTAGTACACAAGTGGTCATCTCTGAGTCGGAGATGACTTCCCCAAGTCCCTACAATTGTGAGATCCTCATAAGATATGTGGCCACATCTTCATTCTTTGATATCCTTGTTCTATATAGTTGATTCTTCAAGGATATTTTCTGACCTGATGTACTTATAGAGTACAATTTCATCAACTTATCATACATTGCTTTAGATGTTCTCAAATCAACAACAAAGGGAATGAGATGATCCTTTATAGATTCAATAAGAATCCTTTGTGCCCTCACTTCTCCCTTCTTGTACTTTGCTAATGGATGTACTCAAATCAACGACAAAGGGAATGAGATGATCCTTTATAAATTCAATAAGAATCCTTTGTGCCCTCACTTCTCCCTTCTTGTACTTTGCTAATTCTTGAGTCTTCTCTTTGTTTGGTATCGTAACTTCACCAAGAATATATTCCGTGACTTCATTTTCTATGAGCACCAAATCAATCCTCTTCTTCCAGAGTACAATTTCACCAACTTATCATACATTGCTTTAGATGTTCTCAAATCAACAACAAAGGGAATGAGATGATCCTTTATAGATTCAATAAGAATCCTTTGTGCCCTCACTTCTCCCTTCTTGTACTTTGCTAATAGATGTACTCAAGTCAACAACAAAGGGAATGAGATGATCCTTTATAAATTCAATAAGAATCCTTTGTGCCCTCACTTCTCCCTTCTTGTACTTTGCTAATTCTTGAGTCTTCTCTTTGTTTGGTATCTTAACTTCACCAAGAACATATTCCGTGACTTCATTTTCTATGAGCACCAAATCAATCCTCTTCTTCCATGCTAGGAAGTTTGTTGATCCAACGAGCTTGTTGCTTTCCTTGCAAAATGTAGCCATTTGATCTGTAGATTGACACATGAAAGACAATATTGTACTTACTTGACAAACAAGTGCCCTTGATGATACCTTGAACTATCTTGATGCTTTCAAGGATTTTCAAGAAACTTCAAGGATGTCCTTCAATAATAAGAGTCTTCAAAAAAGATAGATATTCTTCTTCAAGATGATGAGGTTTTCAATGAGAGCTTGATGTAGTGACCTTCCTTCCTCCAATGAGAGCTTGATCCTTCTTAAGATGACTAGGTCTTTTTCCTTATGCCCTTCCTTGTGTCCTTAGCCAATGATTCCCTTTGACAAACATCCTCCTCTTATGTGTCGACAAGACGATCTTCAAGCTGCCTTCTCTTCTTCACCTTAGCTCTGTTACCATGTTGGATAATTAAGTAGGGAAGCTATTAAAACAATTCTCCTTAACCTTAATAATTGCTTGTGATCTTTAGTTAGCTTTTTATTATTCTTTATTAGATTCTCTTCATCAAACAATCACTTCTCCCTTTTTGTACTTTGCTAATTCTTGAGTCTTCTCTTTGTTTGGTATCATAACTTCACCAGGAACATATTCCGTGACTTCATTTTCTGTGAGCACCAAATCAATCCTCTTCTTTCATGGTAAGAAGTTTGTTGATCCAATGAGCTTGTTGCTTTCCTTGCAAAATGTAGCCATTTGATCTGTAGATTGAGACATGAAAGACAATATGGTACTTACTTGACAAACAAGTGTCCTTGATGATACCTTAAACTATCTTGATGCTTTCAAGGATTTTCAAGAAACTTCAAGGATGTCCTTCAATAATAAGAGTCTTCAAAAAAGATAGATATTCTTCTTCAAGATGATGAGGTTTTCAATGAGAGCTTGATGTAGTGACCTTCCTTCCTTCAATGAGAGCTTGATCCTTCTTAAGATGACTAGGTCTTCTTCCTTATGCCCTTCCTTGTGTCCTTAGCCAATGGTTCCCTTTGACAAACATCCTCCTCTTATGTGTCAACAAGATGATCTTCAAGCTGCCTTCTCTTCTTCACCTTAGCTCTGATACCATGTTGGATAATTAAGTAGGGAAGCTATTAAAACAATTCTCCTTAACCTTAATAATTGCTTATGATCTTTCGTTAGCTTCTTATTATTCTTTATTAGATTCTCTTCATCAAACAATTATCAAGAGCATAAACCATAAAGACGATGGACACAAAATATAGGCTCCAAGCAAGGGAAAAACCCCTCCAAAGGGAAAACCTAGAAATAACTCTTCTTATAGGGTCAATTCAAATGAGAAATCCAAGACCCAAAGACCAAAGTCAAGATCTCCTCCAAACACCAAGTCAATCCTTCAAAAAAATCCTTCCTTCAGCAAGTCAAAACCTTCAAAGTCAATGAAAGTCAAATCTGTCCCAATCACAGTTTCAACCCTCCACTTCACACTTGCGACTCGGATCTGCAATTCTTGGCCACCTGCAACTCCAACCTACAATTTTCAACTCCTTGCAATAAATTAGAAACCCTAATTTCGCACGTGTGGGAGAAATCAAGCCCAAAATTAGATTTTCTTCCTTTTCTTTTACTTCGTCTTGCTTCCTTGACCTTCGCTCATGCTACTTCTTACTTCAGATTGAACTTGTGTGTCCAAATGAGTCGAATTCATCTCCTTTATATACTCCTTTCAAGAGGTTGAATAGGCCTCTCCTAGGCCGACTTTTCATAGTTAGGGCTGACTTGGTCTTGGAGGTCATTTTGACTTTCCAGACTCAAAAATAAATTCTTTTACATGTTACAACTTGCCCAATAGGGTCTTATACAAAAGATAGTGACTCTCTTGACTCAAGATAAATATTTTCTTAACTTGACAAACCCTAAGAGCATGAAATGCAAGCTTGACCTAGAAGACCATTTAAATGGAGCATGAAGCCCATGCTTGAATATAATACCTTTCTTTCTTCTTTTGCTTGTAACATAAGATATACATAATGACATGAGTACAATGATAATTATGAAGACCGAAACTAGTTACATTTTCCAACAAAGATTTGTAATCTCCACCAATGCACAAATTCTGATTATATGATGCACTATGGATGACGCATTATGGATCGAAACAGTGTAGAGAAGAATATATCTATCATAGATATAGCTCATCCCTTGATTCATGATTTGGATCTGCACACGTGTCTTTGGGTTGAAGGTTTTTTTATTTTTTATTTTATTTTTGTTTTTTATTATATTAAGGAAAATCTCGGTAGATCCACCCGAAGGGATCACATTCTGCTGGCCAAACTAATCAGAGCCTAATGTTGAGGGTGTCGAGGAGAATTGACCCCACGACCTCCCATTGGCGACATTCTTTAACAATAGGACCTCAACCAATTGAGCTAACCCTCGAGGCTATTGCTGGGTTGAAGGATTTCTTATAACTCTCTATATTTTAAACAAGGATCCTCACAGAGTTCTAAAGGACAAGTTACTAAAGAAGGCATACACAGTGAGAAGCCTTATGTATCACATCATTGTATTCTTGGCTGTCCTATCTACATCCATATTCTCGATGAGAAAAGGACCAAGTTGGAACCTTCTAGTTTGAAGTGCGCCTTTGTAGGTTATAGTGAGACCTCAAAAGCTTATAGAGTCTACATTCCATCTCGATTGAAACTAGTCATGAGTAGAGATGTCAAGTTTGATGAGGATGCATAGTCCTTTCACTTTTAATGACCTCTAACTGTGACCATGGAGGTAGAAGGGTTGATTTTCACAAAAACTGATTGCATAAATCATAAAAATCATGAAAATTAGATTCAGATAGGCAAGCTTTCAGTTTATCCCAAAGGCCTAAGTGGTTCACCTAGACATTGTGGGAGGATGGGTGAGATAGTGCCTAGGCTAAAGGAAAAGTTTGTGATTGACTCTTGGTGGTTGTACAAGGTTAAGCATGTAACAGATGGTAGCATAGAGAAACACAAAACTTGGTTTGTGGCTAGAAGTTCTCCTAGAAAGAGGGAGTTGACCATGAGCAAACTTCTACTCCAATTGCCAACTAATACTATACCTCTATCATATTTATTATGTCTTTATTGACAATCATTGATTGGAGTTGATATCAAATGGATGTAAAGACAACATTAATTAATGGGATGATTGAGGAGGTATACATAAACCCACCCTATGTTGCACGAAACTTCTAAGAACCCGGCGTTTCGGGACGTATCCGTACCCGAAACTCCGAAACTTGGCCGAAACTCAACCATAATGTAATCATCTATGAGAGTTAATATAGACTTTGTTTTTCTTCTAAATTGTCATCTATGGGTCTTATTCCCTTTTTTCTTGCAAGATAGTGTGTTATTCACTTATTTATAAATTTATTTTTTTATACATAAACATATATGACGTTTTGGATGACGTTTCGGCCGACGTTTCCATTTATGGGAGGTGGCGTTTCTAAACTTACACGTTTCAGAAACTCCAGAATGTTTCGGCGTTTCATGCAACTTAGAACCAACCAATAGGATTTGAGGTGCATGAGCATGAGACCCATGTTTGCAGGTTGAAGAAGGGCCTATATGGGTTGAAACTAGCACCCTGTTCATGGTGTTTTTAGGATCAATGAGTAACTTTTAGGTTTGGGTATCACTAAGATAGATGTAGACTCTAATCTTTGCAATTTGGTTGATCATTCTAATCTCTTGATTTTTAGTCCTGTATGTAGATGATCTTATACTTGTAGGAAGTTGAAAGAAGTGTTGCACATATCACGATAATATTGGAATTATTGCAATATAATCACCAAACTGCCCTTCGTAGATATTATCGCCATAACTTATCGTGATAATTTCCCTGTTTTGAATTTATCACAACAGTTTAGGTAATTATCACGATAATTTTGAAATTATCGCCTTGTCTCTGTCAATTTCAACTTATTCCAATTTTTTTTTGGTCTTTAACCCCTAAGTTTTTAAAAGTGAGTTAGGGGATTGAGCTATCTGGATACTCTACCTATTTCCATCAAGCAAAAAAGGGGAAATCTATAAATCTGTTGTTTTCATTTCCGAAGATTCATCTCATGAGATACATACCCTATTAGTTAATGGTAGTATTAAATTCTTAAAGTAAAAGTAACAGTTTCCTTTACTTTTTAACATTACCATTAATTGACATCCTCATTTTCATCCTTTTACTTAAATTTTTAACATTACCATTAATTGACTCAGGATGTTTGAGAGTGGTTCCAACCTCATTGGATTTCATATGGAGAAAGTAGAATTTTAGATCCCACCAAAATCAACAGAGTTAACAGTTTTTAGGATTTCAGGATTGACGGGATTGCAATGTTTTTACTGGATTTCATTAGGAACGAGGGTATGGAACTAACATTTAATCAAGATCTCCAAGCCTTCTATGAAACACGATATTGGCGACATTGACCGTTGAGCTCCTTCTTTATGACCTTAGTAAAATTGTACACTTCACTCAAGCAAAATTATTGATTAGGATGTTAAACTTTTTCTATCTTATTTTAATGCTTAGTGGGTGATCTTGATGAGTAGGATCCTAATATAGGCAATGATTTTGATGTTATCTATTGTTCTAGCATGATTTTCTTTGGATTTCAAAGGCTATTTGTTGAATGCAGTTAGAGAGAAAGGGTTTTGCTTAGTCTGTGATGCCTAGACTAGTAGAGGGACACAAATTTCCACCTTTGTAGATTTATTCATTTCCTATGTATTGACTTAGGAAAAAAATATCTTTCCTAAAGTCAAATCTATAATTTGATCTCACCCTAATTTTAAAAAGTATTCTCAGCCTTGTGAGTGCTTGTGGTGCCCAAGTTGAATTATAAAGGGGAGATAAGGCAACTGGTGGAGGTAGTTCAAAAAGGCATTAGAAGTGTGTGTGTTCTCTTTAGCAATTGCAGACCAACGAGTTCAGCACTGGGGTTTTACTTCTAGCACGGAGAGGCAAAGGAAGAGAGGCCATACAACCCTTAGAATTTCCAGACTAGCATTTTTAGCGGGAGGCTGAGAGTACTTGCATAGAGGAGTTGCGCAATAGGCCATACAAGCTAGTACAGGTTTCATACAGCGCAGGAGGAGTAGGTTGAGAGGTTCGCTGAGTCCAGTTGGGTGCAGTAGGGTTTTGGAGATTGCTGGGTATTAAGGAATTTTCCCTCATCCTTATAATTTTTTTTCTAAAAAGAGCAATTGTTGAAGAAATTAATAGAGAACACACACTTCGCAGGTTTTCCCCAGTTGGAGTTTCCTAGGTAATTTCTAGTGTTTCATGTTTTAATGTGCTTGTGTCTTTAGAGTCTATTTTCCATTGCAAATTTTCAGTTAGAATACTCAGTATATTTAGTGAGTGCATTTGAAAGTTCAGTTTCAATTTTTTTCACTTCAAAAAATTCATTAAATTATTGGTGAGTGTTGATCATTACGTGTCAACGACCCATAGTAGTACACCCCCTTTTTTCGCGAAAGGGATAACGCCTGATCGATGTGTTTGTGCCGTCCACCTATCATCATTAGCCTGATCATCATGTTATAATGTAAACCCATTTTGCATTTATATGATGTAAATAATCTCAGTAGATCCGTGTCATTATGTAATTGCCTAGGTAAAGCTACTTTTCTAGTGACGATCTACATTCTTGGAGGTTTTTTGTCTCACTGATCCATTCTCAGATGGTCGGCAGAGTTTTCCTTCAGTCTTACCCCAAAGTCGGAATGGATTTTGTCACTGGGATCTTAAGCGAGTCCTAGTGTTATAGATCGAGTCTATTTGGTTAGGTTATTTTATTATAAATTGCTTGGTCTGTTGAATTATATTTGTGTCGCAGAAATGGGTAGTCTATGAGGGTCTTTTACAAATGGGTTTTCCCCTTTCTGATGTAAAAAATATGAAAATCATGATGTAAAGTGCCTTGAGGGTTGGAAAAATAATTTATCCCCTCATAGGTTAATTAATTAAATTTTCTGGCCAAAAATTAATTAAAATCCTAAGCCAAAAATTTAATTAATTCTAGATCTTAGGTAAATTTAAATTCTGCAAAGGCAAAATTAGTCGGTCCTTAAAAAATTAAATTTTCAGAGGTCCAGGGACTAAGGTAAATTAAATTATTTTAATAAATTTTAAGCCTTTGATCCCTGGGGTTAAGTCAAAGTCAAAATTTTGGGGAAATTAATTCAAAAATTTAATTTTTGAATGAATTAAAATGCATTATTTGAAAATTTCGAATTTCCCGAGATATTTAAATATTTCGACAGATGAGATTAAAAGAAATTTTAATCCTCATCAACGGTCGAGATTGCTTTGACGAGGATCACTCGAACTAGCTGTTGGAGGATTAATCTTTAAATAGGAAGTCATTTGTCAGTGAATTGATTCGACCTTTGAGTCGTGTGCTAAGTGAAAAGCTCTTGTGTAATCTTTTTTTTGAATAATAAAGAAAGACTTTGGGTTTATTCTTCGCCGATGTTACTCTTTATGGAAATACTGTAAGATGTGTCATTTTTTCATGCAATTTTTTTTTAAGCCATTGATAATAGCTTTTGAAGAGTGATTTGAGTACATGTATCTTGCTCAATCGCCGGGGTTTAAGTGGTAATTTAAATTTTGAATGTAATAGCAGGTATTTCTATTTATCTGAATTTTATTGTTATTTTCTCGCTCTATTTTGATGGCTGAATTGAGTTTTGCAGGAAAGTTTTGATTTTTAGATTCTCGGGCATTAGGGGAAGTTTTCAATTGGGGTCCAACTCTCGATCCGTGTTTTCTGAAGAGCCCAATCTAATTTGATCCCGAGCTTATCATAAGATTTTTATTGGTGATGCACGAAGGGTTTTGAGCAAAGCACCTCCTTTAAAATTTAAAAATTTAAATTTCTATGTGGAAAATTGATAAATCTGGCTGTTGAGAGCCTTAGATTATCAGATCTAGGAGGGGAGTTGGACTCACACTCCTCAGATCTGATAGATCTGCCATTCCTATGCATAGATCTGTAATTTTTTTTTGGGTTTTCTGACTTGGGTTTTTGGGGTTTTTTTTTTGTATATCTGGGTTCTGGGTGTTTTTTGTTTTCAAGTACAGGTTGTAGATCTGAAGGTGAAGTTTGATTTGAAGCTAGATCTAGGCCCTAGAGGGTAAGATCTGGCCTCAAAATCATTTTTGTAGTTATATTATCCATCTTTTTTGCTGTCCAAGGGTTTTAAATTTTTTTAATCTGGAAATAATTTTACAGGGGTTTCATTGATAAATCTGAAGCATTAAAACACATTGGTGTGAAATTCGTTTTTCTGGGTTTGTCTTGAGTTTCTGGGCTACCATTTTGCTGATTGGTTCGCTACTTGGTTTTTTGGGTTCACTGTGCATTTCGATTTTTTCTTTTTCCTTTTAAAAACCCTCGCTGCCATCTCTCTTAAACTTGCAAGGGTCCCTCATCTCACTGATCCGCAAATCTCTTTTTAACTCTCCATTCGCCCTCACTCCCTAACTATCTGGTCTCCTCCCTACTCTCCCACAACATCCTTCATTTTACCCGCAACATCCTTCAGAACCTCAGATCCCTCTCCTACGCTGCCATATTCTTCCTGTTCGCATCCCTTTCTGCTGTAGTCCGCAACCTGTTCTCTCCATCTGCGTGTTGCTAACCTATAGCTGTAGCTCATCCGCCCATTAACCCTGTTTGCTGCCCACGCATCCTCCATTCCCCTTGCTAAATCTCGCCCTCTTTACCTGTGTTTTTCATCTCTCTTCTCGCTGCCATCTGCGTGTGGCCTCAAGCTGCCAGCTCACATCCTCCATCCATCGCTCACCTGCTTGTCTGCAACCCTACCTGCAAACCCTCTCCTTGCTCGATCTACATATCTCCTTGTTGCGTCCGCTATCTCTTTCTTCCCGCGTCAACCTGCTCCATTCGACTGCTCTCCTCCTTGCTCGATCTGCATATCTCCTTGCTGTGTCCGCCAACTCTTTCCCTCCTCATCGATCCACAGCTCCCTTTGAGCTCCGCTCCATACCCCGCCGTCCACCTGCACAACAAACAAACAAAGTGCTTTACCTTTTCTTTTTTTATTTATTCGATTGTGTTTTTAGTTAGGGTTAGCTCTCATACCTTTCTTTTTAATTTTCTTTTGTATTGTTATGAGTTAGACATTCGACTTTCCCTTTTTTTTAATTTTCATTATTTAGATTCATTTTGCTTTAATTTCAATTTGCTGTTTTGACTTTTATTTTTAAATCTTTTGATTTGATTTGATTTTCTCACTTTTTATTTTTGATTTATGATTTTAAATTTTTTGTTTTTTGTTTTCATTTAAAAAATTCATTAAAATTCATAAAAAATTATAAAACAAAAAAATATTATTATTATTATTATTTTTTTTTGTGGGACTTTGGGAGTGAGAATAAAATAAACTAAAAAGGGATTTGCGCTTTCACATTTAATATTTTAATGTGGCCTATGGCCCATTAAAATTTTTAACCCTTTAGTTCATTTTAATTCCATCACATTAAAAGATTTTGATTTCTTCATTTACCACATTTGACTAATTGCTTAAGGAATAATTGATTACATAAATTTCCTTGGTGTCATTTTGTGGTAATATTTCTCTATTGTCAAGTGTGATTAATGTTTCAAAAAATTATATTGGCGATAGGAGGAAGTTAATTAATTCTAGATCTGGGTCATTAATGAAAATTATTTTAAATCTAGAATCTCTTACATATTGCAGTTTTGGGTGTTTACATTGATCATTCATGATTGTCACTATTCGTCACATATTGGAAAATTGTTTTGGATAACTTGTTTTATTTAGTCTATGGTTAATGCAAATATTAAAGGCACTGATCTGTAGTCATTTATACCTTGTAATTGTGTCTTATTTTAATCTATCCATCTTAATTGACTGAGACTTGCTTTAAATTCATCAAGTTGTTCATCGTTAAAATCTCCTAGAGCCCACTTCGATCGGGTTGTGTGCCGGAGGATGGCAGGGGCGACGGATAGTTATGAGTAAAGGAAAGGTACCACCCACCACCCTCACACGCTCAAGGCGATGGGTGTAGTGGCCCTTTGCATGAATACGTGCAAGGGTGGTGGGCAAGGTGGCATGCACAACAAGGATGAGGAGGGAGGCGCAGTAGTTAAGGTAAGACAGGGGAGTCGTAATTGTATTGTTGTTTGTGGAGTTTGGAGCTAGAGCACTGGAGCAGGAAGGCGCTGGCATCATCGACGAAATTTGTGGAGCGAGAATGAGAATGTATCTAGGCCCTGGAACCCTCTTGCAATGGTGACATGGTTTGTTTCTTGCTAGAGGGATCAGGAGAAACCTGGGAAGTGGAATTGGGGGACTTGCTGGGGAAAGCGTCACAGGCATTGCATGGCTGTTGTCTGGTTTTGTGTCTTGGTTATAAGGCATCCGAGTATTGACTTGGCCAGTGGCTGGGAAGCCACTCCTGAGAGCTGCATTGTGACCTTGCGTGTTAACTGGGGCAAAAAGGGAGAGGCTGTGTACTGGGGATGGGTAGATTATAAGAAAAGAAGAGGAGCGATGCAGGTTGACTGGGTAGAGGGGAATGGGAAGGCTTACCTGAGCACGGGGATTCTTGCATGGCTGAGAGAGGGGACCGCCAACCATTCAGGGTATGAGCAACACTGGGAAGGGAGAAGGGAGAAGCATGACAGGATAAGGAGACTGGCCTCGTCTTTCGACTGGGTTGTCACCCAACCTACGACTTGCTCCGAGAGTAATTGGGCTAGGATAAGGATTAAGGAGAACGCCAGCAATAAGAATCAAAGCCAGAGGTTAACACCTCTTTCCTGTGAACAGGTTTCGAACAGAGTGGAGATGGCTCGTCCAGCAAGAGGAAGAGGTTGCAATAGACGTGGGAGGGAGCCTGCAAAGGCCAAACTGTTGAACACCTCATTAGTGAAGCCGTTGCAGCATACCGGGAGGGAACAGATGTAGGAATCCGTAATCTGTTGGAAGAATGGGAGGAAGAAATTAAGCAAAACAGTGAGACAGAGGAGGAGATAGAGAACTGGAGGACCTTAGTCCCGGATCTTGGGAATACCAGAGGAAGAATAACTCAATTTAAGCAAACAATCTATCTTTATTGGCTTATGAAAACCCTGCTGGGGAAGGCCATGGAACAAATATCAGTGGGGATGGCTCTGTCCCTCCAAGACATGCCCAATTACAAACAGGATTTGCAGCGAATCCAATTCCAGCTCCATAAGCAAGACATCTGTTTGGATAGAATCCAAAGGCACATCCAATGCATCATTGAATTAACTCGGATGCCTGGTAAAAAATTAAAATATCAAGGATCTGGCACCGGCGGAATTGGCATCGAAAGAGTAGCAGGAATAGTTAGTTAATCTGGTTTCTTTTTGTTTTATGTGGGTAGCATTTACTTTACATTATGCATGCTTATGATAGATAGACATATAATGTCTTGTCATGAAACTGAGACATACTTAGCGTGGTTAAAAAGACTGAAACTTTACTGTTTTTGGATGGCTTATAACGAGGATAGGTGGCCAACAGACTTGGTTTCCCATTGGGCAAGTTGAGGCCACCTATCTCATATATGTGGTGTCAATTTGTTGTTTATAAATAGAAAATGAAGGGTCCTGCCAAGCTTAAAAAAAAAAAATTCTCCTAGAGCCTGTGTTCCACAGGTTACCCTCATCCATTCACCTTAGGGACTACCCCCCTTGATTTGTCTAGGAGAGAGTCTAAACGGAGTAAGGATTAGAGTGACAACCCTTACTTTGAGCATTGTCGCGGTGCCTAGACACTTTGTGCGACAACAATGAGTATTTAAAATCTGACGCCATTTAGAGCCCTTCAGTCTCTATTGATTTATTTTGATTCAGAGATGGATTGCACTCGCTGATATTTTGGTTATATGCACTGTTGCTATACACATGAAAAAAATTGCATATTTGTGTATAATAATTTGGATTCATATGGATGCACATGAATTATATGTTTTTTTCAAAATTTGAATATTTTATGTATTTTTGGTTAACCAATCTTTTGGTCTAGTTCTGATAACATTGCTGAGGATGATGTGACCATTTTCCATCAAGGAAACAAAGGGAAATTCGTTGTTTTCATTGCCATGATTCATCTCATGAGATACATTTATTTTTGTTTTGATATGATTTTGTATCGTTCTATTAGATCTTATGACTTAGGACAAATATCATATTTCGATATCAATATCTAATGTAGCACTTGACATCTTATGCATCTTATATATTGATTTTATTTTCATATTTATGTAGCAATGAATGTGTGTGTGTGTTTTTCTTGGAGGAAATATCTAGGTAGATCCACTCGAAGGGATCACTTCCTGCCGGCTTATTAGCAGAGCATAACCCGAGGGCATTGAGGAGAATTGACCCCGTGACCACCCATTAGCGTGGTGCTTCTACAATGGGAACTCAATAAATTGAGCTAACCCTCGGGGCTAATGTGTTTGTTTGATGTTGATGTTGTTTTCTAAGTTAAAAAATTTTAAAAATTGTTTTTTTTGTATTTCCCAACAATTTCTGATATTTTCTCCGATATTGCCGATAATTTAAATTTTGGACACCCAGCGATAAATTGCCGATTACAATAAATGTAACGTTGGTTGAAAAAGACTCATAGAATGGTGCAAGGCAGAATTGGCGAAAGAATTTATCATGAAGGACATTGGCTTGATGCACTACTTTCTTGGTCTAGAGATGTGGCAAAGTCTTGGTGAATTTTTTTTTGGACAGGGTAAGTATGCCGTCGAGATCCTGAAGAGATTTCAGATTGTAGACTACAAGCCTATGGCTACTCCTATGGTAGCAAATTTGAACTCCTTTGTTGATCCTGATTCAGGTTTGATTGATCTGTCTGTGTACAGGCAGTTGATAAGTCCCTCGTGTACTTAGTAAACATGAGGCCTGACATTTGTTTTGTAGTCAACACCTTGAGTTAGTACATGGTGCAGCCCAGGTAGGTTCATTAGGTTATTGAAAATCAAGGGCTCCAGTGCTTAAAGGTCACAATGCATTTTGTAACACCTTGAGTTAGTACATGGTGCAGCCCAGGTAGGTTCATTAGGTTGCTGAAAATCAAGGGCTCCAGTGCTTAAAGGGCACACTGCATTTTGTACAGATGTATGTTGGGGATGGAGAGGTGTTGCTGCAAGGTTTATCAAGATTTTGATTGGGCAAGTAGTGCTAGTGATAGGAGAAGCACTTTAGGGTGTTGCTTCAGTTGAGGTTCAGGCATGGTTTCTTGTTTCAGGCTGAAACAAACTTCCATAGCACTCAGTTCATTAGGGGAAGAATATATGGCAGCCGTTTCTGCTAGTTATGAAGCCATTTGGATTCACAAGTTGCTAGCAAAATTAATAGAGGATCACAAGCTAAGAAAGGCTGAGTGTCAGGAGACATGATCAGAACAATTAACATAATATACTGGCTTTCATGATGTGAGAAGTAAAGTTGCTTGTATACATTCTTGTTGAGCCAAGGAAGAGACAGAAGACAGAGTAGTCTCATATTCAAGATGCATATGAGTCTAGAGAGGAGAGAAGGCATCTTGATGTCTTATTGTGAATATCTTAGTTGCGGCTGAGCCATTGTGTAGTCGATATCTGGTGTCTCTTGTTTTTTAGTTACATGTTACTTTACTTTTTAGGTGTCATCCTCTCTTCAAGACATTTCTTATGATTGTTTTTGGGACTCAATTTGCCTCAAGCACAATTATTATTACTAATGTTTGTTTGGGGCTTGAGAGGATTCTCCTCTGGGACCATCTGAACAAGCACTGAGGCCTAATAAGCTGTATTGACTTTGATTTTTGAAGTGCTTACCATGAACCTTGTTTGCCCTGGTTTAGGAATTCCTCAATTTTCACATCAAAAGGAGGTTTTTGAAACTTACTCCATCCATATTAGTATCATTATGCAGAGAAACCTTTTTGCATGCTAACTTTGCTTTCAGTTACCCCTTATGAGGCATTTTCAAGTGTCCACAGTTATTTTTATTCATGTTAAAAACTAATCGACACTGAATTATCTGGGTTACCGCATTACAAGTTTATTCCAGCTGACTTGTAATGTTGCAAAATTCATTTTGTCATTTTCAGTTTTTTATCATTGATTGTAGAGTACATAAGCTGAAAAGTCAAACCTATTTTTTAGCACATTTTGAAATTTAATTCTTTCTGTAGGCTTGAAAATCTGGATCTAATGATGAAACATGGAGTCAATGCGTGGAAAGTCCATAATCAACATTTGGAAGCATTTTTGGCGAGGTTGGTGGAACAAATCATTTTTATATTCTATTAAATTAAGTACTTGTCATTTGATTTATGATGAAATGTAGGACAAGATGTTTGCCCTTGTGATTTTTATAATGAAGGTGTAAATGTCACATTCATGGATAGAATGTGTGGGATCTGATAGAAAATGTTTATTTTGGAGGTATCCCTCTTTTGCTGGAAAAATATAGTTCCTCGCTCGCCTGCCTATTATGCGTTCCAAGTGAGGATGCTGGTTCCTTGTCATTCCCCCATGGATTTCCCCTCTCTTGCCTGTGTTTTCAGATGGAATATGGTAGTAACTGCCTGCTGAAATCCCTGCTGGTAACCCCAAGGGACTCCATGCGATTTGATCTTGAGACCTCTGTGAACTTTTGCACAAGAGCATCAATCAATTGAGCTAACTGGGCTCACTATATGTATCTTTATTTTCCCAAGCAAAACTTTGTGGGATCCCCCTTTGTTGGTATATCTGGATGGAGGGTGGCTCACCCAACAGCCACAATAGTGGCTGGTAATCCTGCTGGAATCAGCCAGACTTGAAACTTCAGCCCGATTAAAACTGGGGATGTCGTGGTGAACTCTGCTTTGAAACAGTCCATTTGAACCAATTGAACCAACCCACTGGGCTCATACTAGAGTTATCCTTTGTCTATGAGGGATGGAATTGTTTTACATATCAGTGATATTAAACTGTGGAAATGATATTTTCCACAAAAGCCTTTTGCCACTTATACATATTCTTGTTCAAAGGAATAAACTGTTCTACGTAACTTGAACCAGGATAACACTTTTGTAAGTTACTAAGTAATATAATGCACTTACGATATTCATAATAAATGAGAGGGAGTGTTTCCAAGAGTTTAGAGTCAAGTAGAAAGAAGAAAAAGAGGTTCCAAAATGGCATGACAGCAAAAATCTTGCACCTGTAAATTTGTCTGTTTTTAGTTGCAATGAATGTCTCTTTGCATGAACAAATCAACCAATTTGTTTTTGATCATGATCTAATTATCCATGTGAACATGCAGCCTGTTGACACCTGGTTTTTCTTGAGAGTGATTGATTTCATAACTGCAGATTAATGTGTTTCTTCTCTACTGGAACTCATATGTAATGTATGCTTGGAGCTCTTTTCCAGACATGATTTATTATTTTACTTGTCAATTGGTCACTAAGTTACAACTAATCACAATCTAATTATCCATGTGAACATGCAGCCTGTTGACACCTGGTTTTTCTTGAGAGTGATTGATTTCATAACTGCAGATTAATGTGTTTCTTCTCTACTGGAACTCATATGTAATGTATGCTTGGAGCTCTTTTCCAGACATGATTTATTGTTTTACTTGTCAATTGGTCACTAAGTTACAACTAATTGCCTCTTATGCATGCCGTCTAATTTATCTGACATATTTTCTAGACATGCATTTTGCATATGAATGGACACAAGTAAACCTATTTGCATTTTTTCAAACAAAATGAAATTTAAGGTCTTATATGACTGTTGAGTATAGTTAGACCCTGTATGTATTGAGATACATAAGTGACAGAAAGGGGATCGAATGGAACCAAAACAAATCCAAATTCCTTAAATAAACAAGGAAAAAATAGCAAGAAGTGCAAGTATTGAAGATAAATCAGCCAATAGAGTGAAACCCTAGTGAGGGAAAGTAGCCATGAATAAGTGCTAGAGAGAAATAAACCCATGCACAAGAGAGAGAAAAATGCCTAAGCATAGATGAACACCAAAGATATATATTTCCTTGGGCCCAATGTTTTAAAACTTGTACTCAGATACAGAATCTGTCAAGTGTCAACTTGGACTCAGATTGACTTTTGACTATTCTGATTTAATACTTAAAAGTTCATAGAAATTTAAATTTTAATGAAAAAATCATATTTTAAAGATTCCAAACCATGATTCCAAAAAATTATTGGAATTTTGGAAAAAAACATTATGAGTAAATGAGCAAGAACATTTAAGTGACAATGATAAGTGACAAGCAATGTTTCACCATCAGTTATATCAAGATCCTCAACATTAGTATCACCTTCTTCTTGTCGAGCCTTTGCCTCTATCTTGATCCTAAGGGACATCAATGAACAACAACCTATTTTGTTGAAACTACTTAATCCAACCCTTATAATATGGTAGAAAAGCTTAACATTCATGACCTGTGGTTTTGGTTTCAGTGAGGAGTACAATTTTGCCAAGGCCATGACAAAGGAGTTCAACATTCAATACCATCAAAAAAGGAAGATAAAGGGCTTGGTGCTCTTGAATAACTGCCAATCCCATTCCCTCATACATGATAGAATCCAATGAAAATGTTGAAATCCTGAAAGCTATTAAGTTTGCTGAGTTTTGAATGGGATATGAAATACTACTTTCTCTGTATGAAGTCCAGTGAGGTTGGAACCATTCTCAAACATCTTGAAACAATTAATAATAATTTTAAAAATTTAATTAAAAGGATAAAAAAAAAAGATAAAGGAAATATCAATAGGAAAGATAAAGGAAATGTCGGATTAAAAAAAGAAGATAAAGGAAGCATCAACTTTTACTTCTTAATCATTACCATTAATTGCCAACATTGGTAGGGTGTAGAAGTCAGATTTTTTGTTTTTGTTTTTTGCCTGCTAAGTTGGTCACAATGGGCTGTAGTAGCTACTCGATTGAGTAGGTGCAATCTTCACTGAGTCGGATTGGTTCGCACCTACAAGCTAAATGAGCTTGTTGCCTAACCAAAGGCCATCAGGCCCTTTCAAAAGAAAACCCATTAGGGGTTTATGAAAGATGCGGCCAATCGAAAGAAAATAGCACATTGGGCATGTTGCTGCCTTGCTTGCACACCTAGGTTAGTGCGGGAAAAATACTTAACCCCACAAAGTGTGACGCTGGTGGCAAACTAAGAGAAGGGGCTGTCACCTAATCCCAACTCTCTCCATTAAAGCTCTCTCCTAGTTAAGCTGAGGGGGGTGGTTCCTAAAGAAGGTTAATTAAAGGAAATGTGAGTTTCTAGGAGACTAAAGTTATAAGGAGATACCTATCAAAGGTGATTTGATTCCAACTGTGAACAAGCATATAAGTATATGAACAATATTCATTGATATATTCAAAGTATAGACTAGTGTTTCAAGGCAAATGACAAATGCTTGCTCAAAATAAAATTCAAGATACAATTATAGATAATCTTGCAAAATCAAATGTTAGATCAAGGTGAGCATATTGTTGAATAGTTTAACTAGTTTCGGTCTTCATAATGACATGTGTAATTGTGATTTTATGTAATTGATGTAAAGAAGAAAATAAAATTATAAATATAATGCTTGTCTCATGAGTTTCATGAGCAAGGAATTTTATTTTTAGTAACGGCTCCCATTGTGAGCCCTTAGGATTCGTCATAAAGTCAAATTGAGTCAATGTCATGTATGAAGGACCCTTCTTGGGCATGTTACATATATATGTGTCAATGAAAGCGTCAAAAAGCCCTCCAAGACCAAGCTCAAGCATCTCCTTCAAGTCGACCCTTAAATGAAATAATGAATTTGCTCCAAAGACATGTCGGCTCATCCACAGTTCAAGTCGGCCTATTATGGATGCTCCAACCACTATAAATTGGCCAACTCAGCCTCATTTCAGAGACAAAATTTCGGTTAAGAAAAAGTCTGCAATAGGAAGTGCGAGAATCACCCAGAAAGGAGTCTCGTAGCCAACAAGAAGAAGGAAGGAAGAGAAAAGGTGTTTTGGGTCTGTTTTAGGTTGTTCTTCTGTCACATGTGCAAAGAAGAGAGGGATCACCTGCTGCAAGAAAGGCCGAGAAGATTACAATCATCTAAGGTAATCGAATTAGGAGAAGGACAAGTCAAAGGGAAGCCGAATTAGGGAGTCTCTATCTTAAGCGGAGTCAAAGGCACTACATAGAAAGTGACACTTACTAAGCACTGCAAGTAGGGCTTTTGAAATAGGCCGAGAAATTGCAGTAAACTGAAAATATGAAGTGTAGCCAAGAAGTAGAGAGAAATTCAGTAGTTTGACTATCGTTGACTCAAGGAAGAGAAGGAAGCTTTGTGTCTTGGTCTTGGAGTGGAAAATAGGTCAAGGGTCTTGGTCTTGGTATTCGTCAGTTAAAGGCTATATAAGAAGAAGAATTTGTTCGGGTTTTCCTCTCAAGTGGGAGAGGTTTTGGCCCTGGCTGATAGCCTATATTCTGTGTCTCTTGTCTCTTTGTTGTTTATGCATTAGTAGCTGTTTGATGAAGAAGAACACTATAATAAGCTAATGAACGAGAAGATCCTAATATAAAGAAGTAAAAAGCATTCACAAGCAGTTATCAACAAAAGAGAAATCACCTAATTACTATGCCTTAGATTTCTCAACATGGTATCAGAGCTAAGGTGACAATCTCAAGGAAGGGCATCTTATTAAGGGACACTTGAGCACTCAAGGATCTAACCTCGAAGGGCTCCAAAGCAAAGTAAAAAATCTTCGAAGAAGTGTCAAAACCATAGATCGAAGAAGTAGTCTTGGATCATCATCAAGAAAAGAAGGTCAAGACCCTACAACTACTCAAGTTGAAGAAATATACAAATCCAAGCAACCTAAAATCTATTCATCTAAGAGAAGCACTTCAAGGACAAAGATCACATTATTATCTTGAAGAAAAACCCTAATTCGATCAAAGAAGCATTCTTGGGATCCACACTTAATCTTTGAACGGAAAGTATCTTAAAAGACTACTCATACAAAGGAAGCTAGATCAAAAGGCGTTGTCATCATCAGAAAGACAATCTCCCTTTTATTGAAGCAAGGATTTCATTTGGAAGAAGATCATCCAAGAAGCATTAAGACATCTTCATCAATCATCATCAACAAAGGGATCTAGTTGAAGATTCTATCTTTATTTGAAAAGTAAGTACCTTTTCTTCTATAATCTAATCTAGTACAATGACTTCATTTTGCAAGTAGATCTATAAGTTGGTTAGGTCATCGAACTTCCTTGCATGGAAAAGGAGGATAGACATAGTCCTCAAATAAAATGAAGTTATTGATCATGTCAATGGAAAAGTCTCCAAACCATTCAAAGGACAAGCACTATCTGAATACATGGAAAGGGATCTAAGGGCTCAAGAGATTCTTATGGAGTTTGTCAAAGATCCCCTCATTCCCTCTATAACACAGCTGGAGACATCAAAAGAGATATGTGATAAGCTGATAGAATTATTCTATGAAAGTTCAATAAGAAAGGTCATATCACTTGGATCTGATCTATACAAATTGAACGTATCAAAGGATGAAGGGATACCTACATGTCTCTCAAAAGGATCTCAAATAAGAACTCAACTATAAGATCTAGGAGAGATAATATTTGATAAAGAAATGGTCTCCATTGTTCTAGATGCATTAATTGATGGACAAGGTAACCTCGTATCAAATGGCCATAAGGAGAAGAAAGCTATCCCATTCAGCAACTTGTGGTTTCTATGCAAGATAGAAGAAGACAGGTTGAAGGAAAAAAGTGATGAAGGACCAAGTGAAAGGGGTCAAACATTTACTAAAAGGAAAGGGAAGTTCGAGAAGCATAGTTCTCAAGAAAACATGGCTAAGATTCAATGCTATGGATGTCAAGAATATGGGCATTACAATAGAGATTGTCCTAAGATCAAGAATGACAATATCAAAAGAGGAAGAGAGGAGTCCATATCACCGAAGAAGTGGAGGAAGCTGAAAAGAAGAAGTCCAAGAAAGAGGAAATAAGAGATCTATACTATGACTAAGATAATCTTCCTCACCTAAGTTCTTTTCAAGTTCTTGATTTTAAATTCTTCTCTTGTAAGATATGACTATCATGAAAAATAATGGGTTGCATCATGGCAACATAGAAGCATTAAAAATTGGAGCTCGTGACATCATGGAGAAGCATGAAAGATGGTTGAAATCGAAGTCCATGGAAGTCGACTATGGAAGGATATAGCTCTTGTAACCTCATTAAAAGCATAAGTGGCACTTATGGGAAAAAGTCGTTTAGGACAAAGGCTCATCATACATCAAAAGGAAACATTTGCCAGATGGGGATGCTCAAGATCCTCAAAATTCTCTGATGGAATCTTCATCGGAAGGTTCACCGATCTAGAGGGGAAGCAAGCATTTTATTAGGAATTCCAACTTGTGGAATTCATAGGATGACGGTATGATGACAAGAGAGGTAAAGCAGATCAAGGGATTGGAGTTTTTCAATCAAGGAAATTGCCGAAGGAAGTCCAAATGACATAAAGAAAAATGAGGTATGTATGCTTGTATTCGATATTTTTGGAGTCATGTAATATGGTTGCAGGTATCATGGGTAAATGCTCTATCTTGAGAGCATGATCAAAAGAAAATATCTCCTTCTCTGAAAGAATGTCGGAAGGCATGAGTCACACATTAACTAGATGAAATCAACATAATATGTCCTCATATGGAATATGAGGTGGTTGATGATAATGTGTGAAGAAAGGAAATGTGTGAAGAAAGAAAGGAAGAGATCATGAAATATGCAACCATGAAGAAGGCAATCAACATCCGAGCATTGAAAGATATGACTAGGATATCTACATGAAAGATATGATGTAGTCTGAAAAAGAAAGAGACCCTTGACAATATATATCTTTTGGAGATGTGTCAATGTGTATGCAGGATATTGATGCGAACTAGAAGATGTCATGATGAAAGACCATCACAAAGGTAATTTTGATTTAATGTTCATTCCTTTATTTATGATATCTGGATGGGCTTATGCAGGGTTGCCAAAGGAAGATCTATGGATATCTTCCACCCATGATGTCCATGTAGTAGGATGAAAGATCCTTAAGGAAACATGGCATGAAGAAGGCAACATGGCATGAAGGAAGGCCAGATATGAACTAGTGGATCACTTTCCAATGAAAGGAATAAAGACATGACTGACTCGTGATGAAAGTGATGGATGGTTCGTGCCCTATAAAAGGTCCCGTAAAACGTAGATTCCTTGACAAAGAAGAAAATTCATGACATCAAAGGAAGGAGTTCTACAAGTAGCTGGTTTTCCCATGATCTCCACCTAGGGCACTGCTGGAAGCAAGTCCCTGGTCAAAAGGGAGCTTTGTCAAGTCCCTATTTAAGAGGGAGCTTGGGTACATTCCTTTATGGAATGGGTTGGTCATCCCTAGTTAAGAGGGAGTGACAGTTGTTGTTCTCTATCTCATGTGTCATGTACTAGACTAGGACTAACAACCGTAAGTCTCAGTGAAGGCCATGAGGAGAGAGATAGACACATCATTCTTGTCCTCACTTGGGAAGACAAAATGGAGGATTGGGTAAACATTTGGCATTCCATGCTCTTTGAGGATGAGTTAGGGCATCCAAGATAAGAGTAGTCGTAGAGGACCGATATTCTTTGAGGACTGGGAATCCAAGATAAGAATAGTCTTGGTGGAACGTGCCGTGAGGACCCGGATGGGGTATGTTTCGAGAGGGACAATGATGAGGGTGTCTATACATTATTAGTCTCGCCAGCATTGAGCTCAGATCTTGTGGAGAGATAGAGATGTTAGTCAAGGCCTTGCTATGTGACAATGCTGGTTGATATAATGCTATACAAATGGGTTAACAATCTGACTCTTCTTATGAGAATTCTTCAGATTGAGAATGACCAAGCACCATTATGAATACCTCCCTAGTTAAGAGGGAGTGTTGAATAGTTTAACTAGGTTCAATCTTCATAATGACATGTGTAATTGTGATTTCATGTAATTGATTTAGAGAAGAAAATAAAATTATTATTGTAATGCTCTTCTCATGGGTTTCATGAGCAAGGAATTTTATTTTTGGTAATTGCTCCCATTGTGAGCCCATAGGATTGGTCATAAAGTCAAATTGAGTCAATGTCATGTGAAGGATCCTTCTTGGGCATGATACATTTATATATGAGTCAATGAAGGAGTCAAATAGCCCTCCAAGACCAAACCCAATCATCTCCTTCAAGTTGGCCCTTAAATGAAATAATGAATTTGCTCCAAAAGACATGTCGACACACCCATAGTTCAAGTCGTCCTATTATGGATGCTCCAACCACTATAAATAGGGCGGCTCAGCCTCATTTTAGAGACAAAATTTCGGTCAAGAAGAAGTCTACAATAAGAAGTGTGAGAATCACCCAAAAAGGAGTCTCATAGCCAGCAAGAAGGAAGGAAGAGCGAAGGTGTTTTGGGTCTATTTTAGGGTTGTTCTTCTATCACACTTGCGAAGAAGAGAGGGATCATCTGCTGCAGGAAAGGCCAAGAAGTTTACAATCATCTAAGGTAATTGAATTAGGAGAAGGACAAGTCAAAGGGAAGCCGAATTAAGGAGTCTCTATTCTAAGCGAAGGAGGCAAAGGCACTACATAGAAAGTGACACTTACTAAGCACTGCAACTAGGACTTCTAAAAGAGGTTGAGAAATTGTAGTGAACCGAAAATCTGAAGTGTAGCCTAGAAGTAGAGAGAAATTCAGCAGTTTGACTATTGTTGATTCAAGGAAGAGAAGGACGCTTTGTGTCTTGGTCTTGGAGTGGAAAATATGTCAAGGGTCTTGGTCTTGGTATTCGTCAATTGAAGTATCTATAAGAAGAAGAATTTGTTCGGGTTTTTCTCTCAAGTGGGAGAGGTTTTGGCCTTGGCTGATAGCCTATATTTTGTGTCTCTTATCGCTTTGTTGTTTATGCATTGGTAGCTGGTTGATGAAGAAGAACACTATAATAATCTAATGAAAGAGAAGATCCTAATCTAAAAATGTAAAAATCATTCACAAGCAGTTATCAACAAAGGAGAAATCACCTAATTACTATGCCCTAGATTTCTCAACACATTAAATACCACTTGCAACTATAAAGGAAATAGTACTTGTAAAAGGAGTGTTAGGATATTCCGAAACATAGGAAATAGTTAGCCGCCCAGCAGCAACCAAATCCAAAGAATCTTAAGAAGTTGTATCCTAAAAGGACTGGTCCTAAACCAAACAAGGGTCCTAAGCAATTTCAGCCTCAAAATGAAAAATCATTTCAACAAAATGATAAGACAAATAAAAACAAAGGGAAGAAGACTGATAGACATTGCAACTTTTGTAATCGAGATGGCCACTTAGAATCCAAATGCTTTAAGAAGATGGAAGCCTTGGAAGCAGCAATGAAGAAGCATAACATCCATTTGGAGCACTCTTCAACTTCAACTTCATCTTCAGGAATGGCACTTTCTGCATGTGGTTGTCAAACATCTCGGTCTGGCTATGCACTAAATGTATCTTCTTCTTCTCATTCTCATGAGTGGCTCATTGATTCTGGAGCTTCTTATCACATGGCCAAAAACAAAGCCATGTTTTCTTCTTTAAATGATTGTAACACCAAAAATATATATGTTGGTGATGATAGATCTCTTAGTGTTGTAGGGACTGGAACTGTTCATCTAGACAATGGTCATTTAATGATGTATTATGTGTTCCAACCTTATCCTGCAACCTTCTATTTGTATATCAGATAACTCATTCAGGTGAAGGTAAAATCGTTGAATTTTCACCTCACGATGCTGTAATTAAGAACCTAAGAGATCCTAGACATATTTTAGCTACTAGCATTGCTGATGATTCTACAAGGTTGTATAAGTTTCACAACTTTGGGTCATCAAATCTTCCTCAGTATTTGTTGCTCATAATGATGAAGTGAGTAGACTTTGGCATGAGCGATTTGGTCACTTAAACTATCGCTCTCTTCAGAATCTATGTAAAGAAAATATGGTGACAGGTCTTCCAATGGTATCTTGCAGAGATGGTGTTTGTTCCGGATGTGTACTTGGAAAACATCATCGGGACAGTTTTGAAAAATGTGCCTCTTGGCACGCCTCAGCCCCTTTACAGCTCGTGCATAGTGATTTATGTGGTCCACTTCCAGTTGTTTCATTCTCTGGCTACAAGTATTTCTTAACTTTCATTGATGATTTCTCCAGACGCACTTGGGTATACTTCTTAAAACTCAAGAGTGAAGTATTTAACATGTTCTTGGCCTTTAAGGCCTTTGTTGAAAAACAATCTGGACATCAAATTCTTAAGCTAAGATCTGATAATGGTGGAGAATATGTTAACAACAAATTCATCAACTTTTGCACTGAGAATGGAATTCAAATGCAACATACTGTTCCATATACTCCACAACAAAATGGTGTAGCTGAAAGGAAGAATCGCACCTTAAAGGAAATGGCTAATTGTATGCTTCAATATAAAGGACTTAGTCTTAATTATTGGGCAGAAGCAATTAACTGTGCAAATTACATAATAAATCGCACTTCTACTAAGGTTTTAAAGAATATCACTCTAGAAGAAGCATGGAGCTCAATTAAACCAGATGTAAGTCACTTTCGTGTTTTTGGAAGTGAAGCATGGGCCCATATTCTAGATGAGAAACATAAAGCTTTAGAACCTAAGAGTGAAAAATGTATTTTTGTTGGATATTCTGAAGATGTCAAAGGATATAGACTTATTCCACTTAAGTCCAAAAATGTTATCATTAGAAGAGATGTAAAGTTTGCTGAAAATATATCGGCCTACGAGCCTAGTTCGGCGGATGTGCCACCTCTCCCTATCTCTTCTACTTTTGAAAATATTTCTTCTTCAGATGATGAAAGCGAGGATGAAAATCCTCCCTCACCTTCTCAAGATCTTCCTTCAGCTCCTCAGCTTCCAAAATGGGTCCGCGCTACTCGGGATGCAGCAGGTGATCTTACCGGTGATCCTACAAATCAGCGACGTACACGTTCTCAGTTTGATAGAGCCTCTTCTTTACTGGCTCAAGCTTCAGTGAATTATGATCCTGACACCTTTGCAGAAGCTTCAGGCCATCCAGATTGGGAAGCAGCTATGAATGAAGAATATCATTCATTATTGGCAAATGATACATGGGATCTTGTTCCTCTACCAAAGGGACGAACACTTGTTAGATGCAAATGGGTTTACAGAACCAAGTATGGACCAGATGGGAAAGTTGATAAACATAAAGCTCGTCTTGTTGCTAAGGGTTTTTCACAAGTTGAAGGCATTGACTATACTGAAACCTTCTCCCCTGTTGCCAAAATGAACTCTATCCGCCTTGTTCTTTCCCTTGCTGCCTCTTTCAAATGGGAAGTCCATCAGATGGATGTTAAATCCGCCTTCTTGCATGGGGACTTGCATGAAGAAATCTATATGGAACAACTTATTGGCTTTATACAAACAGACTCCAGCCTTGTATGTCGGCTTAAGAAATCCCTTTATGGTCTCAAGCAAGCTCCTCGAGCTTGGTATGCCAAAATGGATAACTTTCTTTTAGAAAATGGCTTTTCTAGGTGTCATTCTGACAATACTGTCTACACCAAGAAAGTGGGAAAGTCTCTTATCATTCTTGTTCTTTATGTTGATGATCTTATCCTGACTGGTAGTGATCCCAACCTTATAAACCATGTGAAGACTAGCCTTAAAAGGAAGTTTGAAATGACAGACTTAGGACACTTACATTATTTTCTTGGTCTTCAAGTCTTGCAATCCAAGGAAGGTATTTCCCTTTCCCAGTCCAAGTATGCCTGTGATATTCTACGCCATTTTCACATGGAAGACTGTAAGCCAGCCCCTTCTCCCTTTCAGTCTGGATTCAAACTTTCAGCCACTTGTACTTCTCTTGAAGTTGATGCTACCTTATACCATCAACTTGTAGGAAAACTTTTGTATCTAACCCATACTCGTCCTGACCTTTCCTTTGCTGTTGGCCTTGTTGCTCGGTTTATGCAAAACCCATGTGAAAGTCATTGGAAAGCAGCTAAAAGAATACTTCGTTATGTTCAAGGTACAGTTCAGTTTGGGATTCATTACAGTGCTGAAGCATCTCCTCTATTGGTTGGTTTCACTAATTCCGATTGGGCTGGTGACCCTGATGATCGGAAGTCTACTGCAGGTTATGTGTTCACTCTTGGTTCAGGACCTATTACATGGGCTTGCAAGAAACAAGGTGCCATTTCTCTTTCTTCAGCAGAAGCAGAGTATCGTGGTGCTGTAAAAGCTAGTAAGGAAGCCTTGTGGCTTCATCAGATCCTGTCAGAGTTTGGCTTTCAGCAGCAACATCCGACTACACTTTGGTGTGATAATCAAAGTGCCATTCAACTATGCAAAGATCCAGTCCAACATCAGCGCAGCAAACACATTGAACTGCACATGCACTTCATCAGAAAGCTCATTCACGACCATGTTCTTGAAGTGCAATATTGTTCAATAGATGATCAAGTTGCAGACATCTTTACAAAGGCTCTCACAGAGGCGAAGTTCACTAAACTTCGATTTATGGTTGGAGTTCAGGAAGTTGTCACTAAGGGGGGATAGGCTCTAGTGCCTCCTTCCTTCTCCTATTGTGTCATATTTGTAAATCCTTCAATCCTATCCCAAGTTGTTCTTAAGGGGGGATGTTAGGATATTCCGACACATAGGAAATAGTTAAGTATAACTTGGTCTAGTATAGAGTTAGGTAAAGTGTGTTTCTTTACTATGTACATTTTGTAACTTCCAGTCCGACGGTCACGATATGTAGTGATCTGACGGTTCATTCTCTCCTCGGTATTACCGACACTTGATCCGTGGCTTAACACCTGATTGGTCCACGATCTCTATTTAAAGAGCATGGAGGGTCATTTGTAGGGTAACCATCCATGAGAGAAGCTTATGTAAATTTTCATTCTTTTATTAATAAATTGCCTGAAGTGGCTGCGTTGGCTCAGGCCGTGGACTATTTCCCTCTTTGAGGGTTTTAACCACGTCAAAAGTACTGGTGTATTGATCTGTGATCTGTTTGTGAGTGGTTAAGTAACAAAAGATAATGACATCCAATAATTATGAGCTAATGATCCGAATTGGATCATTATATTGTTTGTCATCCATCTCAATGTATTTGGAGTGAAAAAAGTGGAGGAATCAACTCACGGGACCGTTTTTACTGGCGGGACCCAATTTGGAGAACAGAGTCCAAAACCTTTCGGGAGCGTTTTGAGGCATCAAATGACGTTTTTGGGGGTAAAACTTTGCCGCTTAAGCCTAACACCTTTTCATGCTATTCTACACTCAAAGAGATTTCCAACGACACAAGAATCGCGTCAATCAGAGTCTCTATGCAAAAGTTATGTCACTCAGAAGCTGACCTTTCTGTTTTCACACCTATAGTTTGGGAGGATACCACGTCAACCCCATTATTCATAGAAAATGGGCTAGCCATGTGTTTGTGATGTAAAAGACTCTAGAAGAGTCTATTTTGTAACTCTAGTTAAGAGTTGATGCAGTCAAATTTAACCACTAGTAGGCTATCAGGCTGTGTTATAACCGGGCCACTAGGAGGAAGAGGTATTCCATTCTTTCAAGAGCATTTTGTTCCATAGTTGAGCAAAGATAGCCAGGGGAGATAGGAGGTAGAGCACACGGAGAGGATCTGTGCATTGTAGCAGCCCATGGGCCACAAACATTACTTCTTTATATCTGCAGCCATATTTCTAGACAGAGAAAGAGATCGAGGCGGCACCTTCCATCTGGATTTTCTCCCGAAAGGGTTTTCTAGAGAGCATATCTTGTGTCTTATGTGTGTGTGAGCTTATTTCGTTGTTCTCTTCTTTTCTGCATAATTTACTTTTACATGCATGCACTAATTACAATAAGATCAACAGAACTAGAAATTAAATAAAGCTGTAATAGTGTAGAATCTCAAATTTTTAATATAGTATTATTAGATCTGTTGTGACGAACTGTCCAGTGGAATATCCATGGCAGTTTATGGATCATTTGGTAACAGAGCAGGATTCTTTGGGGTATTTTGTGAAGATTGGGATGTAGATTGACGAGGCCGTAAATCGTAAAACCCTAATCATGGGTGACGAATTTGTAAACGAACCTCGTGATCCTGCAAAGGTGAGGTTTTTGCGGCTCGAAGAACAAGTCGTAGATATAAACCGCAATGTAAACCTCCTCATGGCGGCCCTAAGCAATAAGCTGGGGATATTTGGAGAAGAAGGGGGTTCGAATGCAGAGGACAAATTAGAAGGGGGATCAGGAGATCGGGAAGACGCAGATAACCAGCCGAAGAAAGAACCTAGAAAAGATCAACCCAGTTCGAGTGTCGTGAACCAATCCCTGTTTAAAGTGGAAGCAAAAGTCGATATCAAGCCATACCACGGCGAGATCGACGCTTTGAAGCTGAACCACTAGTTGCAGCAACTGGAAGTTTATTTCAGTGTCCATCAGATCGAGGAAGGGTAGAAGATCTCATTCGTGCGATTGAAATTGGAGGGCCATGCACTGACTTGGTGGGAGAGCCACACGAAAACCCTGAGGTTGGAGGGAGAACCTCCAGTGACTAAGTGGGAGGATTTCAAAACCCTCATTAAGTCACAGTTTTATCCCATTGGGTACGTGGAAGACCAGTGGATCCGGTGGCATTACTTCAGGCAAAATCCGGGGCAAAGCGTGCAAGAGTCTACTGCAAAATTCAGAAAGATGGCTATAATGTTGGGTATCTCTCCAAAGAACCCAGATGTACTCCTCAAGTATTTGGGGGGTCTGCACCGCCATCTGCGTGAGCAAGTGATGTTGTTCAAGCCCAAAATGGTGGACGAGGCTTGTGTACAGGCACAATACTTGAAGAACATAGGCCTGCAAAGAGCGCAATCAAGTGGATCGAAGCAAAAGGAGAAACAAGACGTTTCTAAGGAGGGGAAGAAGAAGTAAAAATAGGGAAAGGATAAAAAGACGACAGCCACAACACACCAGTGCAAAGATCCTAGCAACCACTACAACCACTACAACATTGATGGCCATACAGAGGAGAAGTGTTGGAAGTTGCATCCAAAGCTAAACCCGAAGAACAAGAAGAAAGATAATAAGAAGAAGAATATCATGGCCACTGATTCGAGCAACCAAGTTGAAAGCAACCTGGACGTGGATGAGAATATTGTCTGTACACCACTACAGAAGGAGGTGAACCTGAGTAGCCTTTAACAACAGGAAGAGAAAGAAGTGACCAAATTCTTCCATATAAAGATACAAGTCAAGAAGACAAATATTGATGTTCTGTTTGACTCAGGATCGCAAACAAATCTCATTGCAACAAATCTGGTCAAGAAGTTGGGGTTGGAAGTTTGTAATCATCCAAACCCATATCCACTGGGATGGGTACATACGGATACAGAGCTGAAGGTAACAAAACAATGTAAAATTAGATTTGCTATCAGTGCTGATTTTATTGATGAAGTAGTTTTGGATGTGTTTCCCCTTGATATATGTGGAGTCGTGTTTGGGAGTCCATACATGTACATGCGTGATGTAATATTTATGAGGAGAGCTAACCAGTACTGGCACATCAAGGATGAAAAATCATTGATCATCAACGCGCATAAAGGCAAGTTTAAAATTTCACTTGTAAGTGCCAAGCAAGCCAAGAAATTGATCAGTTCCAGCAAGAATTATGTTTTATTATTTTTAAGGGAAAATCAGTCTATAAGGAGTCAATAAGAGGCAAAGCATCCCTAGAGGGGTGTACTAAGAAACAAAAACAACAATTTGAGGAGTTGTTATAGGCATACAAGGAAGTGTTCTGAGAGCCTAAAGGGCTACCCCCTAAGAGAGAAGTGGAGCACGTAATCCAACTATTGCCAGACTCCCCATTGCCAAATATTGGGTTGTACAGGCAGTCTGTTATAGAAGCAGGTGAGGTGAAGAAACAGTTGCAGCAGCTATTGGAACAGGGTGTCATTCGACTGAGTACATCACCATGTGGGTCACCCATCATCATTGTGCCAGAGAAGGATGGGACTTGGGATGTGTATAGATTACAGTGTGTTGAATAAAATAACGCTCAAGGACAGATACCCCTTGCCCAGGATAAAAGATCTGCTAGATCAGTTGCAGTAAGCAAAACATTTCACCAAGCTAGACTTTAAGTTTGGAAATCACCAGGTTCGAGTCAAAGAAGAAGATTCATGGAAGATTGCCTTCAAAACCAGACAAGGTTTGTATGAGTGGTTAATTATGCCATTTGGCCTATGTAATGCACCAACTACATTTATGAGATTAATGAATGATGTACTGCGCCCTTTTATATATTCATTTGTTATTGTCTATTTGGACGATATACTAGTATATAGTGCTACCTGGGAGGAACATATTTCACATTTGACGTAGGTGCTGGAAACATTAAAGAAGCACCAACTGCTAGCAAATCTTAAGAAGTGCGAGTTTGCACAACAGTCCTTGGTGTATTTGGGATATGTGATTGGTGGAGGAGAATTAAAGATAGATCCTTCCAAGATGGAGGCCAGCATGAAATGGCCGGTGCCTACTAATGTTACCGAGGTTAGGAGTTTCATTGGGGTAGCACAGTACCTGAGGAAATTCATAGCCTCGGCTTCAATAGTAGCAACACCGCTCCACGCCATAACAACAAGTGGCAAGAGTTTCTAGTGGGGAAAAGGTCAGCAGAAGGGTTTCGGTGAGTTAAAGAAGAAGATTAATGAAGCACCAGTTCTGGCATTACCAAACTTGCAACGACCCTTTGAAGTGGAGACAAATGTGAGTGGGTATGCTATGGGCACTGTCTTGGTGCAAGGAGGAAGGCTCGTTTGTTACCATTTTGAAGTATTTAATGGGGCAGTTCTTAACTACCCTACCTATGATAAGGAGCTCTATGCCATGGTGTAGGCTGTGAAGAAGTGGAAGCACTATCTGATGGGAAAGGAGACAATAATCCACATGGATGACCAACCGTTACAGTACCTGTAAGCCCAGAATAAGCTACAATAGACCAGGCATTACAAGTGGATGGGGTTTTTACAACAGTTTCATTTGGTGATCAAGTATAAGAAGGGCAACACAAACAAGTTGGCCGATGTACATACTTCACTCAAGAGTTAGGAACTCCATTAAAAATATTAATTATTTTAATATCTCCCGGACTGGTTAGAATCTGCCCAAACCATTTCTGGGTCTTGGAGATCTCATGTGCTTTAGCCTCTCCACCAATTTTCATGGCTAGAGCACATCCGATGTTACCCACAATCAACACCTTCCATGCTAGATCAGGGAGAGGAACAGGACCTGCCTTCGGTGGAGGATTTGGCACTAGATGCTCAGGTAGAGTTGACAGAAGATACAGTTTTGTAGAAGAGGTCTAGAACTATAAGACGAGGGCAACAAGACCTTTGGCAGATTGGGTTGAAGGGACAACTTCCAAGCAAAGCTAAATGGTACACTAGAGAGAAGGTGGAGGAAAAATTTCCTCACCTCATTCAGTAAAGGCTTTTGGGGACCAAAAGTCTCCCAAAATGGGGAGGTGTGATCCGAATTGGATCATTATATTGTTTGTCATCCATATTGATGTATTTGGAGTGGAAAAAGTGGAGGAATAAGCTCACGGGATTGTTCTTACCGGCGGGACCTAGTTTGGCGAAACGGGGTCTGAAACCTTCCGGGGGTGTTTTGAGGCATCAAATGATGTTTTTTGGGGGTAAAACTTTGCCGCCCAAGCACAACACATTTTAATGGTATTCTACACACAGAGAGCTTTCGAACGACGCAATAATCGCGTCAATCGGAGTACGTGTACAAAAGTTATGCCACTCAGAAGTTGACTTTCCTGTTTTCACACCTATAGCTCGGGAGGATGCTGCGCTAACCCCATTATTCATGGAAAAGGGGCTAGCCACGTGTTTGTGATGTAAAAGACTTTAGGAGAGTCTATTTCGTAACTCTAGTTAAGAGTTGATGTAGTTAAACTTAACCACTAGTAGGCTATCAGGCTGTGTTATAATCGGGCCATTAGGAGGAAGAGGCATTCCATTCTTTCGAGAGCATTTTATTCCATAGCTGAGCAAAGATAGCCAGGAGAGATAGGAGGTAGAACACAGAGAGGATCTGTGCACTGTAGCAACCCATGGGCCACATATATTACTTCTTTGTATTTGCAGCCATATTTCTAGACAAAGAAAGAGAGTGAAGTGACCTCACCTTCCAACTGGGTTTTCTCCTGAAAGGGTTTCCCAGAGAGCATATCTTGTGTCTTACGTGTGTGTGATTTTATTTTGTCGTTCTCTTCTTTTCTGCATAATTTACTTTTACATGCATGCACTAATTATAGGAAGATCTACAGATCTAGAAATTAAATAAAACTGTAATATTGTAGAATCTCAGATTTTTAATACAATATTATCAGATCTGTTGTGATGAATTGTCTAGTGGAATATCCATGGCATTTTACGGATCAACTAAATAACAAGTACTTGAAATAACTAGATTGCAAGTAAAGTAAAGATTACAAGTGTAAAGATCCACACTAGCAAAATAGAGAAAATGCTACTTGAAAGAAAGATAATGCTTGCAAATGAGATTCAATGAACCCAAAAATATTGCTTGCAAAATGTAAAATAAAGATTGTACTTTAAAGGAAATGCCCAAATAACAAGAAATGATAACATCAAGTAATAATGAGACCATTCATCATTGAAATAACAAGTACATGAGACACATAACATTGTATGAAAAATTTAAAAATGTTACAAGATTATTAAAATGAAATGATATGCAACCTATCTAGTGTGGAATGCAATTATCTTGGTTAGTTTTAAATTAAATTTCTACCTAGATGAACCCTTTCTTTCAACTGTTTTGAAACTAGTCTCTAGTGTAAGATGTGGAGAGAAGCCCAGGGAAAGATAACAAAGACTATATCAGCGATACCTCCCTTGAAAATCTAACCTGTCGATGTCTTCGACGCTGTAGAGACTATGGCTCTGACGACTGCAAGGTCACAATGTTAACCGCAAAAGAGGGTCTATGTTTCGCAGGTTGGGTGAGAAAGGTGGTCTTAGAGTCTTTCAACCAAGCTTATGCTTGGAGGTAAATTAATTAAAGATGCAAATTAATACTAAGAATGCCTAAATGAGATGCTTGTGTGATTATTTGTGTTTCCCAAGAAAAATATTGATACAATGAGAGATAAATGTTCAAGTAAATGGTACCAATATCTTTCAATGGAAAAGCAAAAGTGAAACAATTAGCTCAATGTAGCTCCACAAATTCTCAATATATTGCTTGCAAATAAAATAAATTTTTTCCAAGTGAAATGGACCAAAAAAATGCTTCAATAGGTAATCATCAATAACCAAAATGCTACATAAACATGAGTTGAAAAAATGTATTGAAGCAATGTATTCAAGAAACTTATAGAACCAAGTAGATGGATAAGTGAAAAGAGTCAAATTTTGCCATATGAATATGAAGCACTTGCTTGTTCAAACATAAATATTGCATGTGTTGTAAATGGATTGCACAATACAAGTACTTAAGGAAATGGAATTAGCAAACATAAAACCAATGTTAAACATATGCAAAAATGCAAATGGATGTGAGTGCTATGTTAAGAGACTAATCATGCATGAAGGAGATTAGCAAATGAAATTTAGCAAAAGAGAACTAAACTAAAGGGATTACTCCACCCCCAAGCAAAGTTCCTCCCTCGAAATGGGGAGAAGGGATTCCATGGGAAAAATTCCTAAGCTCCCACCCAAAAAATCATCCTTCTATTAATTTGATTACAAGGGATGAGGACCCTTCAAAGGCCTCAACCAAACTCAAGGAAAGTCTCTGCAACAATAGCTTGCAAGTTTAAACACAAGACTTTCTCCTTGATATACTTAATTGATGCAAATGAGGCACAAAAGAAAGCCTGCAAATCTGAAATTTAGAGGACTGTTTTGACAATTACAAATCAACCACTTGAAAGATCATAGTGAATGCAAAGGAAGAGAGGCTAGGCCTCCTCCATCTCTTGGTCTTGAAGGAGAAAAATTTCAGCCTTCACAACAGCTCACAACCTCCTTGAAATTTGTCCAATATGAGCTCTCGACCTTGCCAAAAAAACGTCCATTTTGATGCCAAAGGTCCTACAAACAACTTGTTAAATCTTTTAAACAATAATTCCTGCAAGCTGCCACAAGAAGAAACTATTGATGTCCGCAAGACAAATCAAGTGTTAGCTATGAAACAAGTCAAGAAAATCCAATGTTTATATATACAATATAATCTACAAGGCTAAGCTAAAGAGTATGAGTAAACTCTCCTCTTTGCTTAGCCATCATTAAGCTCTTTGAATAGTAAAATTATAACAATTAAACACAAGATTTTGAGACATAAGTTTTAAGTAGATTATGCTTGAAATATGAGTCAAGGCCAAAAGTCTCTGCAAGACAAATCGAAAGATGAGGCCTTGAGAATTAACAAATGCGGGTTCTCCGAATATTTTCAAGAATGGGTTAGTTCCTCTAAGAATTTACCCTCATGCTTGAAACTTGATCCAAGGAAAAGTCTTATACACAACTTCACATAGACAAATTAGATCCATATGGATTTAATCATATGCAATGATGAGAAAATTTTAGAGCAAGTAAATAAACCTCATGCCAATGTAAGATAGCTCTACATCAACACACCTTGAAAAACATAATGGAAATAATATCATAATGAAATGAGCAGACAAATGAAAAAAATGATCAAGATATTACCATACACAATGAGAACAACACCTCAAATGTAACCCCAAATCCTTCTATTGATATTGCAAAATATACAGTAGCAGAGCTTTTGCAAGCATAAGAGCTTGTTTTCTAGAGACAATGAGAGAGCCCAAAGCTCATCTAAAAGGAGATATGGGAACAAATCCCAATGAAGAACCACGTGACAAGTGCAATGATGACAATTCCAAGGCAACCTTCTACATGCAAAACGAACTCCACAAGTGGCTCCACGCATTCCAAGAAGCTTCCATGCAATTCTGGATGAGGAACTCATGGTGATGGAGGATGGACGTGTGTATGTGGGAGTGGAGTGGAGTGGTAGGAGACCACTCTCCACTCATCTCTCGTGGAACTCCAAGTCAAATCCCACCAATTGGTGAGTCATCTCCTTAACTCGGGTTATCCCCTCAAAAAATGCATTTTGCCTTATGGAACTCGTGGTCCCCTCCAAGAGAATTTGATTTCCTTGGAGCTAATGTATTTTCCTCAAATCATGGAGTCCACATCACTTTTGAACTTTACTTTAACTCCTCGATGATTTTCTACCTCATTTCCAAATCCTTTAACATGTGTGGATATTTATTTTCTCCAATTTATTTAATTGTTGGCTCAATTTATTGCCACATTTTTCCCTAGACTTAAGAAAAGTGGGTTTTGAGTGTCAGTAACTTATTTTTCACCCCAAAAAGTGTGTCTTAGCGAAATTTTACGAGTGATCTAGTATGGTAATATACTATGACTCTAGACACTAGGACTCATCCAAGGCCTTGCCATCAAGCCACACTCCGACTTTGGGGTTATTGCTTGGAGGAAAAAACTCGATTAATTATTAAGTGCTAAAATGTATCAATAATTAACGAAGTAAAAAAAACCTCCCAGAGTAAACTCACTTGATAATAATGTCTTAAGTTACCTAGGCTTGTTACATTCAATTCATCACACTAGCATTACTTTACGACATCCCCGCAGGGCTTGCAGAATCTGAGTATAATAGAAAAAGATGAGAAGAAGAAGATAGAGTTAAAAAACTTTGATGAACTCTGATGGTACATGAACTTTCTGACATATCCTTGGGCACAAAGCCTTCAAGTCTTTAAGTACACTTCACTGGTCAACAGGGCACTTTCTAAAGCACATCTTCTAAGTGCTCCCAATATGCCATCAAACCAATTTGAAAGAACATCTTTCAGATGCTAATGTTAAGCTATCAAGCCTGTTTTCTCCTAAAGTGTACACCTAAGGCGCAACACTTAGAACATGCGTTGTCACTCTAATCCCTATTCACTCCGTCTAGACTTTCTCCTAGCTAAGTCAAGGGGGGTAGTCCCTAAGGGTAGATGGAAGGGGAAAACTTGTTGGAACAACAAGTTCTAGGAGACTTTAAGGGCAAGGCAAATTATGGCAAGGCAAATTATTATTAGAGTAACTTGGTTGTTAATTAGAGAAATTATGAGCAATGTTTGTTAAGATAAGTGCAATTAAGATCAATGAGGTAGATACAAGATACACATGCGATGAACCAGTGTCTTAATCAATGGTCAAATGTAAAAGAAAAGTACTCGCAAATAAATAACCACTCACGTTACAATAACAACAATGTTGCAAAAAGTGTTAGAAATGGCAAAATATCAAATATGACCAGATAAAAATAAGTTGCACAACATAAATAACTTGTACTTTCAAGAAAATGCTCAAGATAAAAATGACAATTTAAATAAACAATGAACAATATAATCAAAGATGAGTATAGGTCAATGACACAATATAGCAAGGAAGATATAATGGCCACAATGATAGTTATGCCACAAGAGATGAAAAGTTAGAAAGATGGAATGCAGAACTAAACTAGGTGGAATGCAAGATCTTGGTTATTTTTTGTTAAATGCCTAATCTAGATGAATCCTTCTTCTCAATTGTTTTGAAATTAGTCGCAAACACAAGTTGTAGAGAGGAGCTTCGGGGAAGAAAGCTAGGACTTTATTAATGATACCTCCTTTTACTTCTAAATACCAAAGTGCCTTCGGATCTGCAGGAACTGTGGCCCTGACGACTGCAAGGTCACCTGTATTAACTGTGAATGCGGGTCTAAATTCTCAAATTAGATGAAGAAAGTGGCCCTAAGAATTTCTATACAACCAAGCTTATGCTTGGAAGTTAATTTTAAGGATGCACAACTATATCTAAAATGCAAGATGCAATGCTTCAATGATATCAGTGTTCTAGCAAAGAGATGCTAATCCACAAGGTATTAATGATCGCTTAGAACACTGTTTAGCTTGTACAATGATCATTGAAACAATGATAACTCAATGAAGCAATTAAAGATACAATTAGATTTAGAGCAATGTCTCAAATGCTTTAGTTTAACAATGTTCTTCAAGATTTTCTTTACTTATTAGGTAGTTTAACAAGTAGAGAAATATAGAGAAACTTACAATTATTAGATGGCAAATGAGATTGCTAACAGTGATTTTGAGAGATTACTTAAAATTATTTAAATGTAAATGAAGCAAGACAATAAGTATCTCAAGTGCACTTAACCAAGTAAATTAGATAAGCAAATTAAGGGATGTGATTAGAAGAATTAGATTTTAGGATGCAATGCAATGGGATTAGAATGCAAATGTAAAAGAGAAAGTTAGTAAGCAAAAGTGAGTTAGTATGTTAGTAGATTCTCCCTTTTAAATAAGGAGAAAATGATGCCCTGGAATGACATTCCAAGCTCCCCTAAAGAAATATTTTTTATTAATGAAATTACAATGGGGAAGCCCTTCTAGAAAAATGAGGACTCTTCTCTAGGGAACTTCACAGTAAGAGATAATAGCTTTTCAAAACAAAAAGGTCTCCTCAAGAAACAGAAGGATCCAGTTGAGGTGGATCAGAGAAGCTTCAAAGATTAGACTTCCAATGCTCTCTGTCTCCCAACAAGTGATAGCAGGATGGTGATGGTGAGAAGACTCCAAATTTTCTTTAATAAAGTGGCTCCCAAGTTTGTCAAGTCTTAGTGACAATCCCTTGAAATATCTGAACTTCAAACTTAGAAAATGAGTGAAGGATCTCTCCAAATCAGTTAAGGTCTAGAAACATAAGATCAACTCCCAATAATGACAAGTCAATGCAATGATGTTAGGTACAAGCTGTCAAAATGCTTCAACCTACGAGATGCCAAACCAAGGCTACCACAAGACTACGAGATCCAGTAGCAAGGAATGAAGCACTTAAAGACTGCTCGATGAAATAATAATAAGAGCAAAGTCAACTTCTTTTGTTACTGTGCTTATTAGAAGTTCTTTACTTATGATACATCAATTATGCACCAGTGAACACTACAGAATGCAAGCTAGAAACCAGATCTTAAAACTCCATAGCCAAAGAATTATATATGAACCTATGGTAATAAGATCTGCAAACGAGAGTGTGTTGATCCTCAATTAAATAGGCAATATAGAGGCCCAAGAAAGACTTGCATATAGGTTTAGAATGGTCTTCAAAAACACTTCAGAAGTTTGAGAATAGGGCTGCACAATAGTGAGAGTTAGATTGACAGAGATAATGTGCCAGAAAAGAGTGCGGATCCCCTTCAACGAAATGCGAGAAGGGAGGTGAGGTTGAAAGTTTAGTTTTAGGACTCAGACCATTTATGAAAACTCCATGAAACAAATGCTATCCCTGCAAAATAAAAGTGTTAGCCACAAATGAGAATAACCCTATATCCAAGCAGATTTAGACTTCAGGATTTCAGTTTTCTGTTTAGATCTTCCTTGTGGCTTCTTGGAAAGGTGAATAGAAAAATATTTTAGCCCTTGATGCAATACCCCGGGAGAGACAATGAGGGTCAGCAATAAAACTTCAATAATGAAATAGATCAACTCTTAGATGTGCATCAAAACCCTCCTACAGGGCAGTTCTGAATCTCAAAGCTATTTGGCCTTTTCAAAATTTCTTGTAAATGAGAATAAGCCCTTGAAAACAAGTTTATTCCCAAAACTTATGGAGAAAAGCCTGTAAAATTGAGAGGAGCTAGGAATAAATTTTGGATGCAGGCTTACAGCCCCAAAGGTTTGTGGCTGATAAGAAAAGGGTAAGAAAATGTTAGCAGCCAGTGGGGAAAAGCCTCAAAATTAAATAAAAGCCACAATACAGGACTCCAAACCCTCTATGATGCCAACAACAATTTTTCGAAGCTTGCAGCTGGCCCAAGGATGCCCTCTAAATAAGAAATGGCCCTCCTACAGCCTGTGGTTGCCAAAGAAAGGCTAGACAAACTGCAAACTTTCTCAACCTTGGCACCCTGCAAACAAAAGGATTTTCATATGCTCGGCAAAAGAATTAAGGAATCACAGGTATTTATAAACTTTTTCCATGGTCTATATTTGTTAAGTTTTTCAATAATGCCTCAAAAGATTTTCTTTTTTAAATAATAAATCTTTCAATTGACGCTTAATAAAAAAGAAAGAGGTTTCATATAATTTTTCTCCTTTCCGATAGATGGGATAAAAAATAAATTAAAAAATAAAATAAAAATTGAAGTTATTTACAAAACAATTTATTTACATATATATAAGTAAAAGCTCTTAAGAAGAATATAAATTCATTAAAGGCTCTTTGATAAAATTAAGTAAATAAATAAATATTTTTTCTTAAGCCCAGATCTAGAATCCCCTGCAAATAAAAAATATCATTAGATAAGACTTTTAGGGAAAATAAAGTGGGGTCTTCACTTCAATGCTCAAGAGTGGGATAGTTTAGCCGAAAACATCCCCTCACGCTTGAGATCTTTTTAAATCAAATGATTTTCTACACAATTTAAAATTTTTTGTTATCTCCACATGAGACAAAAAAATACAATGGAAAGAAATTCTAGTAACTTAATGAAAAGATACTAGCCATGCCCAATCCTATAGCATTCTTCAGATCCAATCACCAGTGCAAGATAGATATACACTAATGATTCTATAAAAGCACGTAGACCAAATGAATATAAGCACAAGTAGAAATTAAAAGCTTAGCGAAACAATATTTCCATATTCATGAAGAAACACCACAATAGTAACCCCAAGGACTTTTTGCTTTATTACCAAAATATAGAGCTTCAAGAGTTGATAGCTAGAGTACAGAGATCCAAAGATTAAAGATGTTACAATGAGGAGCCTCAGGCTCAATTTATAGAAACATAGAGAGATCTAGATCCCCCTCCAAGTGGAAAACTGCTAGGTCCAAGAAGTTGCACAATTTTGACTTGATCCTAGAGAGTAACAACTGCTAGATGCTTGATTCGTGCCAAAATTAAATCATGTCCTTTGATCTTGAATAAGAAATTCGAATTCCATAATAATTCCCTTTTTTCCCAGTCAAAAAAATATTATTTTGACCTTTTTCCTCAAAAAATCATTTTTGACTTAATCACCTTGGTGTTAAAATTGGCAACTAGGGCCAGACTCCACTTTGATGGAGATGATAATTGCATTGAATTCCTCTTTTCAAGAGGACCAAAATCAACCTAAAGATCATCAAATTTGGACAAGGAGAAATATGTTTTTGAGGTCAAGCCCACACATATGCAAATTGTCAAGGTTGGCCACGTCATCATGTAGGCTCACGAAACCCAATGGATGTCTCTTGACCCTCAACGACTTGTATAAATAAGATAGACCCGCAACCTCATTTGGCATCATCACAACTCATTCTTTCTCTCTCCTCATATGGTTGGCTCATACAAATTGCAGGAGCAACTCTTCTCTCACATGTGTCGCTGAAAGAGGACGAATTTTAAGAGGCCGAATTTCAGAACTGGTGCAGGGTTTGACCAACGTTGACCAAGGGTTGTTTGACTGAGTTTGACTGTGATTTTTGTGGGAAACTTTCTGTTTGGGCATGCCACATTCATTGGCACAAATATCGAGATTTTCTTGGTTGTTTGACCAGCGTTGACTGCAGGGTTGACTTCAGAATGACCAAGTTTGACTGTGGTTTTGTTCACTGTTTTGGGCTGACTTTGACCAACAAAAGAGGTTGCGTTTGATTGAGTTTGACCGAGCTACATTGTGGACTGTTTGTTGTTGTGTTGACCAATGTTGACTTTCGGGCTAGGGCTATTGACCGCTGCTATCTGGAAGCAAGAAAATCATAGATTGACTGGGCTATTTTGGACAAAGGTTTTGATCATCTATTGGTAAGTCAATATTGATTTTATTGTACTCTCTTTCTTCGTTAAACATTTGATATTTATAATAAGAAGAATTGATCACAGGGTTTTCCCCATCTTGGGTTTTTCCCATCTTGGGGTTTTTCCCTGGCATTCGCCAAATCCTTGTGTCCTCTTGTCTTGGCTTGTCTTCTGCTTTTATTTTTCATGTTTTAACTACAATTATTGTCAGTGTGAAGGTTAATGTGATTGCTATTGGAAATTAAATTGGAAATCGTCATTGGGCTAACTGAAGGACATTGAAGTAATTGTTCCAAGCATAGAACATGCCATTGTTAACTGAAATTAACATGGTATCAGAGCCCTCGTGAAGACAAAGACCAAGCAATAGAGAAAAACAATCACTAAGAGATCTGTTGGTCAAATATTATTGGACAAGTCTCAATGGCTTTTACATCCTACTTCAAGATTGAGGACAGGCTCAATGACAAATCTGGCTAACATGCATGGAAGATGACTTTGGACCTGATCTTGGAGGAGTATGAAGTATTGGACTATGTGCAAGGAAAAGTGGTGGGGCCTCCTTCAAATGCACAACCTGCCGCTAAAACGAAGTATCGAAAAGATGAGGTCAAAGCTAAGAAAATTTTGATTGACTCCATTCAAAAGCATTTGGTTGCCTATATTTCTGATTTGCGAACTTCTAAGGAAATATATGATAAGCTGGTTGGGATGTTCAAAGTGAACAATGCAAGTCAAATCGTCTTTCTCAAGAACAAGTTGAAGGATATCAAGATGGATAAAGGGGAGTCTATCCAATCCTACTTCATGAGAATAACTCAAATCAAGAATGACCTACTATCTATTGGAGAAGTTATTGCTGACAAGGAGCTCACTCTCATTGCACTTGGAGGTCTTTCAAGACCATGGGATGTATTTACCACCACCATTCTCAACAATGACAAGATACCTGGTTTTGATGAGTTATTGGCTAGATGCACTCAAGAGGAGACTAGGATGATGGAGAGAGATAAGCCCTCCAATGGAAATGAACCTACTGCCTTCTTCACTCATGCAAAAAGGAAGAATAATGTTGGTCCAAGGAGACAGGGTCAAGGATCTAAGAAGGGATTCAAAGAAAGAAGAAAAAGAAGTTGCTACAATTGCAATAGGTTTGGCCACTATGCTAGAGAGTGCCTTCACAAGAAGGGATGATGATAACAACAACAACAATTTCAAAGGTAATTACAATCAAAGGAACAACGGGTTCAACAACAAAGGAAAGAGGAATGCTCCTACTGCTTGAAATGGAAATGGTCGACCTCCCAAAAGGACAAGAAATTCCAGGTATGGTGAAAGTAATGTTGTAGAAAAACAAGATGAGTTTTATCTTATTTCCGCACTATCTACTGCCTTTCCTCCGGATACTTTGGATCATTGGTTGATTGATAGTGGAGCCTCAAGGCACTTCACTGGATACAAGGAAGCCCTCTCAAATTTGGTCAAAAAGAAGGCTAATGTAAAGATTATACTTGGAGATAATGCACCTAGCGTATGAAAGGGATAGGTGCTGTCGCTCTACACTTGAATCGAGGTCAAACCATTCATTTACAAGAAGTGTTGTATGTGCCTGATTTGAAGAACTTGGTATCTATTTCAATGATGGAAGATAAAGGCTTCAAAGTAGCATTCATTGATGGAAAGGTACGTATTTGGCATAAAAACCCTAAAGACGCATTTACTCTTGGATTTAGGGTTGATGGTCTCTACAAAGTTGGTGGAAGTCCTTTGGGAGCTTTAGCGAGTGATACTTCCCTTCAATGTGAATTATGGCACCGGAGATTTGCCCAATTACATTACAAAGCCTTACATGGGGTAAGGAAGATGGTCACATGGATGCCCGACTTTAATACGAACCATGAAGGAGTTTGTCAGGGTTGTGCAGCTGGGAAACATGCAAAGGGCCCAGTCCCCTCTAGTGAAAGCAAGACGACAAATATTCTTCAATTGGTCCATTCTGAACTATCTGGTGCCCTGCCTGTAACCTCATTGGGAGGATACATATACTATGCAATCTTTGTGGATGACTTATCATGCAAAACATGGATCTATTTCTTGAAGAGGAAGGATGAAGTGTTCAAATGGTTCTGTTCTTTCAATGCATTGGTGGTAAATCAATCAGGAAAGAAGATCAAGACGTTGAGGATCGAAAATGGAACTGAATATGAATCAAATGAATTCAATGACTTTTACAGAGAGGCTGGCATTAAGAGGGAGACAACTGTTCCATACACTCCTGAGAAAAATGGCATTGCTGAAAGGAAGAATCAAACAATTATGGAAGCCACCCATGCCACGATCTATGATTAAGGTCTGCCAAAGTTCCTGTGGGGAGAAGATGCCAACACTGCAGTATATGTTCAAAATAGAAGCCCACATCGAGCTTTGGATTTCAAGACACCCGAGGAAGTCTTCACTAGTAAGAAACCCGATGTTTCTCATTTTAGAATATGTTCATTTGGGGTAGCGTCGGATGTGCTCTAGCCACGAAATTTGGTGGAGAGGCTAAGGCACAAGATCTCCAATACTCAAAAAGGGTTTGGGCAGATTCTAAACAGTTTGGGAGATATTAAAATAATTAATATTTTTAATGGAGTCCCTAAGTCTAAACTTAGGGAAAATAAAATATTAATGTGAATTAATATAAAACTGTGTTAGAATGGTCCAAAAGTCATGGATCAAACCAGATCTAATCTTAGCCGTTGATTAGGGACTTAATCTCGCCCGTTGATTTGTCAACGAGAAAAGTATAAGAGGATGCTTGAGGGTCACTTGGAGAACACACCGAGTTGATCAAGATTTCGACATTTTGGGGCAGGGTTTGTTGAGGAAGTCGAGAGAGTAATCAGAGTTGCGGTTGAGGGGTAGTGAATACATAAGTAGAGAGGCAGAGATAGTGCTGGGAGGATCAGCGCAATGACCTGGAAAGCTGACGCAGAGGGCAGAAGTTGGAACTGTCAGAAACAGTCGGAACTGCTGGGAACTGTCGGGAAAGTTGATGCAAAGGGCAGAAGCTGGAACTGCGGGGAAAGCTGACGCAGCGGGCAAAAGTCGAAACTGTCGGGTACAGCCGGAACTGCCAGAACAGTCGGGAAAGCTGACGCAGAGGGCAGAAGTTGGAATTGCCGGAATTGCCAGGAACTGCCAAAACAGTCGGGAAAGCTGACGCAGAGGGCAGAAGCTGGAATTGCCGGAATTGCCAGGAACTGCCAAAACAGTCGGGAAAGCTGATGCAGAGGGCAGAAGCTGGAACTGCCGAGAACAACCGGAACTGCCTGGAACTGCCTGGAAAGTCGACTTAGAGGGTGGAAGAGGCTGACAGAGTCCCTAGAGGTTGACACTGGGTTTTTTCGTGGGGCAATTGGAGCTGAGGAGTTGCCGGAGTGTTTATCCGGGGTTTCAGCGGGAGCATCTGTCTCCGAAGGAGAGGTACTACTGCCGAGATTATTCTCTGTTGGGTGAGCCGATTTTGTCACCCAGAAATTGCATAATAATAAAACCCTCAGATAGCTGCACCGGTTTTCCCGCATTGGGTTTTTTCGGGGACATTGTTCCAAAAACAACGGTGTCACTTGTGTGCTTGTTTTGTTTCCTTCAGTTGATGATCTGTAATGTGTTGAGCATGTACTTGTATTTATTTCTAGTATTTACATGGTAAATAACTTGTTAATTAACAGAACAAGTAGGTAGGAATAAATCAGAAAGTACATGAAGGGTTTCTAACGAGTTAGACTTAGAAATTACAACATGGTATCAGAGCGTGGTTGCAGATCACAGGAGAACCGAGGACATCAGCTAAGCAGAGTAGCAACAACAGAAATCAGTTGTCCCAAGTAATAGAGCTAATCCTTGTGGAAGACGACAGAGGAAGGAGTGACGAAGAGGTACTGCATCGTCATTCTGGGCCAGAGAAAGACAACATAGAGGCTAAGAGAGGCAGAATCAAGCACACGCAGAGGCTAGGAGGGCTGACACAGTTGGCTAGGGGAGCTGATTTGCTGGTGCCGAGATTGTGCAGAGTCAAGTGGCTCAATCCTTCAGTTGTTGGGGTATAGGAGGTTGTGGGTAAGTTGTAGAGTGAAGCTGGTGGGGTACTGTAGTCAGAACAGTACCTAACAGGGCAAGACCAAGGGGAGGGAGTTGTTGCTGAGGTGAATTTCTAGCCAAGGAATCCAGATCAGTAGTGCAGTTGCACAGAGGATCGGAGAGGGGCAACTTGACGGTTGGCAGAAGGGTTTCCAGGAGGGAAATCGGGACTTTGAGGGAGTCTAGAAGAGAACTTCCAGATGGGAAGTAGAGAGACTCGGAGGAGTCGAACAAAGAACTTCCAGATGGGAAGTAGAGAGACTCAGTAGGAGTCGAACTAAGAACTTCCAGGCGGGAAGTAGAGAGACTCGGAGGAGTTGACAGAGAAGAGTAGAAAGATGGCCATGAATGGGATGAGGGATAAGGATAGGCTGGATGGAGCATCCAACTTTGTGGTCTGGAAGGCCAGGATCCTGTCCATTCTAGATAAACATCGTATCAAGGCTTTCACCTTGACGGATGACGATTGTGTCATGAGTACTCACGTGCCACTTGAGAAGAAGTGGGAAGACATCGAGGTGTAGTTAGGCAGACAGCAGGCGATGAGGGGCAGGATCCTCGAGGTACCCAACCCCTTGGATTATACTTTGCTACGGGAGCCCCGATGAGGAGTAACAGTGCTGGCAGATGTCGGTAAAGATGAATGAGGATGGAGCAGCAGAGGGAGCGACATTGCAAGATTCCCAGGACAACGCGAGGCTAACAGGTTGCAACAATGCGAGAGGCACGGGAGTGTTGTACCAGTGCAGGATGGCACAGAGAGGTGTGCAACGATGCAAGATGCATGGAGTTGTTGCAGCAACGCAGAGGTTAGAGAGGGAGCACTTGTTAGTGACAGAGGGAGCTTCAGCATCGGGAGTGTCTCTAGCCTGACAGAGATGTCAGAGTTGGGAGATCAGTTACTTAATTCTCGGTAACTGAGCTGCAGTGCAATAGTTAGCAGTGGCGGTGCTATGGGCAACACGATGCAGCATGATGAGAGGGATGCAGTGCAGACGCAACAGTGGCCGTGGCAGGGCCACGGACAGCAGCACGGGTGCAGAGGGAGTTGTCATACAGATGCAGCAGCGGTAGTAGCAGAGCCATCGGTGGCAGTACGAGATACAATAGTGCAGATGATGGGCAACATGCCTAGCATCAGGGACCGATGCGAGATGATCAGAGTAATACTCAGTGAGGAGTATTGCTAGAGCACAGTCCTCGCTAAGAGGGAGTGTTGATTTGGGGTAGCATCGAATGTGCTCTAGCCATGAAATTTGGTGGAGAGGCTAAGGCACATGAGATCTCCAATCCCTAGAAAGGGTTTGGGCAGATTCTAAATAGTTTGGGAGATATTAAAATAATTAATATTTTTAATGGAGTCCCTAAGTCTAAACTTAGGGAAAATAAAATATTAATGTGAATTAATATAAAACTGTGTTAGAATGGTCCAAAAGTCATGGATCAAGCCAGATCTAATCTTAGTCGTTGATTAAGGACTTAATCTCGGCCGTTGATTTGTCAACGAGAAAAGTATAAGAGGAGGCTTGAGGGTCACTTGGAGAACACACCGAGTTGATCAAGATTTCGACTTTTTGGGGCAGGGTTTGCTGAGGAAGTCGAGAGAGTGATCAGAGTTGCAGCTGAGGGGCAGTGAATACAGAAGTAGAGAGGCAGAGATAGTGCTGGGAGGATCAGCGCAACAGCCGGGAAAGCTGACATAGAGGGCAGAAGCTGGAACTGTTAGGAACAACGGGAATTGCTGGGAAAGCTGATGAAAAGGGCAGAAGCCGGAACTGCCGGGAAAGTTGATGCAAAGGGTAGCAGCTGGAATTGTCGGGAATGCTGATGCAAAGGGTACAAGCCGAAACTGTCGGGAACTGCCAGAACAGTTGGGAAAGCTGACGCAGAGGGCAGAAGCCGGAACTGCTGAGAATTGCCGGAACAGTCGGGAAAGCTGACGCAGAGGGCAGAAGCCGAAACTGTTGGGAACAACTGGAACTGCTGGGAACTGCCAAAACAGTTGGGAAAGCTGACGCAGAGGGAAAAAACCGGAACTGCCAGGAACGCTGACTCAGAGAGTAGAAGAGGTTGATGTAGTCCCTAGAGGCTGACGCAGGGGTAGAAGCCGGAATTGCTGGAACTGCCGGGAAAGCTGATGCAAAGGGCAGAAGTCGGAACTGCCGGGAAAGCTAATGCAAAGGGTAGAAGCCGGAACTGTCGGGAAAAGCCGAAACTGCCAGAACTGTCGGGAAAGCTGACGCAGAGGGCAGAAGCTGGAACTGCCGAGAATTGCTAGAACAGTCTGGAAAGCTGACGCAGACAGCAAAAGCCGGAACTGCTGGGAACAGCTGGAACTGCTAGGAACTGCCAAAACAGCTGGGAAAGCCGATGTAGAGGCCAGAAGCCGGAACTGCCGGGAACAGCTGGAATTGCCGGAACTGCCGGGAAAGCCGACTCAGAGAGTAGAAGAGGCTGGCGTAGTCCCTAGAGGCTGACGCAGGGGTTTTTCGTGGGGTAGATTGGAGCTGAGGAGTTGCCGAAGTGTTTATCTGGGGTTTCAGCCGGAGCATCTATCTCCGAAGGAGAGGTACTACTGCCGAGATTATTCTTTGTTGGGTGAGCCGGTTTTAGCACCCAAATTGTATTAAGAAACTGCATAATAATAAAACCCTCAGATAGCTGCACCGGTTTTCCCGCATTGGGTTTTTCTGGGGACATTGGTCCAAAAGTAACGATGTCACTTGTGTGCTTGTTTTGTTTCCTTCAATTGATGATCTGTAATGTGTTGAGCATGTACTTGTATTTATTTCCAATATTTACATGGTAAATAACTTGTTAATTAACAGAACAAGTAGGTAGGAATAAATCAGAAAGTACATGAAGGGTTTCTAATGGGTTAGACTTAGAAATTACAACAAAATATTTGGTTGTCCGGTATACTTTCATGTGCCTAAAGAGAAAAGGAATAAGTTGGAAGCTTCTCGGAAGAAACGAATGTTCGTCTACTGTAGTGAAAATTCAAAAGCATATAGGATCTATGTACCTGGTCAAAGAGATGTGCAAGTAAGCTGTGATGTTACCTTTGATGAAAACACTGCCCTTGGAAAAGCCAAAGATCTCCTTATCCCAGGGAAGGAAGATGATGATGCTGCCGAAAAACAAGATGAACCTCCAATTGATTTTCCTACGCCTGATGTTGAAGGCCCGATGGATCCTATTGATCCACCTCTTGGTGGTCCCTCTACCTCAAGGAAACGACCACTATGGCTCAAAGATACTCTCAAAGATGCTGAAAGACATACTGCTTCATGAGGGGCATTTCGTGAAAGTAAGAAACGAAACATGTATCAAGGGTATTTGGCTGCTATGAGTACTATTGTTCAAGTTGAACCTTGCACGTTCGAAGAAGACGTAAAAGACCAAGTATGGAAAGATGCGATGAATGAGGAATATAAATCGATCATGAAGAATGATGTCTGGGATGTGCTGCCTAGACCTAAGGACAAGCCCATGGTTGCCTCAAAATGTCTTTGCAAAATTAAACATAGAGCTGATGGGAGTTTTGAAAAATATAAGGTCAGGTTCGTTGCTCGTGGCTTCTCTCAAAAGGAAGGAGTGGACTATGACAAACTATTTGCACCAGTTGCCTGATATACTACTATCCGATCTATTATTGCTCTTGTTGTCAATCAAGGATATAGTCTACGTCAAATGGACGTCAAGATTACTTTCTTGCATGGCTCGCTTAAGGGGGAAGTCTACTTGGAACAACCTCAGGGGTTCGAAGTACAAGATAGGACACATGTCTGTTGGCTGAAGAAAGCTCTCTATGGGTTGAAGCAAGTCCCTAGGGCTTGGTACGAAAGTATTGACAGTTATCTTATGAAGCTGGGATTTATGAGGAGATATGCTGATCCAAACCTATACTTCAAGGTTGAAAAGGACAAGACTCTTATTTTAGTCTTTTATATTGATCATGTCTTTTTGACCGGTGCAAACCCTCTCATTTATCAACACAAGAGGGAGTTAACTTTTGAGTTCGAGATGAAGGACCTAGGTCTGATGCATTACTTCCTAGGCCTAGAGGTTTGGCAAAAGCTAGGCGAGATTTTCCTTTCTCAAGGAAAATACATTGTGAAGCTGCTAGAGAGATGTGGGATGGTGGAGTGCAATTCTTTCTCTGATGGAACTCAACTTCAAGAAGCTATGTGGAAGTGTTGCTAGGCCTGAATTTGCAAACCCTTTTGAATATAGACAACTTGTGGGGGCTCTGATTTTCTTGTTAATCTCCCAACCAGAGATATGCTTCACTGTAAATACTTTGAGTCAATCTATGGTTGAGCCTCATCACATACATTGGATTGCTGCTAAGAATCTCTTGAGATATCTTCATGGCACAATCAATTATGGGCTGAGATACACTGCAGGAATTTGATGCTACATGGATATTCTGATGCTGACTAGGTTGACAGTGTGGTGGATAGAAAGAGAATGTCAGGATGTTGCTTCTCATTTGGATCTGCTTCGATTTCTTGGATGAGCTGGAAGCAGAAATCGGTTGCTCTAAGCATCGTTGATGCCGAATATATTGCAGCTAGTATGGCCTGTTGTGAAGCTATTTGGTGGAGGAATCTCTTCAGTGAGCTATTTGAGCCAGTGTTGTGAAAATCGCGATATTATCATTTTATTGCGATTTTTTCCCGAAGCCGATATTTTCGCGGATTTTTTTTATACCCTATAATTTCGAAAAAATTGCGATAATTTGAAAAAATCACGATTTTTCCCAATTTATCGCCGAGGGTTGGGGCAGTGCGGTTTTATAAGGGATGCTAAATGTTTGAAATGCAATTTTTTTTGAAAGAAAAAAATAATTTTTGAGTGGGGCAGCTTAATGATCAAGTCTAGGCCCTAGTATTGATATGCTATTCATGCTAATGTTAAATTCTTAAAGTAAAAGTGACATTCTCCTTAATCTTCATTTTCATCCTTTTACTTAAATTTTTAACATTACCATGAAATGACTCAGGATGTTTGAGAGTGGTTCCGACCTCATTGGATTTCATATGGAGAAAGTAGAATTTTAGATTTCATTCAAAATCCAGTAGACTTATTAGTTTTTCAGGATTTCAGGATTGGGAGATTGTAATGTTTCCGGGTGACACCACCTGCCTGGGCTACCCTTGCCACCAGTAGAGGACGTGGTCTACCTCCTATAGCTCCTACTTCTAGTTCTTTAGCTTCTAGAGCATAGCAGACTCCATTGCCAACTCCACCAGTCCCAACATCTACATCTAGAGGGAAAGGGAAAGCTGTGGCATTTTCTTGCAAGAGGGGCAGAGTTAATCAATAGGATTAGACTTTAGTTATTTTCTTCATTTTATTGTATATGGCATTATGACATGATGAGATACATTATTATATTTTTTGTTGATATTTTGAGGCTGAGTTGGGACTGAGCAGTCATGACTTACTATTCAGGACATGATTCATTGTTATGTGTGATTTTAGCACTAGAAATGATATGAAACATCTTATATATTAGTTCTTTTATCATATTTATGTGTCAATGTATTTATTTTATGTTGTAGATGGTTTAGATATTAAAAAAATTGAAAAAAAATGAAAAAAAAAAGAATATTTTTGTACCAAACAAATTTTTCCCGATTATTTCCGATTATTTCCCAATAATTATGATTTTTTCTGATTTTTTCCTCGCGCCAATATTATCCTGATAACGATTAATGCAACATTGATTTGAGCACGTGCTGGATACCATCGTGATCTATTGCAACAATTAGAGTGGGATTCGCCTTTCAGAGAATTCTGTGTTCCATGGCCTCTCCAAGCACATTGATATCAGGTACCACTTAATATGGGATATGGTACAAGGGGGGGCAACAAGGCTCCAACACATTAGGACTAATGAGCAGGTTGCTGACATCCTCACGAAGTCCTTGGGGGGTCAAGTTCTTAACCTTTTGAGAGAGACTTAGAGTCATGGAAGGATCCTCCTTGAGGGTCCTGCTTGAGTTGGACATTGAGCTTAGGGAGTTCCTGGGTGCTTGGGATACTTCTTGGAACTATGTGTGACCATAGGGTGAGTGGTTCACCTTCCCCTATAGGTACCCTGTGTATAGGATGAGTAGTTCACCTTCGCTTGTGATACCTCATGATGATATATGAGAGCGTAGGGTGAGTGGTTCACCTTCTACTATGTTATATGAGTAGGATGAGTGGTTCACCTTCTCCTGCAGATGCCCCAACATACACCCTACCCATGTAGTCCGATACTCATAGGAAGTACCTCTCATTTGGTCAATGAGTTGGGAAAAGTGGAGAGGGACCATATCACTACAGATGGATGCATCATGTACTGTTGTACTCCCTATGTCTAGGATGCACGGTGTTCAACAACTTGATCACTTGGGATCAAGTTTGATTGCGGTTCTACCCCTGGTTATGTGGACTAACTTTTGTCAGTAGAGAGTGGTAAGGACTTGTGACTCACTCTCGATCTATTCTTCTTCATTATCTATATCAATGTTCAACAAAGTTGAGACGAGATGCAGAGATGGATCATTATGACAAGTTGGCATGATGGATTGGCAGGTGGAATTCTCCCTAGTTGAGAGGGAGTTTTAAAATTTGGCAACTAGGGCCAAATTCTACTTAGGACAACTCATTTGATGGAGATGATTATTGCATTGAATTCCTTTTTTCGAGATGATCAAAATCGACCTAAAGATCATCAAATTTGGACAAGGAGAAATATGTTTTTGAGGTCAAGCCCACACATCTATGTCACATGGTTCGAGTTCGAATTCGAGTTCGACAACGATTAAGTTCGATTCGAATTCGAATTTTCCGATCAGGTTCGAATGAGGTTCGACATTAGGTTCGACTATACATATCTTTCAATATATATATATATCTATATATGACCTCGGTCTAATGGAGGAGGAATAACCTTGTAAAATGGACGTGGCAAAGATTGAAGGATTAGACATTCTCGGCATATCTGTTTTAGCATACAAATCTACCTAGACATATCACAATTGCACAGCTAGTGATCTCAACATACCTGTGAGGATCTCAGCTGAATGGAGTAGCAAAGATCTAGGACAAAGGCACAGTGTCAATGGATCTCGCATAGCAGTCTTGGCATCAAGGCCTCGGTGATACTCTTGTAGAAGTCTAGACTCTAGGCAAAGAACAGCAGTGATAGAACCTCTCTCTCGGCCTAATAATATTGATGTTAGACGACGTCTCAATCACACACACACACACACACACATATATATATACTACAATTGTGGCACAATAACAAAGCCGCAGAAATGATCATTCTCGGAGGATACAATCCTTGCATAACAAAGAGCCACAGTAACCATTACAGTCTCGGAATAAATGAGACAGTAAGGACCTCAGTATAGTGAGGAATAGTATCTCATCTCGGTGGATCTATTTCTTAACAGTCAATGTATATATATATGTAATGGAAAGATCTTCGGATCCCTCACTATCTTTACATGATCTCACTGTCTCGGTGTAAGAAAGATCACAATGATCCTGCAGTCGTGGAATACACTCTCGCATGATCACAGTCAACATGATGGTCTAGAGTACAGTGATGAAGGTAGGATAAAACAGCTATCATGGCTGTCATAATGAAGTTCTTAGTGCATCATTAAAAAAATCGAACCTTAAAAAATTCGTTAAAATTCGCCTTCAGGTTCGTTGAGGTTCGTTCAGGTTCGTTGAGGTTTGTTTAGGTTCGAGTTCGTTCAAGTTCGACTTGAGGTTTGAATTTCAGGTTCGGTGAACCTGAACGAATTTCATATTTTTTTTTTCAGGTTCGCCGAACCTTGTGACATAGCCACACATGTGCAAATTGTCAAGGTCGACCACATCATCATGTAGGCTCATGAAGCCCAATGGGCATGTCTCTTAACCCTCAACGACTTGTATAAATAAGAGAGACCTCCAACTTCATTTGGAATCATCACAACTCATCATTTCTCTCTCCTCATCTGATTGGGTCGTACAAATTGCAGGAGCAACTCTTCTTCTCTCACACATGTGGTTGAAAGAGGACAAATTTCAGGAGGCAGAATTTCAAAATTGGTGCAAGATTTGACCACCATTGACTAAGGGTTGTTTGATTGAGTTTGACTATGATTTCTTTGGGAAAATTTTTGTTTGGGCATGCCACATTTATTGGCACAAATACCGAGATTTTCTGAACTGTTTGACCTGTGTTGATTGCAGGCTTGTTTGACTACAGGGTTGACTTCAAGTTGACCAAGTTTGACCATTGCTTTGTTGATTGTTTTGGCAGACTTTGACTAGCAAAAGAGGCCGTGTTTGACTGGGTTTGACCGAGCTACATTATGGACTGTTTGCTGCTGCGTTGACCAACGTTGACTTTCTGGTTAGGGCTGTTGTCTGCTGCTATCAGGAAAATCACAGATTGACTATGCTATTTTGGATAGAGGTTTTGATCATCTATTGGTGAGTCAATATTGATTTTATTGTACTCTCTCTCTTTGCTAAACATATGATATTTATAATAAGTAGAATTGATCAAAGGGATTTCCCCATCTTGGGGTTTTTGCCTGGCATTCGCCAAATCCTTGTGTTCTTTTCTTTTGGCTTGTCTTCTGCTTTTATTGTTCATGTTCTATCTACAATTACATAGGTGTTTTACATGGCTTTATAGACATACTAGAATCATTTTTACAATGGCCCACCGGTCTGCAGAATTTGGAATTACAACTTTGATTAATTGATGGATGATGATGATGAATTCTGGATGTTTGCCTTTTCGAACATGATGGAATTCCAATGAAAAAGTGTGTACTGCTATAGGGTAGTTGACACGAAGTGCCCAACAAGGGCAATTCAAAGGAACATTTGTCAAATGTCCTTCATGAGCTATTGGGTCACTTAAAATGAACAACTTTTGAGTTCTTTTGATAGGCTAATTAGGCCATTTCAAAAGAATGACTTGTAATTCCCCTCAATCGATTGTTGTGTTTATTTTTTGTGTAGAATCAAGAGGTATTCCCGCATGCGTAAGTCGACCTAAAAGAATTTTGAAGAATTAAAATAAAAATTTGATTTTTGAATGACAAGTTGACCCTGAAAATTTACATCGGCCTAGGAGGGTGATGGGACGTGTCCCTTGGGTTATATCATCCCATTCGACTAGTATAAATTAATGATGTGACCTCTCATTTTCTCCACCAAGCAAGAACAATTTTTCTTCTCTCTTTATCATTTCTGTTTTACTTCTTGAGGCCGCATGTGGGAGAAAGGACAAATTCGACCAATAAGTTGATCTCAGTTTCCTGGACTGAGTTCGACCAGCATTGACCAGACTGATTTGACCTCTATTTTAACCGAATTGACTAGGCGTTGAACGAAGTTGTTTGACCACAATGTTGAAATGTGTAATTAGCTTCGGTCTTCATAATGTCTAATATAATCATGATTTTATCTATTTGATGTAAAGAGAGAAATTTATTATTACTATTTTGAAGCATGGGTTTCATGCTCAAGTTTATTTTATTTATAGGTCAAGCACCCATTGAGTGCTTCTAGGGCTTTGTCATCAAGTCGAGGAAGCTATTGTCACATGTAAAGACCCTATTGGGCATCTTGTATTATGTAAAAGAAATTTTTGTAAGTCAAAAAAAGTCAAAAGACCCCCTCCAGTAATCAAGTCGGCCTAGCAGTCAAACAAGTCGGCCTATTAGGGCTCCCATGAAGCCTATAAATAAGAAGTACTCGGCCTCATTTGAGAGGCATCCAAGCAGTTTGATCAAGGAAGAAAGGAAGACCTTAGACAAGTGAAGAAGAAGGAGACATAAGGTGAAACCAAAAGTTTGAGTTTTGGGCTACAATTCCTCACACTTGCGAAAAGGTTAGGGCATCACTCATTGTAGCAGAGACCAAAATATTGTAGTCATCTTATGAGACCAAAATTAGATGAAAGAAGGATTATCTTGCAAGCCGAATTGCTAGAGAAGAAGCAACTGTCCAAGTGAAGGAGAAAAGAGAAGAAATTCACCATATTTATCTCACACGTGCCAACTAGGGTTTATGTAGCAGAAGCCAAAAATATAGTTATGAAGCAGCAAAGTTGAACTTCTGGAAAAGGGTCAAATTCTGAAGTATTAGAGCAAGTTTCACTGGCGTTGACTTTATGAAGAGAAGTTCGTCAAAAGGAGGTTTGACTTGGTCTTGGAGGGGTCTTGATTTTGGGTCTTAGGTCTTGGAATTCGTCATCTGAGCATTCTATAAGAAGAGAAGAATTCTTGTGGGTTTTCATCTCAAGCAGAGAGGTTTTGGCCCTGGCTAGCAACCTACATTTTGTGTCTTATTGTATCATTGATCTTCATTGTTTGGTAGATGTTTGATGATAAAGAACACTATGATAATCAAGATTAGAAGAAGCTAACTACAAGTAGATCAAGTTAAGTAAAAGAACATCACAAGCAGTCATCAAAGTAAGAAAAATCACCTAATCTAGCTGCCCCTATATTTCTCAAAATGTATCAGAGCTAAGGTGACAACATCAAGAAGAAGAGACAGCTTGAAGATCAAAGATCACTCCATTGAAGAAGGATACACAAGGGTCGAGCACAAGGAGAGCATCAAGGAGGACCATCCATCACATCACAAGGATCACATCATCACAACTCTTAGAAGAAGAAGACCTCAAAGACCCTACCTCTCAAGAATATAAGGGCTTAACACTTTTGAAGCATCTTGAAGTCTCCACATTCTACATGTCTACATCCAAAGGAAGCAAGAAGAAGCATTGCCATCATCATTAAAGAAATCAAGGTAATTTCCCTCTCATTGAAGAAATGATCTCATCTCAAGCATACTTGAAGAGAGACATCTTTTATCATCTTCGAAAAGAAGTATTGTCATCTTTGAAGAAGGAAGACACCATCAAGAAAGCAATCATCTTCAAGAAGGCATCCTAAGTTGTCAACATCATCAAGAAGACATCAAATTGAAGATATCATCTTTAAAGGAGCATCTTCAATTGATAAGTAAGTATTCTATATTTTTATGTCTCAATCTACAATCCAAATGACTTCATTTTGCAAGGAGAACAATAAATTGGTTGGGACCTCGAACTACCTTGCATGGAAGAAGAGAATTGATTTAATTCTCATGGAGAATGAAGTTATTGAATATGTAAAGGGCTCCATCACCAAACCATCTCAAGAGCAATCTCAAGCACTATCAAAGTACATGAAAGGAGAAATAAGGACACCAAAGATCATCATAGTGTTAACTGAGGATTATCTCATCCCTTATGTAGCAAAGTTGAAGATAGCAAAAGATATCTATGACAAATTGGTGGAATTGTTTTCTGTGAGCATTGTAGGACAAATCATATCTTCGAGAACCGAACTATACAAGATGAAGGTATCAAGGGAAGAAGGGATAACTTCGTATTTCATGAAGATATCCGAAATTAGAGATCAATTAGAAGATCTTAGAGAAATAATCCCTGATCGAGAGATGACCACTATTGTGCTCAATGCACTACCTTATGAATGGGGAAATTTTGTATCAAGCATCTATGGGAAGAAGGAAACCACACCATTCATTGATCTGTGGTCATTATACAAGTTTGAAGAATCTAGATTAAAGGCGAAGAATGATTTTGGGTCAAATGAACAAACTCAAGCATATGCAACATCGACAAAGAAGAAAGGGAATTTTGGAAAGTTTGAGCCTTGAAAGAAGTTTCAAAAGAAAATTGATATGTCGAAGATCCAATGCTATGAATGTAATGAATATGGGGATTTCAAAAAGAATTGTCGTAAACTCAAGAAGGACAACAAAAAGAGAGGAAAGAAATGAAGCCCATGTCACTGAAGAAGTGGAATAACCAGAAAAGAAGACAGAAGGAAGAAGTGATAGACCTCCACTATTAGAAGGTATCTCACTCAATCTACTTTCAAACATGTTGAAGTTAGCGGTCATGATGGAAAACATCATAGGTATTATAGGATGCATTATAGCAAGGATAGAGATGACATCATCATAGAAGCATGGAAGGATAACTGAAGTAGAAGTCTATATGATTGAGGAAGTCATCATGATAGAAAGGAAGTATCTCATCTCATCTTCATTGGAAGCATATGAGGAAAACCGAAGTAGCAGTCTATATGGTTGGATAAAGTCATCTAGCAAGATAGAAGATAATGACATCATCATACATCATCATCATTAGGAAGTGTTGATTTGGGGTAGCATCGAATGTGCTCTAGCCACGGAATTTGGTGGAGAGTTTGGGGCACATGAGATCTCCAGTACCAAGTCAAGGCCCCCCTAAGGCTTCTAATTCACCAAGCAAAGGATTGAACAATTAGGGTTTAAGGTGGATCTTGACGATAAGATTGTTAGGGTTTTTAGGGTAAATTGCTTTTTTGAGTTGAAAGGGTAGGTTTTCAAACACACACAAATCATGGAGTTAAAAGGTAATTTTAGAGATTAACCCTCAACAAAACTATTTACAAGATTGTTAAAGGGAAAAGGATGATAGAGGATAGAAGATCAATGTCTTAGCTTGTCAATATATTTTTGCGGGCATATGGGGCAGATTTAGGTTCACTATAAGTCAACTCACTATCCCTAGTCTTTTCAATTTTCAAGGACAAGACAACGGAAGGAGCCCACTTATTCCCTCCTTAAAGTCTTGGAAGAAGGGTTTGTTTAAGAGGAATAATGAAAGTAAAATATCATGTTCACTTGCTTAATACTTAATTGTCATCATCCATAAACATAACCAAGACATAGAAAGTCCACTTGCTTAGATTATCATGCATTTATCCAAGCTTCACTAATATCCATCTACGAAAAGAGTGAAATCGACATTCACAAGGCTTGTCCGAGCCCTAAATAACTTCAACCTTAACTCTAGCTAGATTTTTGTAACACTTCCAGCTCATCATAGAAATATATAATGGCTAGAATGGTTGTCATTCAAAGCTAACACTTCGAACTCTTCACTGAAAATGGGTATTGGCCCAACTTTGGAGATAAACCTTCAAAGTAAAATAAGAGGGGCTTTCAAACCTATTCAAAGAACACTTAAAATTTAGTCATAAAATGACCAACAGGCTCCCAAAGGGTCTTCCACCTATGATGGTGTTTGTTTTATGGTTTGTTATAGCGAAATCTCGCACTTTTTGAAAAAAAGTTCAAAAGCTCAAGTGTGATACTATGTGTACTTAAGAGTGGGGCCACTATGACATCACCAACCTTCCTCTCACTTCTGGCCAACTCTGCTTTAGCTTAATTGGGATCCTCCCTAGTACATATAGGGATCAAATGGCCTAGTTAAACCACATCAAGGCCCCCCTAAGGCTTCTAATTCACCAAGCAAAGGATTGAACAATTAGGGTTTAAGGTGGATCTTGAAGATAAGATTGCTAGGGTTTTTAGGGTAATTCAATATTTGAGTTCGGGTAATTCAATATTTGAGTTCAAAGGGAAGGTCTTCAAACACACACAATCAGGGAACCCCAATAAAATGGTTTACAGGTCTTTTAAAAGAAAAACAATGACGAAGGATAGAAGATCAGTGCCTGAGCTTATCAATATATTTTTAGGCGCATATGGATTAGATTTAGGTTCACTACACTAGGGTAAGTCCACGCACTATCCGTAGACTTTTCAATTTTCAAAGTAAAGTTAGGGGAAGGAGCCCACTTGTTCCCTCCTCAAAGTCTTGGAAGAAGGGTTTGTTTAAGAGGGATAATGAAAGTGAAATACCATGTGTGAATTTTATAGCTATGGTCAGTCTTTATGATTTATATTTTAGCCCTTGTAATGTATAAAGAATTTGTAAGACATGTTCTTCATGTCATTTTGATTATTTAGCCCCTGAAAGAATTATTATAAGACACGCTCTTCATGTCAGATTTAAAAGAGAAAATTTTGAAATTCGAAATTCGAAATTTGAATTTTTGGCTCTAAAATAGTTAAGTCAGCCCTCTCTCAAGTCAAGTCGGCCCTAGTGAAGTGACACGCCCATATGGATTAGATTTAGGTTCACTACACTAGGGTAAGTCCACACACTATCTCTAGACTTTTTAATTTTCAAAGTAAAGTTAGGGAAAGGAACTCACTTGTTCCCTCCTCAAAGTCGTGGAAGAAGGGTTTGTTTAAGAGGGATACTGAAAGTGAAATACCATGTGTGAATTTTATAGCTATGGTCGGTCTTCATAATTTATATTTTAGCCCTTGTAATGTATAAAGAAGTTGTAAGACATGTTCTTCATGTCATTTTCATTATTTAGCCCTTGAAAGAATTATTATAAGACATGTTCTTCATGTCGGATTTAAAAGAGAGAATTTTGAAATTTGAATTTTTGGCTCTAAAATAGTCAAGTTAGCCCTCGCTCAAGTCAAGTCGGCCCTAGTGAAGTGACACGCCCATTCGCAAAGGTAGAACACTATATAAATGCATTCGACATCCTCCAAAAAGGCACCATTCGACCTCTCAAAAGCAAGGCCGTTTTTGGGCATTCAAGCGAAGGACAAGAAGGACGAAAAGAATGATGAAGATCATCTTTCTCTCTCTAATTCACATCTCTCTCTCTAGCTCGCACATGTGTTTCCGGTCAACATATTATGGGCAGGTCGAATTTCTAGGTTTCTGGATAGTTTTTGGGAGGCCAAATTTCGGCCTAGGGTAGATCGGATTAGGTAGAGTCTCAAGGCAATTTGGAGGCTTGACTTGAGGGTTAGAGACCAAGTTTGACCTCATAGTTGGTCAGTTTGACCTCATAGTTGACTAGTAGCATTAGATGTATCTCTTGTTGAACTGAATAATTTCTCTAAGAAAAAGGTAGTTGGTTTTTTCCCTTAAGTGGGTTTTCTCAAGGTAAATCTTGTGTTCTCTTTGTGCATTATGATCTCTACTGACCTTATGGTTTTATGGTTGAATTTTGAAGTGTAATTGCTTAATGATACAATGGAATTGTTAAAAGAAGATCCATATCATTAGATGTAATTATCAGTATTTCGGAAATATTGTGCTTGTCTCTATGGTACTTGAAAACCCAACATGGTATCAGAGCTTTGGTGATGAAAAGGACATTGAGATACTCTTAAATAAGCTTTAGTAAGAGATCACTCTTGAGGAAGACCTATATCTACAATCTATTTTCTTGGTTCCCATATGAAGGTAGGAAACAAATTAGAAGCAACTACAAACTTTAGAGCTTGGAAAACAAGGATTCATCTTCTTCTTGCAAAGGAAAATCTCTTGAGTATTGTGAAAGGCAAGGTCACTGAATCGGAAAAAGATGTTGAGAAATTAAAATTTGAGAAAGATGATATTACAACTAGAAGTATCATTGTAGGCTCCATTAGAGATAATTTGATTCCATATATCGCAAATCTTGACTCTTCAAAGAAAACGTTAAATGCCTTAATTGGATTGTACACTATCAAAAATATTGGTCAAGCGATGAGTTTGAAGAATGAGCTTCGTGATGTAAAAATGACAAAGAATGATACTATAGCCTCATCTTTTATGAAGATTTCTCAATTGAGAGATCGACTTCAACCGATTGATGAAATCATTCTCGAAAAAGAACTAGTGGTTTACTTGAATCATGGGATCCATTTGCAGTAGGAATATGTGCCAGTAAAGAAGCTCCAAAAGTTGATGAACTGTGGACTGCATGTGCTTAAGAAGAATCAAGGCTCATGTTAAGAGAGAGGATTCAAAGATCCGAAGAAGGTGATTCTCAAGCCTATGCAACATGTTACAAGAAGGCTGGAGGAAGAGAGAAGTTTGGCTTCCAAAGAAGAAATGGAGGAAGAAGAAATGAAGGAAGAAGATCTGAAGAAAGAAGATCTGCGCCTCAAGGAAAAAGGGACATGTCAAAAGTTTAATGCTATCATTCTCATGTAGACATATATAAACATTTGTCTTAAAAGATCGAATGATAGAAAAGGGTAGGGAAACCAACATGCTGCATGTTGTTTCCTAAAACGCACACCTATATTAGCGTGGGAAAAGTCCTCAATCCCACTAGGTGTGGCGTTAAAGGCAAAACGCTCAGAGAAGGGGCTGCCATCTATTTGAAACTCTCTCCGTTTATGTTCTCTCCTAACTAAACCATGGGGGGTGGTCCCTAAAGGTGATTCTAAAAGGAAAAATTGATAAGGATAACGAGCTCTAGGAAATTATGATGTTAATTAGATTAGTTAAGGCTTCACCAATTTAACAACTTTAGTTATATCTTGAAATGAGAATGATTAGCAAGTATGAATAAAAGAGCATATAACTATCAATAATGGAGATAAATCAATTATATTCAACAAGATATCCTGCAAGACAAATATAATTTGACGTGCCAAATATACTTGTAAGAAATATACACTCACAAATAAATTCACAATACTTGTAAATATGATATATCAAGAAAATCAACAAGTTGCACAATTAGAGAAGCTACAAGACAAGAGGTTAGTGAACCCCATAAGAGATTGTGCAGCTTTAAGATTTGAGCAATAAGATTTTAGAATAGAACTTGTAAGAGAAGAAAGCTTGTACTTCAAGATAGATGCTCCAATATGATACAATCATTAAAAGACAATGAGCATGCAATTGAAGCACACAAGTACAATGATATTGAATGAAAACTTGCAAGTAAATGATTAGCTCTTAATCCAAATTATATAATAATGGTTAACCAATTGAATGCTAAGTGAGAGAATGTTGTTAGTGAGTGTGTGAAAAAGTGTTCTTGGTTAAATTTAATGAATGCCTAATCTAAGGTTTGACTTCCCCTCAATTCCTCCAACTTGGTAAGGAGTGAGGTTGTTGCAAGAAGGCTAAGAGAGAAGGCTAAGGCCTCATTAATGATACCCCCTTAGGACTTCAATACAACTTGTATGCCTTCGTTCCTACAAGGTCTCGACCACATGAGTGTTGGAGAACATAACTAGATTCGGTCGTCATAATGATGTTTACATTGTACATTTTATATAAAAATAAGAAAAAATATTTGTTCAAGCATGGGTTTGATGCTCAAGTCTAGGTCAAAGCATGTTCTTCATGCTTCTAGGGATTGTTGAGTTAGAAGAACATTTGTCATGTATTATAGTCCCATTTGGACTCTTTGTAACAAAAGAAAATTATTATTTTTGAGTAAAGAAGAGTCATTTTGTCCTCCAAGACCAAGTTATTCCTGCCATGACAAGTAAGATCTGTTGGAGCACCTCTTTGCTCTCCTAGATGACTATAAATGGAGGAAACTTCGTCCTCATTTGGACACACAATTGACAAGTTCGATCTTTGTATTGGACAAGAAGAAAAGAAGAGCAAAGGATAAAAGGGGAGAAAACCCAAGGAACAAGACGAAGATACAAACTTTTGACTGGTTTGCTCACATGTACAAAGGATCTAGGGTTTTTGTGCGAGTTGCAGGGTCGAGGATGGCAGGCCCGAATTGTAGACCTGAAGTAGAGGGTCGAGACTTTGAGATTGGAGCAAAATTTGCAGAGTTTGACCATCTTTGACTTGGTAAACTTTGACTTGTTTGAGGAAGGCTTTTGGAGGGTTGACTTGGTGCTTGGAGGAGGTTTGGTCTTTGGGTCTTGGAGGTCTCACTTTGATTTGATTCTATAAGAAAAGAAGAATTCTTTCTGGGTTTTCCCCTGGCTTGGAGCCAATAACTTGTGTTCTTTATGTTTTTGTGATCTTCATGCATTTTATGTTTGGTAATTGCTTGATGAAGAAGAAATAATAAATAACAAAAGGCCAACAAATACCACAAGTAATTATCAAGTAAGGAGAATCAACCCTAATCTTCCATTACCTTGGTTCTCCAAGAAAGAGAACTGTGACGTCACATGTTTTAATCTTTGTTCCAAACTCAAATATATGTAAATTGAATGACAGTTAGGGAAGGTTATCCTAAAATGTCTATCAACCAGCTTATGCTTGGAGGTAAATTTTAGAGAATGCAAACTAAATCTAAAATGCAAATTAGTTAATGGAATCTAAAATAAGTGCTTCAATGAAATTAACAATTGAAACAAAATGATTCAAATGTGAAATGCTTTATGAATATCAACTAGCGAACAATTTTTCACTTTAAATGATCAAATTAACAATTAATAATTTGAGCACAAGTTATAATATCAATATGAGATTAGCTTATGCTAATGATCTATGAAGCAAGCGAAAATTACTCAATGAAGGACAACTAAATGAGATCAAGAAATTTAAGACTATGCCAATGAAAGTACTAATTACATCAAGTAGCTAACCAAATTACTCAATAAAATCAAAGCAAGCTATGAAATGAAGAGTGATTTAGAACTACTTGCAAATGACGATTAGAAACTAGATCTAGAAATTAGAAATGAAGCGAACTAAACTAATCTAACAAGTTAGTGATCAATCAACCAAGAAAATCTCCTACCAAATGAGGAGATGGGATACCATGGGGAAAACCCCAAGCTTCCTCAGGGAACACTTTCCTTTATTATATCACAAGGTGAAACCCTGTTAGACAAGAGTGAGGGTTTTATGACTCCAAGGAGGGTTTACAAAATATAGAACTTTGAAAGAGAAAACACCTCCTCAAGATACAATATGCAAATGAGGAATTTTACAAGGAATATAGAGCAATAATTTACAATGATAGTTTCCTCAATACACAAATTAATTCCTCCAGAAGTATTTTCGCTCAAATGCTAGCTGTCAAAGATGAAGGAAATTGTTGGAAAATTGGAAAGGCAGAAAGATTTTCCCTTGTGGATAATTACTTGTGCTTTCCTTGAATTATTATAATCTTTCTTATGTTCTTTTTTCTTAGTTCATCAAGCAATTACTAAAACCAAAACACGAAGATCAAGGACACTTGATGTAGGTGCACAACTAGGGAAAAATCTTTACATAGGGGAAAACCCAATCAGGAACTATTCCTTCAGTAATTCAAATAAGATAGACCAAGACCCTAGACCAACAGACCTTCCTCCTCTACCAAGTCAACGTTCCAAGATGATTTAGTAGTCTCTTCTTATCCAGCGGCTTCAACCCAACATTAATCCAGAAATTTTGGCTTCCTAACAACAAAACTTTGACCCAACTTCAGAACTACAGTTTCGATCTAGCAATTTCAATATAGCTTCAGTCTAGCAGCTTCACAACTTTGATGTAGCAGCTTCACAGTTTTGACCTTGATGCATCAACTTCACAACTTCGACCTTGATGTAGCAGCTTCACAACTTCGACCTTGATGTAACTTAAGAATTTCGTTGCACATGAGAGAGAGAGAGAGAGACCCCAAAACTTCGATTCTGGGTTCTTTCTTGAATTCCACACTTCTTTTGCTTCCCAACTATTTCAATTCAAACTTGTGTGAGATGTCCTCCAAATGAGTCGAGTTGTTGCTTATATATAGTCATCTTAGGTGATCGAATTCTTCTAATGAGGCCGACTTGGTGGAGGAGGCCTAATTGACCTAATTTACATTAAAATAATTTTCTTTCTTGACAAATAATTCCCAAGAAGGGTTCTTTACATTGTGACATGGACAAGGACACTTAACATAAACCCTAGAAGTCTTCAATGGAGACTTTGACCTAAAAACAATTGACCCAAGCATGAAATCCATACTATAATTTGCCAAATTATTTAATAATAAAATTTCTTTTTCTTTCTTTTGACAAATATGTTTCAAATATAATTATGAAGACTGATACCTAGTTACATTCTTCAACACTCCCTCTTAACTAGGGAGGTATTCATAATTACCTATATCTATAGAGGTACATGGAAGATTTCCAAAATGAACTCTGAAGAGTTCAACAAACTTAGTGCTACGGACTAGATTCCTGACCAGGGTAATCTATCTGAGTGGGACTAAGATGGACTAAAGATTTTAGCCAGTTAAGGTACCATTAGGCTTACTAACCATCAACCCGAGGATCTAGGTGTGTATCCAAGGTAGAGCTCCAAGACCAACACCACCCTCCCTCTTCAGGATCTAGACATCAAATACACATAGGTCGGCCAGATGTCCTCCCAAGCATCCATCATATATCCATTTGTCCAAGCATGCTCCCAAAGTGTTCACCCTGTTTATGGAGAGACAAGCACAAACCCTAATTAGTAATCAACTTTCAAATATACATACAAGTAAACAAAAACTTTTAGAGTCGTCAATCATCTTGATGCCACTTATGTCAAGTTATTCATATGCAACTAGTCAGAAGCTTTTCTTCTTTCATTTCTTCCGCAACACCAAGACATCCACAAAACTTTGTGGTGCATTTATTCATTCTCCAATTTCTTCAAGGTATCCATCATGACTATCATAATATGCCCTCCCTCTTAACTGGGGAGATGTACTCTTTTCTTCTAACCATGTTTCTTCTCAACTTAGAAAGATCAACAATTTTCTTTTTCTATAACATCGAAGAAGCTTCAACCTTTCACAACTTCATCAAGGTCATCTTGATCATCCTCATCCTTATAGTTTTCTTCATCATGCTCATCATTATTTTTCAATTACGAATATCTCCAACATCTTGAAGATTATGTACTTGCAAAACTTAAACAACAAATACATCCAAATACAAAAGCATGAAGTTAACCATATCATAATCATGCCAATACAATAATGGAAGCATTGGACTTTAAATATCAATTAGCTAAACCTAGTTAAGTTCATAATCAACATAAGGCACATCTGACTTCAACTTCTTGCTAGGGTTATTGTCAGAAACCCTATATCACACCATCAAGACTTAAAGCAACTTAGTCAAGAAATCAATCTCATTCTATCTAGGTCCTTAATATTATTTTTAGAGATATCAACAATTCAATCAAATAACAATTCTACTATACATTTTAGATTCTACTAGGCTTTGTTGTAAACCCTAAATTTAATCACCATATCCTAGAATATCAAACTTCTACTAGAGATTTGTTACAAGCTCTAGAATTTACAAACCATGAGCATCAACAATTAGGTTAGCATATATAAATATCTAGGATTTCATAATCATGCACAAGCGTATCACATTAATATCTACTAGGTAAACCCAAGACACAAATATCAATACATTAAAGTTAGACATACAACAATTTTGACTAGGCTAGGGTTTCGATCAGACAGACAAACATACACCTAGGGCTTCATTCCTAGGATCTTACTATAGATATTATAAGGGTTTTGCTCATAAACCCTAATTCATCAAACCCTAAAGATCTAGGGATTCAATACATAACTTTAGATAGAAAACCCTAAAGGACTAGGGATTTTATCATAACAATACCAAAACATCAAAAGAATAGGAATTCTAGATTTCATCAACAACCCTAAGTAGACTAGGGTTTCCATATTAGCATCGACATACCCTTAGGTTAGGGTTTTACGGTGAACCTTTTTAGGGTTCCACAAGAATGATAATATAATGAGGGTAGATTCAATCTAATGATTAATCACCCTAACAAGAATCTTTTTGATTCAAAACCCTAGACATAACGATGTTAGTAATGTAAAATCAAAAAAAAATGACCGTACCTTTTGCATGAAGAGAACTTTATAACAAAGCTTATAGTTTAAGACATACCTCGAGTTGTTCCTTAACAAACCTTGTATGACATCAATTCTTGAAGGGAAAAACTTCTTCCATGCTTCAAGTCTATCCTTTGAAGTCTCCTCCATAACCCTTGAGTATTCAACAAGCTTTCCTAACACAGAAAATATAAAAGGTTATTAGCATATAATTCAAACAAGTCTTGATGTGAGGAGGAAACCAAACATGAAAAGATGAAACAAAGAACATAATACTTATCTTTTGGTAAATTGGTGGAGGCTCCCTCTTAATCCAATCTTGAGGGAAACCTACAACTAAAAATAAAAGATGTTCTAACAAGACATGTTAGACCTACAAGTTCTAGAAATCAAAACATAAAGGAAAACAATTCAAAACTTAGAATAAAAGGATATGTAAGGGATCATCGACAATATTTGCTTGATCCCTATCTCTCTTCTTATTCCTTGGACTCTCTGGACAATGACTTTTGTAGTGACCCATCTTGTGACAATTGTAACATTCGATCTTTGATAGGTCTACTTTCTTCTTTGGTCCTTTGTACTTCTTGAAGGTTCCCTTTTTCTTGTGATGAGCGGAATAGGCATTTGAGATGTTCTCCTCTTCATCCTCCTTCTTGTTGCTTACTAATGATATTCTAGCTTCTTCTTGACTACATGCATTCCACATTTGTTCGAATGTTGGAGTATCCTTCCAACTGTTGATTCCTGATGCAAAGGCACTCCATGATGTTGGTAGTCCTAGAAGGGCAGTGATCACAAGCTCTTTTTCTGGTACAATTACATCTATTGCCTGATGTGCGTCTCTGATTCTAGATATCCTTATAAAGAAGGATGCCACAGTATCATCCTTCGTCATCTTAATAGTTCTTAATTCATTCTCAAGGCTTGCAATTTGACCAATATTCTTGATTATGAATAATTTGGATAGAGCCTCATACATTTCTTGAGCGAAATCTATGTTGGATATATATGGAATGAGGTTGTCCTTTACTCCATCAACTATTAGGTTCATGCCAATATCTCAGTTTCTCTGAACTTTGCTTTCTCTGCTTCACTTGATTCATCTATACACTTATTTTCTTTTCCTCGAACTAAATCCAAAACTTCATTCTTCTCGGGGATGAGATCTATCCTCTTTTTCCATGCCCTTTAGTTGGAGGCTCCTTCTAGTTTGTTTTCTTCCTTCATTGAGTCAGACATAGTTCTCGTAGATAATGGGTTTATCTGCTTATATGACCCCTTTAATGATCTTCCTTCAATCTCCTTTTTCCTTCAATAGATCCTCAGGCTGCCTTTTTCTTCTTCTTCACCTTAGCTCTGATACCATGTTGGAAAATCGGAAACGCCGAAAGATTTTCCCTTGTGGACAATTACTTGTGATTTCCTTGAATTATTATTATCTTTCTTATGTTCTTCTTATATCTTAGTTCATCAAGCAATTACCAAAACCGAAACACGAAGATCAAGGACACCAGATGTAGGCGCACAACCAGGGCAAAACCCCTATATAGGAGAAAACCCAGTCAGTAACTCTTCCTTCAGTAATTCAAATGAGATAGCCCAAGACCCTAGACGAACATAGATTCCTCCTCCACCAAGTTAGCCTTCCAAGATGATTTAGTAGTCTCTTCTTAACCAGCAGCTTCAACCCAACAAAAATCCAAAAATTTCGGCTTCCTAGCAATAGAATTTTGACGTAGCTTCAGGACTGTAGTTTCGGTCTAGCAATTTCAATAGCTTCAACCTAGCAACTTCACAGTTTCGACCTTGATGCAACTTCACAACTTTGATCCAACAACACAACTTCAACCTTGATGCAACAACTTCACAACTTCGACCTTGATGCAACTTCCGAATTTCGTTGCACATGAGAGAGAGAGAAACCTAAAAACTTCGATTCCAACTTCCTTCTTGAATTTCGCACTTCTTCTGCTTCCCAACTATTTCAATTCGAACTTGTGTGAGATGCTCTCTAAATGAGTCGAGTTGTTGCTTATATATAGTCATCTTAGGTCATCGAATTCTTCTAATGAGGTCGACTTGTCCTAATTTACCCTAATTTACATTAAAATAATTATCTTTCTTGACAAATTATTCCTAAGAAGGATTCTTTACATTGTGACATGGACACATACACTTAACATAAACCCTATAAGTATTCAATGGAGACTTTGACCTAAAAACCATTGATCCAAGCATGAAACCAATGCTTTAATAAGCCAATTTATTTAATAATAAAATTTCTTTTTCTTTCTTTTGACAAATAGATTTCAAATATAATTATAAAGACCGACATTAGTTACATTCTTTAACAAAAATTTACACGAAGGAGAAAAGGAATGCCCCCCCTTTTACTCACGACTAGGGTTGAAAATGCTCAAATTTGTAAATTTTAATTTTCTCAAGCCTCCAACATGAGACCTCTTCAAATTATTCTTGAAAACCTAGCAGTCAAACCCTTTCAAGGTAGATCTGCATAAGAGAAAAGAGGGGGAAAAGATGGCTTGAAGCACGAACAAGTTGTTGAAAAGTGTAACTAGGTTCAGTATTCATAATGACGTCCAATTGCGATTTTATGTAAATTGATGAAAAGAAGAAAAATAAAATTATTATTGTAATGCTTGTCTAATGGGTTTCATGAGCAAGGAATTTTATTTTTAGCAATGGCTCCCATTGTGAGCCTTTAGGTTTTGTCATCTAGTCATAGAGTCAAATTAAGTCAATGTCATGTATGAAGGACCCTTCTTGGGCATGTCACATTTTGGATGAGTCATTTAAATAAGTATGAAAGCCCTCCAAGACAAGCACAAGACCTCTCCTTCAAGTCGACTCAAGATGAAAGTAAGATAATCTCCTAAAGGCATGTCGGCCTTGACTCCATGTCATGTCGGCTACTTTGCATGGGCAAACTACTATTTATAGGCATCTTGACTTTCATTCTAGGCACTGAATTTGGTCTTGCATCTGAAATACATTGAAAGGTGCGAAAAGGAGAGATAGAAGCATGCCATCCAGCGCAAGAAGGAGGAGGAGAATCCGAGTTATTTTGGCACTATTTTGGTTACCTTTTCCTCGCACATGTGCCATGTATTAAGGGTTTTGTAGTAGGGTTTTCTTAGTCAAGAAAGGAGCCAAGAAAAGGATCTTTATATCAACATACATTATAGCTAAGGTCATAAGACTGAGTCTCCTAGTCAAGCAAAGAAGGAAGATATCTCCAAACAACTCACATGTGAGAATTAGATAAGTCGAGAGTTGCAAATCTATGGATGAGACTGAAATTGCAGAAGTGCAGACAGTTTGACTTGCGTTGACCATAGGAGGAAAGAGCAACAAGTTTGTTTCCAGAAAGACTTCATTAAGGAAGGTGTGTGACTTGGTCTTGGAGTGGAAAATGGGGAAAGGGTCTTGGTCTTGGTATTTGTCAATTGGAATCATTATAAGAAGAAGAATTTGTGTTCGGGTTTTCCTCTCAAGTGAGAGAGGTTTTGGCCTTGGCTTATATCCTATATTATGTGTCTCATCTCTTTATGGTTCATGCATTGGTAGCTGTTTGATGAAGAATAATACTATACTAACATAAGTAAAAGAAGATCCTAATGTAAGAAGTAAAAAGCATTCATAAGCAGTTACTAATAGAAGAGAAATCACTTAACCTTGATGACCTACATTTCTCAACATGGTATTAGAGCTAAGGTGACTATAAGGAAGGGCATCTTATCAAGGGACACTCAAGGATCAAATCTCGAGAAAGGCATCAAAGCAAGCTCATCTTAAAGTCAAGATCTAGAAAGGAAGCATTATAACCTTAGATCGAAGAAGGAGTCTACAAAGAAGTCTTGGGATCATCATCAATAAAAGAAGGCCAAGTTGAAGAGATCTACGAATCAAGGTAAGAGAATCACTTCAAGATCAAGATCATATCATCATCAATCAAAGAAACATTCTGGGATCCGCTCTCAATCAGTTTGAAGTTGAAGTATCTTGAAAAATATTCATCCAAAGGAAGCTAGATCAAAAGGCGTCATCCTCAAGATTCTAAGGCGATCTCTCTGTTAAGCAAGGTGCTTACCATTGAAGACACAATCAAGAAGTTATCATTGATCTTCATCAACAAGGATGCACCATCAAAGGATCCTAAGGGATCTCCCTCTCCGTGAGATCAAGGATCATTATTGAAGAAAACTATCTTCGTCAAGGAGAAGTTTTCTATTCTCTATATCGTCATCAACATCAAGGAAGCAACGAGGAGAAGGAGCATCCTATCAAGTAAGTATATTTATGTCCACATCTAAATCCATCAAAATGCCTTTTTGCAAGGAAAACAACAAATTGGTTGGGGCTTCAAATTACCTTGCATGGAAGAAAAGGACAGATTTGAATCTCATCGAAAATGAGGTTATGGAACATGTCAAAGAATCAATCTCCAAACAGGGAAAGGAAGATGCTCAAGCTCTTGCAAAGTATATGAAAGGGGAAGTTAGGGCTCAAAGGATTCTTATAGAATCCATCAAGGATCCCCTCATCCCATATGTATCAAAAATTGAAACTTCAAAAGAAATCTATGACAACCTAGTAGAGTTGTATTCCATAAGCACTGCTAGAGAAGTCAACTCATTAAGGCAAGAACTCTACAAGCTGAAGATGTCAAGGGAAGATGGAATAGCCTCATACTTTATGAGGATATCTAAGATCCAGGATCAACTACAAGATCTGGGAGAAGTCATGTCTGATAGAGAAATGACTATAGTTGTACTAAATGCACTACCGGAGGAGTGGGGTAACTTTACTTAAAGTATTTATGGGAAGAAAGAAGCTACTCCATTCTAGGATCTATGGTCACTGTGGAAGATTGAAGAATCTAGACTAAAGGACAAATCTGATGTGGGAGCAAGTGAGCAAAATCAAGATTATGCTACAATGACAAGAAGAAAGGGAAAATTTGGGAAGTCTGGTTCTCGGAAAAAGAAGGACTTGACTAAGATTCAATGCTATGGGTGTCAAGAGTACGGGCACTACAAAAGAGATTGTCTTTAGATAAAGAAGGAAAATAACAAAAGAGGAAGAGAAGAAGCCCATATCACGGAAGAAGTGGAGGAAGCTGAAAAGAAGAAGTCCAAGAAAGAGGAAGTAAGAGATCTCTACTATGACTGAGATAGTCTTCCTCACATAAGTTCTTTTCAAGTTCCTAAGTCTTCTATTGAAAGATATGACTATTATGATTCACTATGAAAATGATGGGATGCATCAAGGCATCATAAAAGCATTAAAAGCAAGAGCTTGTGACATCGACATAGAAAAGCATGAAAGATGGTCGAAGTGTGGCAGTCAACTATGGAAGGATATAGCTCTTGGAACCTCATTTGTAACATAGGTGGCACTTATGGAAGAGAAGGAGAAAGGTCATATAGTACAAGGCTCATCATACATCTGTCAAAAGGAAACATATGGTGGATGGGAATACTCTAGATCCTCAAGTTTCTCTGATGGAATCTTCATTGAAAGGTTCACCAATCAAGAGAGGAAGCAAGTGCTTCATCAAGAATTCTAAACTTGTGGATTTCATGGGATAATGGTATGATGACATAAAAGGTGAAGCAGATCAAGGGATTGAATCTCTTTCAATCAAGGAAGCTTTTGCAAGAAGTCTGGATGACCCAAAAGAAAATGAGGCATGTATGCTTATATTCAATATTGAAGAGTCATGTCATATGGTTGCAGGTAACATGGATCAATGCTCTATCTTGAGAGCATGATCAAAAGAAAATGATCTCCTCCTCTGAAAGGAAACAAGAAAGCATGACTCACACATTGTCTAGATGAAATCAACATAATATGTCCTCATATGTAATATGCGGTGGTTGACAACAACTAGAGGAATTTTGATTGAAAATTCCTGGGAATAAAATGTGTAAGGAAATGAAGGAAGAGATCGTAGAATATGCAACCATGATAAAGGCAATCAACATTCGAAAGACCAAGAAGATTTGACTAGGATATCTTCATGAAAGATATGAAAACTGATGGAGTTTGAAAAAGAAAGAGACCCTTGATTATATATATCTTTGGGAAATGTGTCAATCTATATGCAGGATGCTGATGCAAACTAGAAATGTCATGATGAAAGACCATCACAAACGTAATTTTGATTTAAGTGTTCATTTCTTATTTTTGAACAAATATCTCGATGGGCATATGCAGGTCTGTCGAGGAAAGATCTATGGATAACTTCCACCACCAATGCCCATGTAGTAGGATGAAAGATCCTTATGTAAACATGGCATGAAGAAGGAAACATGGCGTGAATAAAGACCAGATATGAACAGATGGATCACTTTTCGATGATGACATGACTAACTCATGGATGAAAGTGATGGATTTTTTTTGCCCTATGAAGAAGTCCCAAACATGAAGACTCATAGATAACGAAAATAAGTTCATGACATCACGAGAAGTTCTTCAAGCAGCTGGTTGTTCCGTCATCTCCACCTGAAGAGTTGTTGTAGGTCCTTAATTAAGAGGGAGCCTGGAAACAAGTTTCTTACTTGGTAGAAACTTGGAAGAAAAAACTCCTATGTCAAGAGGGAGCTTAGGTACATGCCTTTATTGGAATATATATGTCTTGCCTAATTAAGAGGGAGAGATAGACAAATCATTCTTGTCTTCACTTGGGAAGGTAGAATGGAGGATTGGGTAAACATTTGGCATTCGATACTCTTTGAGGATTGTTGAAGAATCTAGGGCATGCATAATTAAATTGATTCTTCTTAGCATGATAACAATTTGTGAAGAATTTATACAATTAATCTTAACTTGATCTTCCATTCTTTATTAGTGTGTGTATGTTAGCTTCATCAAACTGTTATCAAATAAAAAAGAGAGAAGAACACAAATATTTTGGCTTCCTGCCAGGGCCAAAACCTCTCCCTCTTGGAGAGGAAAACCCATGCAAAATTCTTCTTATGGAGATTCAATTGACGAATGCCAAGACCATGACCCTTGATACATTTTGCCACTCCAAGACCAAGACATCAATCCTCCTCCTCAAACACTGCAGAGATCATCACGATCGCTGCTACCATACTTAGTTTACTGTTGCACCTTCATTTGCTGCTTCTTCACTTTAGATCTTCATTTAGGTCACCATTACTATAGCACTGAGATCTTTACATTAGATCCATTGAGATCACTTACCAAGACAATTGAGATATGAGAGTTACATCGAGATCAAACTCATGATCCTATAACTATCATAAGACTGTGCATTATAGAGATCATTCTTTGATATCTATACATACAGTGATCATATCCTGTGACTATCATTATTATGGATCTGATTGGGAGAATGCCGAAATGGTGTATGACCTGATCTTCTATAATGATGTCGAGAATGTAACCCTACTCCATAGGTGATTATCATGCTGAGGCTATTGCAGGGATACCATCTTGATTTACTTCATCAATGATAAATCAAGACTGTGGTTGTGCTTGGAGAGAATGCCGAGGTCACTAGAGGCAGATCCACATCCTTATTCGAGACTGCTTCTGAGATTGAATACCCTTTACTGTGATACTAAGATTATGATGACTATGCTGAAACTTTGAGGATAGAACTCTTACTACGTCCTCATCTGAGGTGTTCTCTACTCCATTTGCGGATACCCTAGCTTGACTGTGCCTTCAACTTCACAAGTATGTCGAGGAGGGGATTATCCCGGGTTCTACTACTTATACCCATATGTGGTAGCAGCCAAACCCTAAGATGAATGCCCTAATTTGTTGCGGACCTGCTCCTCTCTTCTCATGCGAAATTTCAGAGACAACCCAAGTTCTGTTCCTCCTTGACTGCGGCTCCTTTACCCATCTGAAAATTCAGATGAAATGCGAGTTCTGTCACTGTTATTTGCGGATACCCTAAACGGGTATTTATAGTGGTTTATGCCTCTATATTGAGCCAACATGAGCCCACGAACTATCATGACTATTTCTTGAGCCAACATGACTTCCATTAATTCTTTTTATTTCTTTTAATTCATTTTTGGAGCCAACATGAGGATTTCTTTGTTGTATTGCTTGCAGACTTTGGTGAGCTTGCTCTTGGAGGATTTTTCATGGTCTTGGAGGGCTGATAAACAACTTTGAGGACTTGTATGCATTTACATAGGCTCAAGTAGAGCTTTCATTACATGACATGACTCTTTGACAAATAAATGAAATCCTAAGGACATTAAGAAAAAGTCTTTGAACTAATGTCACTTCTTGCTCATGAAACCCATGTAGCAAGATTACAAAAACAATTTATTACATCAATTACAAAGATCATGTCATTATGAAGACCGAACCTAGTTACACTTTCTTCAACACTCCCTCTTAACTAGGGAGGTATTCATAATGGTACTTGGTCATTCTCAATTTGAAGAATTTCTCATAAGAATCGGATTTGCAATCCATTTGTTATAGCATCATTTCAACCAACACTGTTTCCATATAGCAAGGCCTTGACTAACAACTCCATATCTCACTTAGATCAGAGCACAATGTTGGCGAACCAATGACTGATAGACACACATCATCATTGTCTCTCTTAGGGTCATACGCACTCGGGTGTTCTCCGAGTATGCCCTACTAGGACTATTCTCATCTTGGGTTCCCAACCCTCAAGAATATCAGTCCTCTTGCCCACTCTTGTCTTGGATGCCCTACCACATCCTCAAAGAGTGTCAGATGCCAGATGATTACACAATCCTCCATTCCAAGAATGTCATGTCTAACTCTCCCTCTTAACTAGGGACGAGTTCCATGTTTCTCTTCACTCAAAAACTCGCTTGAGTTCCTTTATTCATAGGAACCTCCCAGAGCTTCCTCTTGCCCAAGGACTCTATCATCAGTGCTTTATAGGGTCTTCTAGTTGACTGATGATCCAAGACTTCGATGTCATCAATTTCTTCACATGTAGGGTTCAGCCATCCATCACTTTCCTTCGTCATGTCATTCCTTCTTTCTTGGAAAGTATCCACCTTGGCTTTGCATCTGGGGCTTCCTTCATAAGGCCATCTATATTCACCTTTTCTCCAACGGTGACTTACAAGGTACATAGTTGTGACATCCTTCACAACTCTCCTTACCTTGGCCCTGCACACATACCCAAAATTTTCCAAGAGGTCAGACACCAAAAACAAATCACATGTTACCTTTTGGTGATGGCCTTCCATCAATGACATCTTCTTGTAGGCATCAACATCTTGCGTATGTGTTGACACATCTCCCAACGATATATGTTGTCAAGGATCTTCATCTTTTCAGACTTCTATCAGAGTCTTCACATCTTTCTGGGAGATTTCCTGGTCAAGTTTTCCCGATCTTCTGGATGATGATCGCTTTCATCAAGGTTGCATACTTCACGATCTCTTCCATCCTCACATATTTCATTCTTAGGAGCTGTCAAAATTCTTCAATTGTAGTCAACTACCTCATACTTCATATGAGGACATATTATGTTGATTTCATCTAGTTAGACTTATGTCTTTCTGCATCCTTTCAGAGGAGGAGATCCTTTCCCTTTTGGTCATGATCGATCCATTTTCCTTGCAACCATATATTATGACATTACAACATCAAATACAAATACAAACATACATACCTCATTTTCCCTTAAGGCTATTTTCAGCAGCTTTCTTGATTGAACGGATCTTCAATCCCTTGATCTGCTTCATCATGTCATCAGTCCTTCATCTCATGATTTCCATAAGTTGGAAATCTTGATGAAACTCTTGTTACCTTTCCAGACTAGGGGATCCTCTGCTGAGAGACTCTTCAGGATCTAGTATATCCCCATCTGGCAACTGTTCCTTTTGACCTGGATGACTTCTTCTTTTTCTTTAATGTCCAAAGAGATTCCCAAGAGCTATGTCCTTCCCATACAAGCTCTTGATTCCATGATGCCACGATGCATCTTCTTACCATGGTCATATCTGCAAATATCTGCAAGGACTTCTGATGGGACCCATTTGAGAGGGATGCCATTTCACTCATATTAGAGATCTATAACTCCCTTTTCCCTGTAGCTTCCTCTATCCTTCAGATGATATGAACCCCTTTCCTTTGGACATAATTGAGTCCTTTCAACTTACCTTTCTTTATCTGGCATAGAGACCACAAAATGTTGATTGAGGTGACCTTCTTGTTCATAGACAATTGTCACCTTGCTTATCAATGATGATTATCTATTCATCATTTTCCGAGATCTCTCAATTGAGATCTCATGAAGATTTTTCTTCATTCTTTGACACCTTCTGCACTGTATTTCAGAGAGTATGTCTTCTAGCATTTCATGTATCCTTCTTATGTCTCCTTTAAGAGTTCTCATGACTTCAAAAGAGACATTTATGTACTGACTTCTCTAAGGATAATGACAATCCTTCTTATTCCATGAAAGATCCTTGATGACCCATCTAATATATAGCTCTTCTTGCAATCATGAAGTCATAAAACTAAATTTGTCTATAAAATGAAAAGGTACTTACTTGATTGCGAAGATGAAATGTTCACCTTGATCAAGTTGGCATGAGTAGACATGCAAATTGCCTCCTTTGCCTTTGAGCTATCTTGATTATGTATTTGGGCTACATAAGGAATCTATGCAACATTGTCTTGTGATTGCTTGCCATGATATAGAGACCCATCAATTAGTGTTATCAACAAACACCTTCATTCTTTATCGAGTATTGTCTATACAAATCATGCTGTAGATGATTTGCTT